>VZTA01025431.1:161010-228638 GCA_013398855.1 Mohoua ochrocephala
ACTCCCTCTCGCACCGTTCCAGCTCCCGCCGGGGCCGCCGCCTGGGGCCGGGACCGTGCTGTTTGCGGCCTCCGAGCGAGGCGGGCGGCCGGCCGTGAGCTCGGCTGAGCGGAGCCGGCCTGGCCCTGACTCGGAGTCCTCCCTCCTGCCTGGCCCCGGCGCCTCCCCCGAGGCTGCGGCCGGACTCCGTCGGGTGCCCTCGCACCTCGGTAGACGGGCGGCTCGTCGGGAGCACACCATGATTTTGTGCCCGTTCCGGCCCGGGCTCGCCGGCACTGGGCTGGGTGCCTCTGTAGCTTGCTGTCTCTCGCTTAAAAAATAAACACTTTTACAAAATGACAGTGAAAACACTATCGGGTGTGGCTGTTGCAGTGTGACCAGGAGCGGGTTCTGTCCTCTCCTGGAAGTGGGTAGGGAGCCAGGATCACCTGTTGGCAGTGAAAATGGAGGGCCAGGTAATCAGGCCAGTTTCCCAGGCTGCATCCGGCTTCCGACAAACGCAGGCGGATTTTACGGCTCCAATGAATAACCCCATTGAAGGAGAATTCCTCCTGGTCTCTCTGCGCCTGGCATCGTCGGCCAGAAGTGGTTTGAATTAAGTTTGGTTCTGCCAGGAAGAAAGTGCAGAGCCTGGCAGAGTCCTCCCCGTTGCCGATGCCAGTTGCTGTTGCGCTGGTTTGCCAGTGGTTTTTTTTTTCATCCTAGATTAAAAACTTGGCCGATTTAACATTCCTGCAGTGTGACTCTCCCCAGGGGTACCAGATTTCAGCTGGCTTCTCACGTTCTCGTTGGCTGGGGGAGAGCTGCGCTGGCGTTTTGCTCAGTGCCTCACTGACAATGCAAGGTGTTTGGAATAATTTTTTATTTCTCTTGCGTTTGAAGTTGTTTTATTTCTTTTTCCTTCTGCGTCTCCTGCAGCAGACCATGGTTTGAGTTAGTCTGTAAAGGAGCATCTTGGGAAGGGATAGCAAATCCCCTTGAGGGTGGCCCTAGAATACCAGGATTCAGCCAGAGCAAAATGATGAGCACAGCAGCATTCTCTCATTTTGCCAGCAGCAGCAACTCACAGCAGCTGCTTCTGCCTCCCTGCTTGTGACAGCCAAGGGTGCTCAGAGATCGAGGTTGTGGGTTCCTCATTTTGGGGTAAACTGTAAAACCTGACAAAATCTCGTAGATTTGAGGCTATCATTCCACTGGCTGGTGCAGTGGAGTACAGAGCTTCTTGCACTGGATTTCACTGGTTTTTTCCTGTGTATCCCTCGCTGACTGTCTCCTTAGTGCTTTTGAGTTTGGTTTTTGCTGGGTTGATGAGACAACTCTTCCTGTCAGTTGGATGGAGGCTATCTGGAGTGATGTTGAGGTCGCAGCGGATTATGGGAATGCAGATTTAGAAGCCGGGATTTTGGTCAGATAGTTCGCATGCCTTCTGTATCCACAACAGGTTTGCCTAGCTGAAACAGGTGTCTTGGCCTTAGATGGGAGAACACGAGCTACAGTGAGGTCTCAGTCCACGGGGTCTGGTGCATTTTGTAACTGAGAGAATTTTATGGTCATCCTTGTGATGCAAAAGTCTTCTTTCAGCCTGACCTTGACTGGATTTGCAGCAGAAATCCTCATGAGAGACATGCACGTGTGATATGCCATGCAGAACAGGGCTCACCAGGCACTGCCCTGCTTTAGGGACGCAAAAGGCAAATGCCTCCCATTCAACTGATTTACTTGATTTCTAGAAAAATGTAATGGGCTGTGGTGCAAAGATGGAAGGAGAGCCTGGGATTCCTGTAGTGAGCTGTCTATGGGATAAGAAAATCTTGTGGATTTCATTGTATTGGTGTCTGAGCTCTGAGGCATTTTTTTAAATCCATTTTGCCATTCTTTTGGGGCTGCCTTCACAGGATTGGGGTAGCTGCCTGCTGGCAACCAGGTAACAAAACCAGGAAACAAGGGGTTTTTTTCCCCTTAGAGCCGTGGAGGAAGAATTACTGGCATTGTTGAGGGGCTGTGGGAAGAACTGTAAGATACACAGAATCAGCTGTAATGGAATTACTTCTGTAATTAAAGGTAACAAAGCATAAACAGCGGTAGGATTCTGACTTTTTGGCCCATGAGGGTGGGCTGTTTTTTTTTCTGCTGGCAGTGCCATTTAATAAATATTCATATTCATTAACCCCTTTTTTTTTAAGTCGTATGTGTCATATCTATATTTCCTGAGAGGTAAATGCTTTAGTAACAATACTACTTGGTTGCCATTTTATTTATGGAAAAGAAAGCTTTTCAGTTTGGACCTGCTGTTTAAGCTGCGTGGTTTTGGGTGTTTGAATTAAACAGCCTCCGGATGGGTGCAGAGGGAGATCTTCCAGCCTACCCAGAAATACTGAGGTTGCTGAAGTCATGTTAGCTGGGTGGAAGGACTGGGAATGGTACTGAGTGTGCTCGTTCGGCAGGAAACCTGCTGTTCTGGCTGGCTGTTTTAACTTGATTAATACAAAATGTAAGGGGTTCATGTGGTTTTTTGTGATTACAATGAGGACTCTTAATTTTGTTATTGAACCTTGAGTTATTTTAGTATAGCTTGTTGGTTTTCGTTAATTCAGATTATTTCAGGCTTTGTGTTTGCATGAATACCAGTTTCCCTGTTTTTTAGAAACTTTAATGTAGGAATGAGCGAAAACTTTGACACTTCATCAGCCTGCCCTGGAGCTGCTGATGGGCTCTTGTGTGTCTGAACTCAGCCGTGGCTTTGCAGCAGAGGGGTCTTCTGGTTTTGGCAGGGCATCCAAGCCTCTCACTGTTGTGCAGTGCAGAGCCCTCCACATCCTCTGAACTGGGTCCACGTGTCCTGTTCTGGTTTACCCTCTTCTTAGTTGGCTTAAATAAGGCCCTGAATAAACATCCTCTCTGTAGCTAGCTGTGACTGCAGGACACGCCCATGCCCCCCAGCAGGTTATCCCACTCTTGTCTGCTGGATGAGCCTTTTCCTGGATGGGCATTGTGGTAGTTCACTTGGCAGTAAATGAACTGGGATAGCAAAGGTCTCCGTTAGCTCTGTAAAATCCGTGGAAATAAGTGCAGGTGGGAGAGGTTATCAGCAGGCCTGACCTCTGCCATATGCTCCTGTCATCCCCACTCCTCTAAACACGCTGCTGAGCCGGTGAGCTTACCGGGGCAGTTTCCTTGGGATGAAATGGTTTAGGGGTGACTGGCTTTAAGTGAAGCCAGGAGCTTGTTTTCCTCCAGTAGCTCTTCTGGCAGAAGGGGAAAGAGGAGCTGTGGAGGACAAGGTAGTTATCCTGTCTACCATCACTGCCAAAACCTTTTTAAGCTGCTTCCGTCAGCAGGCCCAGCATGGCCCAGAGCTAGCTCCTAAGGGGCAGTCAAGCCTTCCAGGGTTTGACTATGCAGATAAAGCCTGGTCTTTGGGAAACGCCTTCAGAGACATCAGAGTCTTCTGATGGAAACTAATCAGAAGTTCAAAGGAAAGGGGTGTTTTCTCCTACCCGTAGTCTCCTTTTCCAGTGTTTCCATTCCTGTCGTACTCCCCAAATGGCTTTCTCCAGTGGATGATGCAATTAGGAGAAGATGCTTGCAAGCTTTCAGCAAATAGATAGGTCAGAATTTGAAATGTTCCATTTAGGCTCCATCAGTCCTTCCCAGGTGGAGTGCAATTATTTGTGCCTTGTTGTGACATGTTACGCTTGTGTTTCTATAAAAAGTCCCCCAGGCAGATTCAAATAGTTCATGAAGTGCCTCTCACTTGTAATAAAAATAAATTCTGGAACAGGCGTTGGGATTTGGTTTTAGCTGCATTCATAGAAGGTTTCTGAGTTCTGCTGTCATTACTTACGTATTTGATGTTAATTCCTGCCTTTGCCAAGGAAGGCTGTTCCCTTGTAGGAAAGGCAACTTTAATGAGCAAACGGTTTCTTGTGTTTTTTAGTAGCTCAGTCGTGAGTACCCATTGAAGCAAGCCGTCTGTTGGATGGGTTTTATGCTTTTCACGAGGAAGAGTAATCTTCTGCTTTGGACAGTTTCTTAAAGCAGTCGGTTCTTGGAGTGGCAGGAAAGTATTAACTAAAGCAGCAGCCGTGAGGTCCATCTGGCTCATACATCTGGAAGAGACACTGTAGGTCAAGAGGAGATTCTTTTGCACTTGGTCTTTGTCTCATGGGATAATGGAAATACCATTATTTGGTATATATTCTCTCGTCCTAATTACTGTTCCAAGGGTTTGAGGTTACTGCTGTAAGGATTAAGTGTTTTGTATTTCCGGTTGAGTGTAGCCCAGTAAATTCCAGCGTAGCTGGTGCCAGCTATCTTCCGGCTAGTCTCCCGAGCTTTTTCCTTTGTGTGTTGGCAGCTGCCATTTTTTGGTTGTGCAATGCACACAGCCAAGAGATATTTGGAAAACTTAAAATGAGGATGCTGGAGGTCCAGATTGTTTGCTTGCAGCGAAGCATGGGAGAGGGAAAGGACTGTGATTCCCAGGGGAGTGTTGGCATGGTTCGTGTAGCAGCTCAAGGAGACGTGGCCTCCCCCTGTTACATGCTTCAGGCAAAAAGAAGGGGCTTGAGTTGGACAATATCAGCTTTAGAAAATTCCTCCTGAAAAAAACACTCTGAAAGACGAAAGTGCTGGAGATGCTGAGTTTATTTTTTTTTTCAGGCTCTTTTGTACTTTAGGTCTTGTATGAAATTCCAGCAAGGGCTCTATGCTGCAGAGCGCTGGAACTTCTGAAATAAAGAGGTCTTAATAAAATTATTTGCTGACGTCTTCATCAACCACCAGAGGCAAATAGAAATCTGGTTCTACAAGGAGGGTGTATTTTCTTACCCCTCTTGTATTCTGCTTGTGCCCAGCTCCCCGAGCCAAGCTCTCGCTGTGCTTTGCTTTCCTCAGTGGCAAGTGCTCTGACATGGGACGAAGTGAAGATGAACAGGGAGCACCCTGTGCTCCCCAGACTTGCTGCGTGTTCCTGTCTCAACTTGAAGCAGAGCAGTCCTGCGCCTCTCTAAGCCAACCTTTTTCTTAGCTGCAGGGTTTATGATCTACCAAAACCAAACAAGCCAAGCAGGAAGGGTCCCCCACGCGAACCTGTGCCGGCTTCGCTCGTGTGTGTAACTTTGCAGCTGTGGGACGCTGCCATAAGGCACTTTGCTTTGACAGATGGGGCTGTTTCCTACCTGGGCAAACACGGTTGCTGCTTTTTGCTTGGAAACCTGTTACAGAGGCGGAAAAGACTCAGTGTAGTGGGATTTTGTGTCATCACGGACATCATGAACTTGTGGCCCGGGGCCAGGTGCTCTGTAGCAGGGATAGCCTCTTTGTTCCGTAGGTCTGTTTTTTCTGTTTGCTTTTGCTTGTGTCATTCAGCTGGGAAAAAATAAACAAAGAGGCTTACTGTCTCCATCGCTAGTGATACCAAGAAAATCCCTGCACAATGCTGCCTGATGAGCTGAGACTGAGCTCAGCAAATCCCCTTTAACCACATGGAGTTCAGCTGTCTTGGGTTTTTCTGACTCTGAGGCAGTGCAATGTGTTGAGTACAAGCAGCCAGGGCTCAGGTTAGAAGGCTGAATTGGTGTAAAATATTTTCAGTCACAAAGGACAGTCAGAGAAAAAGCTATAGGAGACTTTATAGCTGAATAATTAAATACAGGCCCAGGGAATGCAGTGGGTGAGCTGTGCTGTGTAGTCTTGCCTGGAAAGGTTCTTTTGCACCAGCTGGAGTGGCTGACTCACACATTGTTGGAACCCCAACCTGCCCACTGGTCCTGGCCACCTCAACTGCTCCAATACCTGCTTCTCACCCCCCTGCTAATCTGCTGGTGCAGTTGCACTCTGCCACGCGGCCTTACCTGCCCTGGGCTTGTCCCCTGTACGCTGTTGGTGCCACGTGGGAAATACCAAGTGCAGGGTTGTTCCGGACACGGAGTAAACTGGGGGTGGTCGCACTGCAGTCCAGGCGCTGAGTCTTCCTTAGAGGTGTTTAAATAGTAACCCAAGGTTCAGCTGTTAGTTTCAACGTGGTCACTTTGTTGTAGAACGGTAAATGCCATATTTGGTCCTCTTCTGGTCCTGCACCCGTTTCCCCCTTGTGTACATTGTACTTCTTTGGTAGTCCTTTGATATCTACAGCTGTCCAGCTGTGTATCAGCCACATTGTTTAGCTCTTCTTGGCTCCCTAGATCCAGTAGTTAGGTTTGGGATTTTTTTATTAGACCTTCCAAGCATTGCTCTAAGCTAGGGTGGGAGGAGAAGCTCTAGGTGTTTTATGAATTCTTGATCATCACCAATCAACATGAAGTGAAGCAAAGAGAGATGGTGAAATGGCTATGAGCTGAGGTGCAGAGCCTGGAGTGCAGCCGGCATGAGGAGTGTTTAATGGAGGCCTGAGGGCAGATGCTTAGCACGTCATAACGGGGAGGTATATTATCTTAGCAATTTATACCCTTGTAATACAGTGAATAGTCTGGCTGGGATATGGCTGAGTTGTATTTAATCAGCCTGGTAAAATGAGCACGAAGCAAATAGCATTGGGGCTTAGAGGGCAACTTTGTGCTCGGGTTGGTGCTGCCCTCGTGTTTCCGTCTGCAGTCCTGAGTTAAGAGTACAAATGGCCAAAGAGTTGCAGTTTTGGCTTGGAAACACCTTAGAGAGCTTGACCCTGAAATAAGCTACTCTAATTTTCATTAAATTAGTTTTAAATTCACTGAAAATAAGGGTGAAAAACAAATATGCTCCTTTCTGTACCGAGGGTTTAGAAGCTGCTGAGGAAATGCCTGGTGGTGGTATGACAACCCAGCCTAAATTCGCTAAAGCTGTAATTTGAAATTGGTCTAAAATACAGGTTTAAGGTTCTGGAGACTTCCAAAGTAGAAGTCTGTTTTGGGATGGCAATAAGCATAAAAAATAAGAAAGGCAGTGATGATTTGGAGGTGAAGCTGTGCACTGCCACCTTTTTTTTTTTTTTTTTTCCTTCTCTGGCTATGAGTCCTGTCACCAGAGTGGTTGAGTTCACTAAAGCAAGAGAAAACCATCTGCTTTTAGTTAGCAGGCTGAATTATCTCTTTGAGGGATTTGAGGAGCTCTGCTGTCCTCATGTGATGAGTGCTGGGGATGGGGAAAGAGTGGGAGGGGGTCATGGAGAATTATTGAATTTGCGGTACATTATTGAATCATCCATCTGATTTTAGTGTGCTGTGATGTTATCATCGTGTACCCTCTCTCATGGTCTGTTGAGCCAGCTTTGAATGTGATGCTGTTGAAGTGACTTTGGCCTTGAATTCCAAATGCCGCTACAAGAGGGAGGCTGGCAGAGAGATACTGAGAGCTTCCGAGAGTGGGGACACTTCTTTGGGTTGATCTTGTTCTTGAAACAGGGAAGGCTGTATGAGTCTGGCAGTGAGGGCCATGTCAGTGATCTCAGCCTCTCTGGCACCCCATAACTCTTCCCCAGGAAGGTGGCCTCTCGGTGTCCAGTGGCAGCTCCCCATCAGCCATCCAGTGCTCTTAACAGCTGAGCACTTGTGTGCTTAAACTTTATTTGGTCTTGGAGGGATGAAATCGCTCACTATTTTCTCGGTTTAGAAAAGCAAAGAGGTGCTGTTGAGCTGTGAGAGCTGTCTGTGCATGGGGGAGAAGCTTTTTGGTAACTCAGTGTTCAGTGAAGTTGTGCTTGCTGCAGGGCTACAGGGAAGTTCCACCTTGGGCTGCTTTGTTCACCCTGCTCTCCCTGGAGCAGGAAGCAAAGACTTCAGATGGGAAAGAGTGAACAGCATGGTGATCACCAAATGGTTTAGCAAAACAACCCAGAGTTCAGCTCGAAATGTAAAAATGAGCATCTTCTGGTAGTTGTTGTGCCCATCCCTGCCTGGCCTGGATGGCTCGGGTAGTGAGCTGAGCTCAAAAGGTGTTAATTTTGACCTGCAGTGGAGTCTCTTTGGGGAGGAGCACAGTTTCCTATTTTAGAGTGTCTCCTGATACAATGTACGTCTTGTACTCTGGATGTGAAATAAAATAGCCACTGCAGCTGGCCCCGACGGCTCTATTACCCTGGTCTTGCCAGGGCATGTGGCACCAACTCCAAAGTGGAGTTGGGCCCGCAGAACGGCACGTGGTGGGCCCTTGGCACAAGCAGAGGAGGGCACGCAGTTAATTCCTATTGCCTTCCTCAAGCCTCTGCTGTTCGCAACCGTAGCCATTTCTTCAAGCAAGAGCATGTGGGTGGTCAGAGGACGGACAAATTTGCCATAGAACTGCCAGCAGTGCAGCATTCTTGCCCTTTGAATTCCAGCTGGACCTGGCTTAAACCCAGAGGTTTCATGGACGGCAGAGATTTGAGGGACTTTACATGAATTAACAGTATTCCCCAGAAATTATCATTTTGGGTCTGTTTCTTACGGTAGGAACTTGTACTGCTTTGCCTGTAGCTGTAAAGCCTCCTGAATGGTGCGGCTGTTTGCCTGGGAAAGGCAAACGTGATCTGTGGCAAAAAGAGCTTTAACAGCGAGGTGTGTCTGTGCTGGAGCTTGGGCTGCTCCGTTGGCCCTCTGGGAAGCGCAGCCCGTCGTTAGGACGGGCGGTGTGTGGGCCCGTGGGCAGAAAGCAGTATCAGTGTGGCTGACTGTGAAAAGTGGGTGCTGCTGAAGGGGGCATTCAGCCAGCCCCTTCTTGGGTGCAGCTCTGTCGTAGCAGAGCTCTCTGTGCTGCTCAAGATGCAGGACAGTATCGGGCTTCGTCTTTCAACTTCACACCTGCTAAGCTGTGAGAAAAGATGAGAAAAGGAATGAACAGCTGGGAGATGCAATCCTCATTTTTACTGTGCTTCAGGCAAGAATTGATCCATGATGTTTTTATTTTTTAGATTAAAACCTGTTGCTGACTAAACCTCTTTTGCAGTTTGTTAGCTATTGGGCCCAGCCTCTTGTCTCTTGCACGTCTCCTGCCAAGGTCCTGCTGGCCTCAACCTTGGCTGCAGCTCTGCGCTCAGTAAAATTAACAAGGGAGAAGGTCCAAGCTGTGGCAGCTCCTGGGAAGGGAAATGCTGTTGCAGGGTGCTGCTCTCCTGGAATCTTGGCTGCCCTTTGATGTCATCCTGTATTCCTCCCAGGAAGGAGGAGACTTGACCCCTCTACCTCTCACCTGGTGGGTGCCTCAGGAGGTGCTTTGGTTGTGTAACATGTTTCCAGCTGGGAAAGCATCTAGTTTCGGGCATCTAGAAAGTGTGACTGTGCAGTTACCTGTGAAAACTCAATACATATGTGCTGAATAGTTATGAGAATGCTGTGCCTGGGGTTATAAATGGGATCCTTATGACTGGCAGCACAAAAATAAAATTAATGAGACCTGTCTACCTGGCCACAGAGCTGGTGTTTACTCCCAAGTCTGCTAAAAAGGGGCTGTCTTCTGTCTTGTAAGAGCTCTGAGATCAGTTCCTTGGCTGAAGAGGAGCTGATAGGAACAGGGGTGGCATGGAAACTATTTAGCGATGACATTACCAGCTCAGAAGGAATGGATACCTCCACCAAGAATAGATCAGACTTTTTTGGCCTTTTAAAGAAAGACACAAAAAAGAGGGAAATGTGCAGGGGAAAGAAGGATAGTGGAATGAGGCTTACCAAAAAGGGGAATCTGTATCCAAGCAAGAAGACCAAAAAACCTATCTATTTCCACAGATTACATGTAAAATCAAAATAAGGCAGGCCAGATTAAGACTTTGGAAGAGTGAATTTGCCAAATATGATTAACTTTCAAATGCATCAGAAGCCTTTCAGAAACTGGCAGCAGAAGAGATCAAAGTGTGAGAGGCACAGAAGATAAAGCTATCACATAAAAAGCGAAACCATTTTTGGCCATCTTGACTCCTGTGGAGGAGCTTTGCAAACTACAAGCTTGCTACAGAAGAGCTGTCTGAGAAGCTGTCTTGCATTGAACACCAGTAGAAATAGCTTTAGAGCAAATAGAGGAACTGATAAGAAACTAAGGAACAGATAGCATTTACTCAAGAGTGCCAGAGGATCTTAAATCTGAAATTGCTGAGATACTTTCATGTGTATCCTGCTGCTAAAGTGCCCTTGGTATTCACATAAATTGGTGGTGGCAAATGCAATGGCATTTTTAAAAGTGGAGAGTCTTGAGGAAGTTGGGGAAGTGGCTCGGTATTTGTCCGGGTGCGCTGCTGGGGAAGGGCTGTGGCAGAGTATTCAGGGTTCCATGGACTGTTGGGTCTGACCCCTGTGCCTAAGTCTCTGCTACGAAGAACAAGTTTGCTGAAGGCGTGGCCAAGCACAGCTGCTTGGAGCAGTGTTAGCAGGGCTATCGTAAAGGCAAGCCCTGCCCCTGCCCCTGCCCCACAGACCTGCTGGAGGCTGATGAGCATGCTGGGGGCAGGACCACTGGGCTCCGTGAATCTCTGTTTTCAGACAGCCTTTGGCAAGTGTCTCTGCCCAAGGCTTTTAAGAGAGAGTCGCCATGGGCATGGAAGAAGGGTCTTGTTATGGACTGAGAGCTGGTGAAAGCATAGACTGCAAAGGGTAGGGCTTGCTGGTCCTTTTTCAGCCTGGGGAAGGGGCAGCAGCAAGGCCCGAGAAACTGGTGCTGGGAGCGTTTTGCATCTTATGGGCAACCTCAGGTACAGAGGGGTGCAGTGACATTCCCAGGTTTGCAGAGTGGGTTGAATAGCTCACCGAAGGTGAGGAAATCCATAAGGACTTCACAGAACCGAGCAAGTGGACCAGTATGTGACAGATAAGCTTCGGTGTAGGAAAATGTGGTGAACAGGGAGAAATTACCTGTACTGGGCCTATTCGATACTCAGCCTGGAACTAGTGGTTGTAGCTTGAGGAGGAGCTTGGAGTCACTGACAGTTCTCTGAAATCGTCAGTTCTGTCTGTGATGTTAGCCAAAGAAACCAATCAGTTTTGGTCACCATCAGCAAGGGAGTTAATAACAAAGCAGGGGGCATCATTTTGACCCTCTCTAACACTTTGTTCATGTCTTGGAGGCTGCGTGCTGTTCTGATTTCTGCATTGTGAGAAGGACAGTGGTGTTAGAGAGACTGCAGCGAAGACGATTAAAACTACTAAGGGACAGAGCAGCTGCCTTATGAGGAGAGAGCATAAAATTTGTGACTCCTTGGTTTGGAAAAGTCTTGCATAGCATATGATCAAGGTATGCAAAGTCATGAAGGTAGCAGAATCATAGAATGGTTTGGGTTGGAAGGGACATTAAAGATCATCTAGTTTCAGCCTGCTGCCGTGGGCAGGGAGACCTTTCACTAGGCCAGGTTGCTCAGAGTTCCATGCAGCCTGGCCTCGAACAGCTCAGGGAAGGGGCAGCCACAGCTACTCTGGGCAACCTGTTCCAGTGCCTCACCACCCTCACAGCAAAGAATTTCCTCCTAATATCTAATCTAAACCTACTCTCAGTTTGAATCGATTCCTCTTTGTCCTGTCACTATATGCTGTTATAAAAAGTCCCTCTCCATTTTTCTTGTAAGCCCCCTTTAGGAACTGGAAGGCTGCAGTTATGTCACCCCCAAGCCTCCTCTTTTCCAGGCTGAACAGACCCAATTCTCTCAGCCTTTCCTCATAAGAGAGGTGCTCCATCCCCCTGATCAACTTGGTGGCCTCCTCTGGACTGGCTCCAACAGGTCCACGTCTGTCTGGCGCTGAGGACTCCAGCGCTGGATGCAGCACTGCAGGTGGGGCCTCACCTGAGGGGAGTAGAGGGGCAGAATCCCCTCCTTTGACCTGCTGCCCGCACTTCTTTTGATGCAGCCCAGGACACGGTTGGTTTCCGGGTGCCGGCACACGCGGCGGGGTGTGTGCAGCCTCTCATCCACCAGCACCTCCAAATTCCTTCTCAGCAGGGCTGCTCTGGATCTGTTCCTGCCCCAGTCTGGATCGATACCGGGACTGATACCCAACCCAGGTGCAGCACCAGCATCTGGCCTTGTTAAACCTCATGAGATTCCCATGGGCCACTTCTCGAGCTTGTCCAGGTCCCTCTGGATGGCCCTGTCCTTCAGGTGTGTCATCTGCAAACCTGCTGAGGGTGCACTTGTTCCCTTCATGTATTAATGAAGATATTAAATAACACTGGTCCCAATACGGACCCCCGAGGGACCCTACTTGTCACTGATGTCCGTGGGGACTCTGAGCCGTTGAGCACTACCCTCTGGATGCGGCTGTCCAACCACTTTCTTATCCATCTGACGGTCCACTCATCCAATCCATCTCTCTCTGATTTAGAGAGAAAGATGTTGGGGGGGTCTGTGTCAAAGGCTTTACAGAAGTCCGGATGAAGGACATCCGTGTCCCCCGCCTTGTCTACTGAGCTACGCCATCGTACAAGGCCACTGGGTCGGTCAGGGAGGACTTGCCCTTGATGAAGCCATGCTGGCTGTCCTGAATCACCTGCATGTCCTTAGCAGAGCTTCCAGGAGGGTCTGTTCCATGATCTTCCCAGGCACAGGGGTGAGGCTGACAGGCCGGCAATTCCCAGGGTCCTTCTTTCTACCCTTTTAAAAGATGGGACAGTGTTTCCCCTTTTTATGAATAAATTGAATTTTATCTCCCAAGTCTTGTGGCCCTAGAGCTATGGGCATATGGTGAAACCTAAAGGAGATTGGTTTATAGCAGATAGGAGGAAGGCCATTTATTTTACACAGTCTGTGATGAACTTCAGATTTCAGTGTTCTTGGGAGTTGTGGATGCAAAAGGCATCATCAGGTTGAAAAAGTATTTGGGTAAACTTATGGACAGCCAGTCTGAAATAGTTACTAGGAAGAACAGCCAGCCATGTGCCTTTAGCATCTGTAATACATGTGTGGATTCTTGAGGAATGAGGGAGGAGATGGAGAAAGAGCATGACCAGGCTTATGTGTTTTGCTTAACAAACCGTTTTGAGTGTCTCACCTGTTGGCAGAATGGAGGGGGCACTTGGTTTTACCAAAGGTGCATGTCTTGCGCTCTTCAAAGCTTCCAGAAACACATTAGGTGTGACATGTTGGGGAAGAGCCAATATGGCTTTTGTAGACCAAAACTGAGCTACCTGACTCCATCGGTACTTGGAGGGTGTTTCCAAGTACATTGGCGGGGGTGAGCAAGTGGAATGGTCTAGTGGACCTCGCTGAAAGGTTTCAGCACAGGGTATCAAGGAAAGTCCATCATGGGATGCATGGATGAATAAATGGTTAGAAGATAGGCTGCAAAGATAAGGAGTCGATGGTCAGACTTCACAGAGGAGGGAAGTCCTGGTGGGGAGCCAGGCTGGCATCTCTGCTGCTCACAGTGTTTGTACCTGATCTAGAAATGGGGATGAAAGTGGTGGCTGGGGAAGAGCAATTGAGGGGAAGAAATCCTGAGCACTGAAATTCAGGAATGAATTGAGGGTAACAGGTGGTTCTGGAAAGTATCAGCACCCTGTGCTCGGTGCTCGGCAGTGCTGCAGGAAAGGAAGAGGAGGCTGGGAATAGCAAAGAGGGAAGCAAAGGACAGAATAGTCACAACATCATTGTGGTCTGCTGCCAGGTTGGATATTGAATGTCTGGTCACCCCATCTGGGAAGAAGCCTTGCTTTAAGTGCTTCTACAGTTTTTTGCTCTTATTTTTTTTATCAGTGGCAAATACTATGTACTGGGTACATAGTATTTGGCAGATGAAGACTGTCTAGGTGGATATCAAATAAAAAGCGAAGTTGAATGTGGTCCAGGTTTCTGCTCCAATCCATCAGCCATGCCATTGCAGAAGGACAGAGAGTGCTGCCCGCTTTGATGTCTTCCTGGATTTGTCTCTTTTTTGCTATCTTCCTTGTCACTGCTGAGAGTGAAAAGCTCAGTTTTGGACTGAACACAAGCTAATAAATGCGTGGAGTTTTGGTGGGAGAAAACAAAAAGAACTTGTTTTGGGCACCAAATCAAAAAGTGTATTGTTCTCACCCCACTGTTCACTGTTACCATGTATAGCAATTACTGCCGTGGCAACACATATTTTCACGAACCAGCCAAGATCTTCCAGGGCTGCAACATAACTTCTGATACTTGCTCATTGTGATGCTATTAATAACTGTGTTTCCCCCCATCATAGCCAGGAAGCTGCTTCTTCCTCATGTACCAAGCGCAAGGAATAAGCTCATTTTAAATCAATTGTGGGGAGAAGTGACACTGCGGATTTCCTGGATTTTTTTTTTTTTGTTCTGGAGATCCTGTCTAGTGCTGCCAGCTCTGCAGCCACCTCCTGAGTTGAGATGTCTCTTTTGTGCCATTTATAAGAAAGACAAATCTCAATTTTCTTTTTAATTCCTTTTCTCTTTTTTGCCCCTTTCTCCCCCTTCCTTTAAACCAGGACAAACAGATGACACATATTTAGTCTTCCAGCTAGGCAGAGTAGCTTAAGTGTTTGTTTCAGACTGACTTGGTCAAGGGGAGAACCTGGCGCAAATTAAACATGATCTGGGCCAGGCTCTGGTCTGCATGATTTCTTTACTTGCCTCCTGGTTATTTAGACAAGATAAATCCTGAGTATTTAAAATTGAGGTTCAACTGTTCTTGGCACTAGTTGAATTTAGCTGTGTTTAAAACCCCTGAGTGCATATCCACTTTTCCCAGCTGCATTAGCATGCCTGCATGAATCTCCTTTGAGTTGGAACTGTGTCAAAAATACCACCACCAGGTCTTTTGGCACCTTTTGAAAAGCTGTGGAAAAGGTGAAACCTGGGCTTTTGCTTAAGATGGTGGTTGCACTTGAGCCTGAGCATCTGTGAAAGGCTGCAGTGGGTGCCTTCGAACCAGGGTCATGAGTCTGTCCTCAGCTCTGGTTCTGGATGTACACAAGTCACAGTTGCAGTTGTTCAGTTTCATCCCTCCAGAGGAAGGAGTTGTTTTGCCAGGCCAGTCTCCTCTCATTCAGGGAGGAGCTATAATACAGCTAATAATTAATACAGCTATTAACTGTAAAGCCTTCCCTCCCTTTTCTCGGCAACTTGAGAGGTTTTTTGGCAGTCTTGAAACTTGCAGCTTCGGATGTCACTGTCTTTGATATTGCGCTTTCCCTGATCTCCCTGACCTGCTGGATCGATAGCCTACTGTTGTTAACGGAGAGAAAAAGATATAGTGAAACCAGGGAATTCTTTATCCTGCCAACCTCCTTGGAGAGGCTGAAGAAATGAGCATATGCCCTGCAAAAGGCTGGTCCAAAGTAAGGAGTAATTGTGATGTCCACGGTGAGTGACTGCATCCTTCTTTTATTGCTGCTCTCCCCATTTCCTGGCAGGATCTGGTAGTACCTCCAGAAGTGCTGCCAAGGGCTGAGTCTTCCTGGGGAGGTAGCGTATGCCACGAGGGACCACCTCCTTCTGCAGCCCAGCTGGTTTTTCCTGGGCGTCTCCAAGAAACAACTGAGACCCATTCTGAGAGCCTTTGGTCACTGACACAGTTATTCACCACAAACTGCCTTCTTGTGGACTCTTGGGAATCGTAGAATATGCTGAGTTGGATGGGACCCATCAGGATCACTGAGTCCACCTCCTGGCCCTGCACGGGACGCCCCAGTTATCCCACCCTGTGCCTGAGAGTGTTGTCCAAATGCTTCTTGAGCTGACAGGCTTGGTGATGTGACCGGTACCCTGGGGAGCCTGTTCCAGTGCTCAGCCACCCTTTGGGTGAAAAACTTTTTCTTGATATCCAACCTAAACCTTCTCTGACTCAGCTTCATGCTGTTTCCTCAAGTCCCATCACTGGTCACAAGAGAGAAGAGGTTGGTACCTTCCCCTCTGCTTCCTCTCGTGCGTGTGTTGAAGACCACAATGAGGTGTCCCCTGGTTAATCCCACCTTTGTTTCTGTGACATGGTGAGAGCAAAGGCACATTTGGGGCTTTAACTAATTGCGCTTTGTTTTGTGAAGTCTTACGTCTGCGAGATTGAAGAGATGTTCAGTTTTAAAAAAGCTATGACTGCATTTTGAGGCAAGGTCAAGCACCTCCGCCTTTGTTTCTCATTAAATCAAGCCAGAGCTTGTTAATGACAAAGCACTGGACCTATACATAACTAGTACTTTTGTTTACTCGGAGTTCAAGGTGTTACTGTAGTCACTGCTGGTCTTGCAGATGCGAGTGTGTAGCAGACAAAGCAGAGGTTGAAATACAGCTCACGGGATGTGACGCCTACTCACACTGTAATGTTGTAGAGACGATCGGGAAAAGAATGTCAGTTTGGGGCAACAATTAAGCATGTCTTTCCTTTTGGAGGAAGCTTTTTTTCATGGTTTATTACATCAGAATAAAAACCAATATAAAATAGCCAAACACGGGCTGTGTTTTACATCCCAGACTGAGAATTCACTCAGGGATAGGTGAGCTTTCCAGAGCTGGAGCTGTGCATAGAGCAGGGACCCATGTGCTTTCCTGTGGGGCAGGCATGCAGGAAGGGAGGCTCTGGGGCTGCAGGAGGGACTGATGCTGTGGGTCGAGTGCGTTGGCTTTGCAGTATCCTGACTCTGCTGTGTCTAATGTGCTTGTCGTTCAGCAATTCCTGCAGGCAAAACATGGAAGGACCTCTTTTCCATGAGATGTTATTTTTTCTTGCTTATTGTTTTATAAAGAGTTTATGAACTTTGTGCTTGAGGTTTTCAGCTATTTACTTACCGCCTCTCTTTCTTTGCCAGAGGAAATTGGTGTGCTTTGGGCTGGAGAAAATGACGACACTGAAGTGGCTCCTCTGCACAGAGTCCTGTCGGGATGAGCTTCCTGGTGGCAGCTCGCAGCACAGGAGAGAGTTGTTTGTTTGCAGACGGTTATTCCTTTGACTCGCTGCCAACTCACTCCTATTCCTTGCCTTTGACTTGCAACCAAATTCATCTGCCAGCCTGGCATTGTAGTGGTTAACTTGAGTCACACATAACAAGCTTGGACAGCTAATACTTTCAAGAGCTTCACTGCATTTGTTCCTTCGTAGTTTTTTTCAACAGAGTTGGCAGAGACAGCTGCAGCTGGAGAGATTTGCTGAAGAACTAATCAGCCTAAAAAAGTTGTGATGAAACACTTATATTTGTTTTGTGCTTTTAGCCCACAGTGTTTTGTGGATTCTGCTATCTGAGAAATAACCTGGTCCTTTGCTGTCCGTGGCTGTGTTGTGCATGAGTTTTGAAGGGACCCTGTTTTTCAGCTCATAAATGACTGGCAGCCCTTTAAATGATCAGAGACAGAGGGCCATTATTTTGCTAATGTCACACTTCCAGGAACGTAGCTGCCTCAAATATGTAGCTTTGCTGAGTGGTGCTTGAAAGCATTATGCTCTGTGATCTGGCTGTTTGTAGGGCATCCTCAGCTGGCACCTGGGGTGACACTGTCCGGTTGTGCATGGCCTGGCTGTGCAGGTTCTCCACCCTGTAATTACAGTCTCAGTCTGCTCCTGTTCGTGACCACTGCTGGCTCATGTGCTGCCTTTAGAAAAGCTAAAGTCGTCATGTTCTTTTGATGGTCTGGTGGAGTTATTTTAGATCAGAGGCGGGTGTCTTGAGAGGTCCTTCGAGTCCCCAGTCCTGCATGCTCTCGCTATGGTGGCCATTCGGTCCTGAGGTCTTGGCTCGATGGGTTTCCCTTTGCCAGTTCTGGAAGTTTCTTTTCTGTTCCTGTCTTCCCCATCTTCACCCTCTGACACTGTTCAGAAGTCTCCGTCAATGTTTTCTTGTCATTGCGCAGTGTTCCCTTCTGCAGCAAACAAATATCCCTGTGCATGATGCAAGTGAGCCTTGGGCCTTGGCTATTTCCTTTGCTCTGTTCTGGCTGCCGTGGGCTCTCTCTTCCCTTCAGTGAAGATGGTACAAGAATGGTTGTTCTTTTGCCCTCCTGTATGGGGAAACTACGCTGCGCTGCAGTGTGTTTAGGTCTGTGCGATGCCTGGGGTCATGTCGCTGAGCCCAGGATGATCCGTGTACAGAAATGATGAAGATCACTCACTGCAGAGTCCCCTTCCTCGCACAGTGTGCAGGCTGTGGGTTGCTCCCAGGGTACTGGAGCAATTGTTGGGTTTATGTGGTGGTGCAGCTTTTCTAGAACAGCTTCTCATTGTGGAGCCTCCTGTTCCCAGACTGCTTTCCTTGGCATCAGCTGTCTGAGGCAGCAGCTGCTGGGCCCCTGGCTGCAAGGGCTTCATGGCAGTGCTGGGAGGAATCCCTGAAATCGGTAGTGGTGACATAGGCGGCGGTGAAGAATAAATCTCAGTCCTGAAGCAGCTGGGCAGCGAGCTAGATAAATCAAGACCTTTGTCAGTAATTATAGAATGACAGGGCAGCGGGTGCTGCCGTGTCCTTGATATAGCAGGGCTATCATTGACATGATTACTTGCTTTGGCCCAGGGAGAGCACTTGATGTATGCTGCTTCTCCAGGGCTCTGGGCTCTTGCCCTACGTCATTTTGGCAGGTACAACTTCTTCACCTCATTCCTGCAGCTTAACAGCATGATGCTCTTCACCCAGGGCGCAGCTTTGTCAGCACTGGGAAATGTCACCCTGCTTAGGTCCAGTTTACTTCTGTTCAGCAGCTGCCAAGAGGTGTGGGTGTCTTATAGGTCTGTGGAGCCATGTTCAGCTTTCTAGTCACTGACCAGGGTTTCAATCAGCAGGTAGTGCTAACAGGTGCTGGGGCCCATTGGGAAGGCAGGAGACTCATGCATGGGTTCCATCTCCATCCTTTCCTTTTGTTTGTATGCATCCCCCTTACAAAAACACGAACAGCCCAGGCCTGATTTTAGAGTTTCATTCATGCTGGGAGGCTCTTAGCTGCTTTGAGTGCCATTGTGGGCAGATCCTGTATGACTTGGTGCCTGCACACACACTCAGAAGTGGATGAAGCTCAGGTCTGCTCCAACTGGCATCATTTGTCTTAGCTTGGTGTGTCCCAAGAAGACGTGGCGAAAGTAGATCTATGACCTTGGGTACCTGCCTGCAGAGATTTACACTCCTGGAAGGATGTGGCTGGTGCATCTGGCGATGACCTTGCACGAGTCCTGCTGCCCCCTTTGGTGGGACCCTGTACAGGTGGGATGACTGTGGTGATGATCATCCAGCCATGCTTGCGGTGTGCCTGCACAAATCCTCCCTGAAACTAGGGGCATCGCCATGGGGGCAATGAGAGGGCATCAGGCTGCGTCCGTGGGGCTGAGCCCAATACGCTGCTGTGGGGGAGCACCAGGGGTGGAAGACGGGCAGTGTGCATCCCAGCCACTGTGGTCATTTGTTGCTGAACTGGCAGGCTGTCCTGTAATGCCTTCGCCTAAGCAGCTGTGAAATATTTCCTCTCTAGGATATTGATAAAATTGAAGTTTTCCCATGTAAGTCCTTTCTGTTGGGGACAAAGTCTAGTTATGAGCGTGTTGAGGTGGGATGCAGTCACCGTCAGGCACAGTAGTGCTAGTATCGGTCCCAGTCCTGGTCCCAGTCCAGCGACAGACCTGACCACGTGTCCTGGGATTGGTGCAGCCTGAGACTGTGTGTGTAGGAGGCCAGCACCCAGCTGTGCCAGGCCTCAGCTCCCTGCCAGGGCACCTCGTGTCCCCTGGGCAGGGACTGTCCGGCTGGCACCGAGCTTCCCCCCACAGCTGCCTGCCCTCCAGCAGCTGGGGTTTGGATGCAGCTGTGGATGCATGCAGCACATTTTGGAAGGAGAGAGGATGAAAACTGCCAGTTTTTTTTTTGTTGTTGTTGTTTTTTTTTTTTTTTCTGCAACTTGTTCTTAAATGCTCAGCCCTTAAAAGGAAAAATAGCTCTGCTGAAGCCTTCATTGAGCTTAGGAGGTGCCACCGCGTCTGGGGCAAACCAGAGCTTTGGGGAGGCTGTCTAAGTACTGGGGTTTTGAGCTTGTGCTGTGACCTGCAAAATGAAAATTCCAGCCATGGTGGCAGGAGAGACCCAGGGTATGCCGTGACAGCAGCTTGGGTGTTGGACAGGGTGTCAAGGCAGGTCCCGTAGCCCGAGGAAGCTGGCTCACTTCTCTGCTGTGGCCTGGGGCTCAAGCTCCACAAATGATTTTGCTCCTCAGCATGTGAAACCTCTGGGCTGACTGGGACAGATAGGCAGGAGAGGCCGTCCACCAGATCTGTGTCCCTGGCCAGCGCGTGGATCATTGCAAAGAGTAGAGGGAAGCACCCGTAAACGTTTTGATGCGGAATGCTTTTTGACACGTCTTTTGCTTTCTGCTGAGGCTGCAGTGTCCACAGCTGGTCTCTACAGCCATAACACAGTCCAAGGTGTGCACCCTCAATGACAGTTCGGGGACAGAGAGAAGTGAGAGGCCCTTGGCCTCCAAGGGAGCAGCAGGTAGCCCTCTGTGTCTCCAACAGAGGAGAGCTGCAGCAGGAGCCTGTACTTACCATAGCTCTCCGGTGGAGAGCTGTGCCCGGTCTGCATCATCAAGACTTTTTTAATGGGAGTGGATTTTACTGCTCCTCTTGCACTCAGGTGCAGTTTCCTTTAGTGTTGGTTTGAGCAGTCCCCTGGTGCCTGTGTCTCCAGTACATAAACTCCTCCTGCTCAGAGTGCCCATCCAGCAGGTGTTTTGTGTTTTGTCTCAAAGCTGTGAAAACAGGAGTGTTTTCTGTCCCTTCCTCTTCCCTCTGTTGCAGAATCCCCCATCCTGTGAAGGGAGGATGAAGGATGGGGTGGGGATGAGCAGCAGTTCAAGCCCTTCTGTCTTCCCCTCCCATTGGAGTGCTCTCTGTGTGGCTCCAGGGAGTGATTTCAGGACCCGAATCAGTCCAAACCTGGTGGGCAGCGCTTAGCGCAGAGTGGATGATGGAGAAACATGAAGGTTGGTGTGGGAGTGTCTGTGCTGCCCTCCCTTCTCCCTGCTGACATACAGGGCTCTAAGATGCCCATGCATCCATCCCACCCAAGGTTCAAGTACTTGGCCTTATGCTTTTGAGACTGTTCTGGACTTTATTTTAAGCTGATTATCATTGTGGCATGGCTTGTCATGGTGTCTGTCCTACCTTATTGCCCCCCCTCCCCCCACCCCCCTTTTGTAGAGACCCCAGGACATCTCACCTGTGTCCTAAAAGTCCTTGGTCCTTACTTCTTTCTCTCTGAGACAGGATCTTGGAGGAATTTGTTGTTAATTTTGGTGTTGCCCCAACCCACTCCCGTGGAATGAGCTAGCCCTTTGCTGTGTGCTCTGCTCTGGATTTGGGGTGAATCGAGAGGCTAACAGCAGCAAGATGGAGCCAGCAATGCTGGCACCTGGGCCGGGGGAAAGTTTGGGAAAGCCGGGAAAGAAGCAAGAGCTGACAGAGTCCAAGCAACCGGAAGGCCACCAAGTTTCCCATCTGACATGTTCGTCTTTGAAAATACTACCTAGCAGAAGGCTTGGGGCTTTAGTTGTGTTTGTTTCATTGGTTTCTGGGGTTTTTTTAAATTAGAAACACCAAAGTAATTAGATGCTTTTTGTGATAAGACCTTTTCCAGGCTCTCTTGTACCCCTAACCCACCCAAACTGTGGTGTTATTCTCTCTTCTCTGTGCAATGTGTTGCCAGGGTGGCCTCTGCTTTCAGAGGCCTGTCCCTGTTCTGCTCTTGCTGGAGCTAAGCGTATGTGCTCAGGCTTTGAGCAATCAGCATTTGTTCTGGATTTTCACAGTGTGGTCTGTCTCTGGAAAAGCAGAGGTTGGTTTGTTTGCATAGTGCTTATTTTCAGGAGCAGGAGAGTTTTATGAACAGGCTGACATTATATTTATTTTAGTTCCTCTATAATTTTTGTTAGAAGGAGACATGTATTCAAAAGAAGTTCATTTTACATATATATATATATATATGTGTATATGTATATGTGTGTATGTATATGTATGTGTGTGTGTAGGAGGGAGATGTTTGTTTTGGGTACTTCTTTCATCCTAAGATGTAAATTACAGCTTTTCTGGACTCAGCTGAGAGAAGGCAGTGAATAAAGCCTGAATTGTCTGACTCAGCTGCTGGAGGATTACCATAAGGAGCCGATGCTAGAGACCTTCTGGAGGCTCTCTACAGCTCCAGGATAGAGATGAGTTTTACAGCCTTGTCCTGGCTTTGGTATGCAAATCTGAGTGAATCGGAGCCACCTGGAGGTTGCACTTGGTTTCTCAGCGTCTGCACTAAGTGAATTTTTCCGAGGTGGCTTTGCCTGTTGTGCAGAAGATGAAGGGGCAAGCATGATTGTCTTAAAAGAAATCTGTGGTGATGTTTGAGTTCTTGAACACAGCCCGGGCTGTTCTTCAGTCAGCCAGGAGCCTGGGCCCACAGAGGAGCAGCAATGTCAGCAGCAATGGTGCCCCTGGGATGGTACCCGCTCCCCATTCCTGAACTGGTTTGCCATAGTCTGCTTCTGGGGCCTCCTTTTAGAAGACTCAGGATGGTGAACATGGCTTCATTCTCCATACGACTGCTTCTGCTCCTTTTCGTGGGTCCTTTGTCCTATGCTCTGTTAACAGCAAACGAAAGAGGATTTGAACTCGTCTCTGTAGAGCAGATAATTTCAGATGCCCATCCCCTTCACCCCAGTTGTTTGCTACAGCAAGTAGCCCTGCACACACTTCCCTGCCTTTGGCTGGTGTCACACCGTGGCCAGTCTCTGGGAATTGTACTTCACTCTGCATTTGTGATGGCCAAACTCCATTTCTCCTCCTCAAGGAGGACCTGTTAACAAGGCACTTAGTTTTGGCATTGGCACATCCTCAGCTGGGTGATCTCTGATGATGGCAACAACTGGCATCTTTGTCTTGGGGCCGGCTTTGGGTATGCTGCAGGCCTCCTTTGAGGGCATTAGTCTTGAAAAATCCCACTTGGTATGGAGCCATGTTTGGCCAAGAAGGACTTAGTACTGCCCCATCTCTCTGCAGGGCTCATCCCAAAGCAGGAAAGCGGGGGAAGGAGGTGGGATTTTGGCTTGGAGCACAGAAGTCCAAAATTTACAGAGCACGGAAGTGAAATGGGAGGCCAAGTCATAAGAGGTCTCCTTGTAGCCATGCAGAGGGATTTGCTGGCAGCCGGGTGTGAAGCTCCCTGGGGCAGGTGATTCCCATGGCTATCCTTGGTGCTCTCTTCCCCTTGGTGGGGGTTTGCCTCCTCAAGCTGGTGCTGAGCAGCTTCCACAGGTAATGAGTGGGGCTGGAGATCACATCAAGCCGATCTTGAGCTGACAGCTCCGGCTAAGAAAACATCTCTACTATTCTTACCTTTGGACAGCCTTGAAAAGAACTTGTGGTGTCCCGGGACTGTGCTTGGCTGCCTGGTCTGTGTTGTCACTTGGGTGATGGTGGCAGGAAAACCAGCTCTCCTGTGAGGGAGTGGCCGTTTGACTTCTTGGAGTTCCTCAGCTCTTCCTGCAAGTGACTTTTCTCTTCTCCTGTACCTGGTCCTTTCCATTTCTGGTCCTGCTCAACTGTCTGTAGTTAAAAAAATTTTATTCCTTCCTAGACCTCCTACTAAGCATTTACAGTCCTTGTGAGACGATCTAATCAGGAGATGCTTGCAGATGCCCTTTCAGGATAAAATACTATTTTTTTTTAAATTACTGCTATTATTTTTTATTCCGAGGCTTTGCCAAGGAGGAGTGGCAGCCAGGAGGAACTCAAGCTGGTTTTGAAGGAGCAGAGTTTGTACATGTCCATCCCCTGTGTCCTTGAGGCTGCAGGACAGAGCGCAGCAGCTTGGCTCTTACCTGTACTGTCTATTACAACACTGTGAAAAACACAGCTGCCCATCTGTGAGGCAAAGCCTTCGGATGGGACCAGATCTGTCTGCCTACGTGAGATGCGATTGTGTGCAAAAAGCCCTATGCTTCCTCCTGCTTTTTGCATGCCTGGTGCACCATCCCGTTCACAGCACCCTGCTGCTTGGACTGACCCCTGCCATGGCCTTGCCGCTCCTCCGAAACATCAGCATGCTCGAGTCACAAGCCTTCACAGTCGGGGGCTTTGCTTGCTGGAGTGAGCAGCTGGAGCTGCGTCCTGTCTCCCAGCTATGAGGTCTGGAAGGTATTACTCAGGACACACAGGAAGCTCCTGGAATCTTTGACAATACAGGAGGATGCACATTGGGAATGTGGGTTGTTTTTGGAAGCGAGTGGGGATTTTGTTGAAATCCCTCCGCCTTGCAGGCTCTGGTGACTGTGTTAGTTCCCTGGAGCCCTTGTGATGCCAGCAGGCTGCCTGTCCCGTGCTCAGGCTGCGGAGGGGTTTGGTCTGGGACTGCAAATGTGGCCTGCAGGGAAGTCCTCTTTTGGGGACGCTGAGTCCCAGGAACTGAGACAAACCGAAACCACTGCCACGATCCTGCTGGTGGGGGCAGGCGCCGCAGTGCTAGTGGGAGTGGGCGCGCACTCTGTGGCTGCTGCATCCCTCAGTGCTTGGAGCTGAAAGGACAGGGAAAAGTGCTATTTAAACCATTCCCAGGAAACTTCTTTAACCTTGTGAAGTGGAATATGAATTAATATTTTTTTTATGTCCAAGTCACGGCCTTATCTCTCTGCAATCCTGGGTTTATCACATCTTTCCAGAGTTCCTGATGTTATGTTCGAGACTTGTGTGGCAGCCTGGGGCTGGCCCTGCTCCAGGAATGTGCTCCTTGCTTTTCCTCTTCTTTCTTTACGTGAGTGTGATTGTACCAAACTCTTTAGTATTTCAATGCGTTTTGTGCAGATTTTTTTCCCTGGTTAAACTCCGCCTCAGTCATCCTCAGTCCCTCAATTTTAAGGGGAGCAAAGAGGTCACCCACCTAAGTCATCCACTTAAGTGTCTTTGCAAGAAAAGATAAATGTAAGCTTGTTAAAACGGAAAACAGTAGTTAGCAACACACACTCGGTTATGGCCAAGTGCTATGAGAAGAATTTGTTATTTTCAATAGCTTGCACTTAACAGAAAATTGCTGACCTCGCCTCTCTGCTGAGGAGCAGCAGCGTGGGTACAGCCATTGGTGTTCCAAAGCTTTGCTAACCCATTTGCTGTCAAAACAGATCAAACACAGTGTGCTCTTGAACATTAAGCATGCTGATGGCTCAGCTGACTCTTGGTCACTCAGGGTCTTGCAAGGTGTTTTGTATTTTTTCTTCCTTGCCAGGCAAATCCTCCAGAACTGTCTCTGGTCTTCCTCCCAGGCTCATCTCCATGTGTGTTTTTGTGCAGCATTCCTCTTCCAGCCCTTCCTCAACCTGCTCTCCTCCTCTTGTCCCCTCCCAAAAGTGGCAGGCCATGCCCCCCACCTTTGGGTGAAGCTCCCTCACATTCCTGCACCGACGGCAGCCTCTCCCCACTCCCCGAAGCTGCCAGTGAGCCACCTGGGTCTAAGTGCCCTTCTCGGTCCTCTCTGCCGTTTTCCTGTTGTGTGCCTGTCCTTGTGAAGAGTTGTGGTGGTCTTGGACACTGCTCCCCTTGTGTCCTCCCTGAGCTGTCCCTTGGACCCTCTACGCCAGTTCCTTGTCCTACCTGCACTTTGTAGTTGCTCTCTCCATAGACGTGCTCATCTTGCTCTGCTCTCAGCCCCGCTGGGCTCTGGTGCTGCTCTTGGTTTTCCCTTTTATACCCTGTTTATGGATGATTCCTGTGCAGTTGCTGATGCCCTTGATGATCTCAGTCATTTCCTTTTTCGTGCCTGCTTGCAGTTTGACGTTGCAATTGCAAGGGAAGAACAGGGCTGGTTCTGTGGTTCCCAACCTGAGGCATGGGATGCTGGTGTGGCTGTTGCATTGCACCTTAAATCAAATAGAGGGACTGATGTTGTTTTGACCCAAAACCAGCAAACGACGAACCAGATGTTTTCCAAACACACTGTTTTCTACGTGGGATCCGTTTGCAAGCACACTCTTGGCAGTGCCTTGCCATGCTCTGGTGATGGTGAGAGACCCGCAGGAACTTGTGCCATGGGGAAAGGTGGTGTGCTCTGTTCCCAGCTCCTTGTTGGTCAGTGCGAACAGTTGTGGTGGTGGTGGTGGTGCTCTGGGGTGGGGGAGCCCATCTGCCTGAAAACTGACCTGTGACACAAAAGAAGTGGCCTCCACCCAGATCAGCTTTCCAAACCAGCCTGTCTGTGGTAGCCTGACCATCAGCCCTCCATGAGAATGCATGGAGGTCAGCGTTGCATAGTAGATATTGTGGCAGGGGAATTGCACCTTTTCAGAGACAGTTCACGTTTATTTTGTGTTGAATTGACATTGTGCCTATCAATTTTGAATCCTCAGAGTGTTGAGTCTGCTTTTTATGGGTGCATGCCAGACTGCTCAGCATTGATTGCTGTCGATCAAACCCACGGTTTTCCTAGCAGGGAGGTGCAATGTGCAACTAAACCCTCACCTAGACTTGCCTGGTGATAGGAGACGTGCTGACCTTCCTCCGAAAGCCAGAGCAGAGCCGAAGACTGGACTGCCCTGCCAGGAACTGCCTCCTCACCCGTGACCATGCCAGCAGGGCTGGGCGCGGGAGCCTGGGCTGCCATTTTGAGTACTGCAGTGCTGCCACTATCACTCCTGACCCTTCTGAGGACCTGCAGGCTGGCAGCAGAGGGTGTGAGAGAGATGAAGTGGGATCTCCCTTCTCCTGCTTCTGCTGTGGGAATGGCTTCTGCTGTCATGCCCTCGCTGCAGAGCAGCTGGAAGTTGTGTCAGAGTGAGCCCCTGAGCAGGAGCGGGTTTCAAGGGGGACCTTGGACCTGTCTTGTTCATATGGCTTTTATTAATAACAAAATTAATTCATTAAGGAGGCCCGGTTAACTAGGGCCTCCTTCCTGCAGCCTCCACCGACACAGGGTGGAGGCCAGGCCTTGGGGTGTGGGAGCAGGAGCTGAGGGGCATATGTTGTTTTTCAGCACGCTGAGCATGTCACCGGATTGCTTTAGTGGATTGCTTTAGTGGCAGCATCTCTTCTTTGTGGGGTGAAACCTTGTTGGGGTTTGCACTCCCTTCTTCCGTTTACCTGAGCTATCCAAAATAGTTTGGGCTACTGCACTGGGGAGGCATTGGCTTTGCTGAGCTCCTCAGGCCAGCTCTTTAGGGTTGGTGTGTCAGTGATAAGGTCGATGTATGACGGCTGCGCAGCCCAACACCTCTGCATCAAAACCACTGTGCTGATCTGTCTGAAAACCAGTCTTACAGCACTGCCTGCTTTGCTCTCACTGACTGGGCCAGCATGGGTGCTGGTAAAGAACCCTGGGGCTCAAGGGGTTCTTTAGGGCTGCAAAAGGGTTGTGGATCAGCAGCAGGGCCTGTCCATTGGGTCCCCTTACACCCTACTGAAAAGCTCTGTCCCATCAGCCAAGGGGGAGGGGGAAGAGCCTGCAATGGAGATGGTCTCATCCACCAGTCATTCCCCACATGTATCTTTTGGACAGGTAAGTGTGGGCTCTGAGCAGGGTCCATGGGACCCAAAGGTCCCTTCTAGCCCCATGGCATGTGGGGGCTGCGGGCAGGCACTCGCATGGAGCAGGCTGTCTGCATTGTTGGGAGCCAGGCCTTTGGTCTCCCCCAGGTGGAACGTGCAGCTCTCAAAAGGAGCAGATCCCGCTCTGCAGATCCTCCCTGCTCTTGAAAGCGAGGTCCCCTGCACATCTCCCAGGCACTGGCACTCTCCTTCGACTGGGCCAGCCCTTGGTGTGAGTCATCCCAGCATCAGCAGAAAGTGCTTGACAGCCCTGTGGGTTTGTTCTGGGCTGGTGAGTGGGGGAGCAAGGGGGCCAGGCTGATGGGGGTGACTTCCCCTTCCTCGTGCCAAAGAACTGCTCTTTTGTCTCAGCCCCATCTCAAACCCTTGCCCTGGCTTCTCCTAAGATCATTAGATTGCTGAATAGCCCCAAGCAATGCTTTGATCTGCAAGCAGGCTGCCTGGCCCTGTGGCAGCAGCTCTGTAGGGCTCTCAGACAACCTGTTTGCTTTGGGCCTCTGGCCCAGACTAATGTGGCTCTTGTGTCCCTGCAGCTCAGACTGGGTGGAGATCATCGAGCCCCGCTCCCAGGAGCGGATGTATGTGAACTTGACCACTGGGGAGTGCAGCTGGGAGCCCCCTCCCAACCTGAAGGTGCGCCAGTCAGACCAGAAGCAGTGGTGGGAGCTCTTCGACCAGAACAACAACCGCTTCTACTACTACAATGCCATCACGCGGCAGACGGTGTGGCACCGGCCCCAGGGCTGTGACATTGTGCCCTTGGCACAGCTCCAGGCCATGAAGGGCAGCTCCCAGCCTGACTGCTGTGGCCGGCAGCACCGAGGCAGCACTGGCAGCGGTGGTGGAAGCACCCCCATCCAAATGGCCCTCCTGCAGGAGATGGAGAAGGGCAAGTGGGACGGTGCAGTGGAGAAGAGGAAAGATCCTGCCAGGTAGGGGGAGAGCTTCAGCCTTCTCTGTTTATATCTAATGGGTGACTTCAGCTGCCAGGCAGGCCCTGTCAGGCAGGTTGGGAACTGTGCTTTCCCAGGAGAGTGCCGTGCTGCCCCAGGAGGGTGCAGCGCTGGGGCGAAGTACTGCCAGGCCCCCGATCACTGCCATGTGCCCTCCTCTTCTCGGGGTACAGCCGTCTGCTTTCACCACTGCCTGAATGTCCCCAGCTTGGGCCAGGCCATCTTAGTGCGAGACACCATTAAAATACACACTGAAAGATAATCATCGCTCTGGGTGCTAAACAGAGGGAGAGGGGACAGGCAGGAGTGTTGTGCAGTGATGAGAACTCTCTCAAAAACTTACAACACGGTGTGTTGGGATGGCATAGCTCCTGTGCAAGGGGTCAGGCTGCTGTGGGGTGCCGGTGAGCCCATCTGGTCTGACTCCTTCCTTTCCCACTTGCTTGGCTGCTGCTATGTTCTTGCAACTTCAGCCACGGCAGGAGGTGGAGCTGCAGGGACAGAGCTCCTGGGCACAGTTATTTGGTTACATCAAGCCTGAAATAAAAAAATCAATAACGGGATGCTATTTTGTTTGACTAAGAGATTTTTATTTTTTTTTACACTCAAACTAGTCTGGCAGCAATTGGGGATTTTTTATTGTGTTGAAACCACGACTTCAGCTTCAGCTGCACAAAAACATCCCTTCCTCAGTCTCTGTCGGGTTGGGGATCCCTCTGCCTGGGGTACTGTCTGGGGCTGCTCTGCCTCCCTCCTGCCCTGTCTGGGCATCATCCTGCCCTGGAGGATGTGGTACTGGCAGCTGGGGAGGCCGTGCAGTGAGCAAAGTTGGGTCATACTGAGAACTGACCTGAGGGCTAGAGCAGTGCTTGGGTGAGCCTGACTCCCCTGCCGTCCATGCTGGGATGCCTTGTCCTGGTTCTGGGCAGTGCAGCAAGTGCTAGCATCTTGGTTTTTGGATCAAGGCTGCCTCTCTGTGTGCCTGATGCAGGCAAGGATAGAAAAAAATTGCCAGATTAATGAAAACCACATAGGATGGCAGTTCTGGAAAGGACATGCACCCTGAAGTGAGGCTTATCACGCGTCTGCTGCTCCCCGCAAGACGCTCCTGTATTCAGTGCAGATCTTAATGACTGTGAGACACCGGTGATGCACATAAAGCACGCCAGAAAGAGCCCAACACTTTACTGGTGCTTATGATGCTCCCAGTGCCTCCTGCCCCAGAAGCAGCCCCTCTGAGCTTCATACCCATCCAGAGAATGATCCCTGCCCTGGGTTGGCAGGCCTCCTTTCTGCTCGGC
Source organism: Mohoua ochrocephala (assembly GCA_013398855.1). Classification (NCBI taxonomy): domain Eukaryota; kingdom Metazoa; phylum Chordata; class Aves; order Passeriformes; family Acanthizidae; genus Mohoua; species Mohoua ochrocephala. The sequence goes on from VZTA01025431.1 coordinate 190,656, forward strand.
TTGACAGGCTCAGCGGAGTTGGGGTCACTCCTGCTGCTGGACTGTTCCCCGCCGGCGGCCTCCCCTCCAGCACTGGTGGTTCAGCACGGCAATCAATTTGCGTTTTCACCGCTGTCCCTTTCAACACCGCGTCCCGTAGTCGCATACCGAGAAAACAGGAGGGGAACCGGCGGGGGAGCCAAGGGACCGAATCCCGCAGGGGTTGATGCCGACAGTCCCTCCGCTGGAGAGAGAGGCAAAATGGCACACTTCGAGTAGGGTGCCCGGCCTTCCCCGCTGAAACCACGGCCTCAGCCATGATGTGCACGGTATAGAATAACAGCAGCACTAAGCTCTGGTCCTCTCTGCAACCAGGACACTGACTCAGTCTCTCAGGAGGGAACATGGCCTCCTCTACCTTCATATGGGGAGCTGCTGCGCCTCGAGGAAAAAGCAATGCCAGTTATGACCCATCCCTCAGTTCTCCAGCCCTCTCGGTAGGGAAGACCCCACGCAGGTCCGCTCCTGTGGAGGGAAGGGAGGTGATGCAACGTGGGCAGGGGTTTGCTATACCTTTCCTTGCCAGCCAGGACAGCATCACCATCACTGCTGATTCTCCTGCAAGGAAGGGAAGTGGGAAGGAGTCCTCCTTTGTTCCATCCCTAGCTCAGGTTTCTGCCGCAGTCTTGGGGCACCTTGAGCCTGCAATGAATTGAAGGGCAAGCGCTGAGAAAGGCATGAGTGGCAGCTTGCTTAGGAGCTAACAGGCCGCTTGGATATGCAAGGCTCTTTCAGATTGCAAGGCTCATAGGCAGTAAGCTGATAGTATTTGTCTGGGAAATGTGCTTTCTTGGAAGCAGGAGACTGGGCACTGTTTCCCTGCACATCTATCATCTGTCCTCTGCTGTGTGAGCGAGGGTTGTGTATCTGGTTATGGTGCAGAATTTGACTTCCCTACCCGAGTCTGACACCCAAGGAGAGATTTCTTGCCTTTTGCTAGCTCGTAAAATGGGGAGCAAAGAGCTGAGCCAGAAGCAAATGCTCTCAGGTGGGATCTAATGCCGCTGCTGGGATGTCTGGTATACTAACAACATAAGCACACTGAACTTTTCGGCTCTGTTGTTTGCGTTGTTCTCCAAAGACAACCTCAAGCATGTCCTCCTCTGCTTGGGAGAGATGCAGCTGCATAAACAGAGGGTGAGCGCGTCGAGTGCTGTTGGTAGCATTTGACATCTTTATAGCTACCTGCGCCCAAGACGGTGCCAGTGCAAAAAATAGTGTTTTTCTTTCCTTCATATTTGTCATCCTGTGATAGATGGAGAGGCCAGCAGAGACCAGTGTAGTCCCCAAGAGGGGCCTCCTGCAAGCCCATGCCACAAAGATCTGGGGGAAGGGATTTCATCCTTTTTTTAGTTATACTTTGTGGTCGAGGTTTTTTGTCTTTTAGTAAACTGGTTTTTACCACCTTTCCTCTCTTGTGCCTTCTATCAGCACTGCTGAATCTGTTGTGCCCCCTGCCACGTCTTAGTGCTGCCAAACCCTCAGCAGCCTCGAGAAGAACAGAGAAGCTCCCCAAACCTTGCTGCCTGTCCCCTCTGTCTCCGTGCCCATGCCACCCCTCCCTCACTGCCCCACAGCTTGCTGCTACTCTTCCAGCTCTCGCAGTGGCTTGGAACAGCCTTCTCTAGACATCAGCCTTTGGCCTCCCCAGGCAGCACAGAAGGGTCAACCCCCTAGGGAAATGGCAGCTTCTTGCAGCAGGGTAAGACACTGCTGCCATTGACCATCTCTGGAGCCTCCTGGGGAAGCTCCTCTGCCCATGCTCTTGTTCCCACGTTGTTGTTCAGCTGTGCTTCCTGGGGCTACCCAGCCCAGCGCTGACTCTGCTTCTCCCTTGCTGGACAAGGGCAGCAAACAACACTTGCCTCACAGCTCCAGACCCTCCCTGAGCTCTTGCAATCCTATTAGGAAGCAAGATGGACTCTCTTCAGGGGAAATGATGGCCAAATTATCCTTTCACACACTGGAAAGCTCTGCAGAGGATGGACATGTTCCCTTGAGGACTGTGAGACCCGCCTAGGGCTGAATGCAGCATTTTGGAAGTGTCCTCTGAGCCACTGCAGCCATGCTGAGGTTTGCTGGAACTCCAAGGTAATGGCAGAGAAAGGGCTTGGCGGAGGGCCAAGGCCTGAAGAAGGCAGTCTTTCTGGGAGTGGAGCCTGTGTGCTGGTCTGCAGCATTTCAGCACACTGCAGGTCAGGACTGTGAGGAGGCTCTGCTGTCCCCAGACCCACTGTCCATGTGGACCAGCCCCTTTCTTCCTCTTCCCCTGTTTCTCCCAGGGTCGGCACTGGGAGTTTCAGAGTGCTGCTTCCGAGGTTCTCTTTGCGATAACGGGATATCTTAAAATCCTCCACAAGAAAGCCACCTTCCCTAGGAACATCCTGTCCCCCAGAAGAGGAAGGTGAGGGTCCTTTCTGCACAGGCAGCAGGTTGTGCTGCCTATCCCCTCCTCACCCGCCTTTCCCACAGCTCAGCATCCTCGACTGGGAAGGAGCAGGGGCTTGGTCTTATAGTGCCAGAAATATGTGCTGGAAGAGGAGCGAGAGGGAATGTGTGACGATAAGGTGGCTGTAAGAATACCTCTGCCTCTTCCAAGTCTGGTTTGTCCTGTCATGGGCTCATGTCTCTCAAGGCACAGCATAAGTAATGCCACTATTAAGTTTTCATAATCAAGCAAGAAGGACCATCAGAATCCCTAATACAGTTTTGTTTCCTTCTTGTGCAGTTGGCCTTGGGGTAGAATATGGAAACGCAATGTTCTTTGCACATGTCTGCAGAGTTTTTGGTTTGGGCAGGTTGTATCCCCACCTCCAGTGTGGGAATTGGGGGCAGTGCAGCAGTGCTGCTGGAATACAAACATCCCTGTTCACTCACCTTTGTCACAGCACCAGGAAAACAACTACTCGAAAAGGCAGAGCTAAGGTGCAGGGCCTTTTCTCCAGGCTTCTGGGAAGGAGAAAAACAATCAATGGAGATCTGGAGCCTGAGAACAGCTGCTGGATATGCTGAGCCTGCTGGAGCTGGGTGCAGGCTGGGAAAACCAGGGCCAAGTTGAGGCCTTTATACTGGAGTTACATGAAAGCATTCCTCATAGGAACAGTCCCAGGGGATTCATCAGGGTTTCTGCTGCTGGTGGCTGAAGAGCTCGGCTGAGAGGCTGCATTGGGACACTTCTCCACCATTGGCTTTGCTTTTTGTCATGGCTTTCCCCATTCAGAAGGACAAGACTGAATCTTTCTCCATGCTGGGAAGTCAGGAAGTCCCTGTTCTCCTCTGCTTGGTCTTTCCAGCAGCCTGGGGGTGGAGCTGAAGGAAGCTGTATCCAGACGTGGTCCCAAGAGATCATTCGTGGCTGTGGAAGTGGTCTTTTCAAGAGAGCCTTGTCTTTTCTGTGATGGTGCTTCTTTCCTCTCATCTCTGGCAGCCAGAGAGGCTGGAAATGGCACGACGTGTCCACGATGAGACTGACGGGCGAGGTGGAGTACAGCACACATTTATAAGTTTCCCTTCTCCATCACATTCCTGGGTAGGGAAGCATGGTGACCCTCGGTGACATGGGAGTGGCACAGCTTCCCGGGTTCCTCTGGCCCCTGCAGGGCACTTCGGTGCTTTGCCTCTTACCAGTGTCCATGGCAGCACAGCTGTGGCAATCCCACGTGTTTGTGCTTTTCCTCAAAAAGAAGCAGTGTCAGTGGGTGCCCTTGGTGTGCTGGGCTCTGCCGGCTCGCAGCGGTCCAGAGCGGGCTGGGTCCCAATGTGGGCTTTGACCTAGGCCTGAAGGAGGGAACATGTTGAGGCATGGACTGCAAGTGCCAAAATCCTGCTGCGGGGAGGCTTGCTGCTTGTGGCAGAACCACTTGTTCGTTGCCTTGCTGTGGCTGTCTGTCCAGCTCGTCTTGCTGTCCTGCCCTCCTGCCAGCTGGGCTCAGGGCAGGTGCAGAGAGAGCCCTGTGCCAGTGCAGAGCTCCTGCTGCTCTCTGTCGTGTCCCACCCACGTGGCCAAGTCTGTGCTAAAGGCCCAGCACATCTTCCTGTCCTGGGCAGGCCCGAGGCGAGGGATGGCATCCTTGCACCCTCTTGAAGGGACTCTGGGCAGTGAGGAGCTGTCGTGCTTTGGAGTGCCTTTTGCCCTCTGACTGACAGGGGCTCACAGGTAGGCAGCTTGAGCACAGTATCCTCTGCAGGAGGCCATGAGCACAGTATCCTCTTTTCTTTTTCAGATCAAATCCCTCATCACTCATCTGAGGACTAAAATCTGGGCTGTACTCTTTCTCACAGATGCAGGGACAGAGCTTATTGCCAGTTGAGGTCCCGCAGGGCCCTAAAGTTTTAACGCCATGCTGGAGCAGGAACCCATCTCTGGTGGGCACGTTGGTGGTGCTCTGCAGATGCCCAGGCCCGCACCTGAGCAGGGACCAATTGGAACGTGCCCAGTGCTGCTCTGTGGGTGTGAATTGGGACAGATGGGGCAGGAGGTGGTGCCAGTGCCTGCTCTGTGGACAGGGAGGGGCTCCTCCCTGTGGCTCAGAACTGAGCGAGGAGGTGGCAGAGCTTCAGGCTGAGTTCCTGCCACTCCGAATCCCTGGGGGTTTGATTTCCCGATGCCAGACAGTACCGGCGCATGATGAGCCTGCACAGAGGGCACAAGTGTGGCCATGCTGTGCCTGGCTGAGGCAGGTCTGCTAAGCCTTGGCCAAGTGGATGGTTCAGCTGAGCAGAGCTGGCTGGGCCTGCAATACTGTGAGTCAGGGAGAGGAGAAACTTCAGGAAGTGGCTTGTGGGATGTGGAGGTCCAGCACCTTTCCACAGAGCACAGGGTTATTTTCCAGCCCTACCGTAGCTGGAGGTCTTGTAAGGCAGGGGGACACATCTGCAGCTCAGGGCTATCGCCCTGCTACCCTGCAACCCTACAGATCCAGGTGCAATGATGTACCTGGCTGTAGGGTTGAGCTAAAATATGTCCCAGTCACACACTTGTGGCCTCCCTGCTGAGTCAGGAGCCCATGGATGGCTCTGTCCTGCTTGCTCTTTGCCAGTCTCTCTTCTGTGCCATGAAACGAACCACTGGTACAGCCATGGGGGTGTCAGAAATCCTCATTTAAAAGCCTACCAAGTGTTGCTGTTCTGGTTCTTCCTGTTATTCCAGGCACTCTTCGAGGAAGAGCCAGGTCTTCTCTTACTGCTGGTGGTTCCCTGTGTGCGTCCTCACCTGGCACCGTTGGTGCTCAACCCCTGGCATTAGGCATCATGCCCCAGGATGAAGCTTGTGGAGGACAAGCCACTGAGGGCTAAACAGGCGTGGGAGAGCAGGGGCTGTGCTTGATGGTGGCTTGGGCAGATGAAGAGAGGCCAATCCCAGATTCGTCAGTGTTTCCCAAGCTGCTCTTGGTATAGGGCTCAGGTCAGCACTGGGCTGCAATGCTGTGAACAGAAGGAAGGCGGAGGCTGGGAGACAGGCCTTCCTCATGGCAGTGGCATCACCATCCTGAAGTATTGTCAGGAGCTCCCTTAAAATAAAGTCCTCTGTGCCACAGTGGGAGATACTTAGGAGGTCCCAGAGCAAGAAGGGGCCCCAGGGTGCAAAGCAGAGGATGACAGCCCTTTCTCAACCTTCTCTGGTCACACCTCAGTAGTTGCACAAGAGAGCTACATGGACTCTGTTGCGGGAAGGGAGCCAGTCCTGCCAAGGCGGAGGTGCAGCAAGTGCGATCAGAGTGTGGTGAGGCCTTTGGACCCTGGCCAGGGCTCAGGCACTGCACCCATGGCAGGGCAGTGCCAGCCTCGCCCGCGCCACTCCTGGTGCCGTTGTGTTGACGTGGGATTCACAGTGACACGTTGCCAACAGAGAGCGTGTTTCGCCAAAAATACGGTAAGCCGTGGATGGGAAAGGAGCACGCCACCCCCTTAGGGGGGCAGTGACTGGGAACAGATGTGAGACATTAGGTGTGGGACAGAGGATGTGGGCAAGGTGACCAGAGTGGACCAGGTGAACTAGGACACACACAGTGATGGAGGGCAGGTGTGTCTTGTTGGGCTGCAGTGTGGGGAGAGCAGGGGATGTGCAAATGCACTGGCAGGATAACCATGGGGGAAGGACAGGCAGAACACCCCAGGGAAGCCGTGCTGAAGGAAGAGGCTGGGACCTGGCCAGGTGAAAGGGCTCTGGAGAGTAGGAGCAGAGAGCAAGAGGGCTGGGGTGTCCAGTGTCTCGGGGTTTGGCAGGGAAGGCACGAGAGGGCCTAACATTGGTGGGAGGCAGCTCTGGACATGCAGCAGAGGTGGGTGTGCCTGCCAGCACAGAGGCCATAGAGGACAGGTCAGCAATGTGGAGTGGGGAGCAAGGTCAAGGTGCAAACACAGCAAAATAGCTATGAAGGTGTTAGGGGAGCATCTCCTGTCTCAGATAGGACACATGCGGTATGCCCTCAGGTCTTACCCAGTGATGGCTGGTAGCAGATACATGGAAGTAGGGCACAGTATAGGGTCAGATTCAAGTGGACCTTCCTGGGGACTGTGATGCCTTGGAAAACCTGGAAGCTCAGCTGGTTTAATATCCTTTCCATTCCCTTTTCCTCAGAGCTCACAAACACAGACTGGCTGTGGCTACAGCCTGACAGCAGGTTGTTGTTGTTACCCTGTAGAATGAACCCGGGGAACTGGTGTGTTGCAGTGGGCACGTTGGGTTGTGGTGGATCCTGAGTACCACCACGGGTCAGAGGATACTCTCAGCAGAGGAGGGTTTCACAGCCACGAGAGCTGAGCAGGGCCAGTCGGTGTGGCCAAGGGAACCAGATCCGAGTGCATCTGGACAAGATTGGGTGGAGGCTTGGCAGGTTGTGTGGGAATGTAAGCTGTGAGCGGAGGACAGCCGCCCCCGTATACCTCCCGTAGACCTCATAGGTTTTTCCACAAAAGAAATGCACATCTGGAAACTTATGTTAAAAAGATAGCATGGTCTGGAAGGACTGTCATCATAGTTGGATAATCTGAAGGCAGGTACTTGGGATTATTTTCCAATTTAATGCTTGACTGTTCCAGAATAACTTGCTGGTCTTCAGCTGGTTGTTCTGGGTGCCATGCTATCTGCTGAGCCTTGAGAAGTGTAGGTTGTCCCCTATATCAGTACTGCTGAAACCAGACAGATTATAGTATCGTGAACTTGTTTCATCTCGTTGTTCTGCTCTTTGTGACTTAGAAATTTATTTTGTGTGTAGCAACAATGTTTTTCTGTTTCAGCAAGGGGGATCTCCAGGTAAAAACGACTTGCTCATATAACTGGTTGGGGAATCTTCAGACACTTTGAGACTAACAATTTGGTATTTGGGTAGACGTAGAAGATACTTCGGTAAATATAATTCTTAAATAATTGTGTGTTTTTGTATCTTTCTTCTTTTAGGGAGACTCCCACCCACTGGCAGCCTCTGCCAGGCACAAAAGCAGCCATGTTGGTCAAAGTGAACAGTTTGAGGCAAATACAGAGCTTTTCAAACAGTTCACTTCAGCTGCAGGGTGCTCCAAAGCCCAACAGCCCAAAATCTCTTCCCAAACCAGCTATATATGCTCAGCCTCAATCCACGTCCCAGAGCCCTGGAGTCACAAAGCAAATGCCTGCTGGAGAAACAAAGCAGTCTATGCAGATCAAAAAGACAGAGAGTGGTGGGTTTTGCCTGGTGCTGATGAATGGTCCTACTTCTCAAACACCTCCAAGGAGCCGGACAGGAACGCCCCAGCCTGCATCCCCCACGTACGCCTCTCCTGCACCTATATACGATGAGCCATCTTTAGAGTCGCCAATTTATGACGAGCCACCAGTAGATATGGACACTGAAAGCATTGGTGTGAGTGGGATGTCTCCACCAAGGTCACCAAGCAATAGCTTAAAAAAGCAGCTGCAACCAACCAAATTATTGCAGCATCCCAGTATGCAACAACAACAACAAGCTGCAAAGCATGCAAGAAATCCCTCTTCCACTGAATACAGCCCAGCTGGCAGAGAATACATAAAACATATGGTCAACGTTGACCAATCTGCCAAACTCTCCCACTCTTCTGCTGCAACAACTGATGCCTCCACTAAACTGCCCGGTCAGCTTGCTTCAAAGGACAGCTTCAAGCAGTCTTGGAGGATCTTGGAAGCCAACGTCCTCAAGAACATGGAACTCCACCACAGTAGGCAAAACAGCCTGCAGACTCAGGAGTACCCAACCGGTATAAGCCATCAGGATTCTGGTTATTCAACTGGCCCCTCTCCAAGCTTAAGAAAAAGGAAAGGAAGGAGGCAAGGAACAGGTCAAGCAAGACCTGGCTCTGTGGGCAGCAGCAGTGAGCTCACAGCTCTGAATGATAAAGTGATCGCTGAGATGCGTGCTGTGGTGGGCAGGTCAGCAGCTTGCAGGGGAAGCAAAGCCAGCCTGGATGCTGGGAGCCTGGAGAGCGGTGTCCCAGCAGAGAGCAGCAAGGTCCGGTTTCAGTCTGACCCCTTGAAAAAATGCATCGGCCAGAGCTCCAGGGATGATGTCTCAGCCAGCAACAGGTCTCTGTACAGACAGGACCTGGAGATGAGGGAAGGCTTTCCCAGCAGTGTGGCTGCTCCACAGGACACAGTGAGGCAGAAGAGAACTTTTGAGAAAATAGATTCTCTAGAAAAGAACGTGACCAGCCAGACAAGCTTGGCTTCATCGGGTGCTACACGCCACTCCTCACAGGTACCTCCCCGTCCATGCCATGTTAATTTTTTTTTTTCTTTTTTTTTTTTTTTTTTTTTTTTTTTTTTTTTTTTTTTTTTTTTTTTTTTTTTTTTTTTTTTTTTTTTTTTTTTTTTTTTTTTTTTTTTTTTTTTTTTTTTTTTTTTTTTTTTTTTTTTTTTTTTTTTTTTTTTTTTTTTTTTTTTTTTTTTTTTTTTTTTTTTTTTTTTTTTTTTTTTTTTTTTTTTTTTTTTTTTTTTTTTTTTTTTTTTTTTTTTTTTTTTTTTTTTTTTTTTTTTTTTTTTTTTTTTTTTTTTTTTTTTTTTTTTTTTTTTTTTTTTTTTTTTTTTTTTTTTTTTTTTTTTTTTTTTTTTTTTTTTTTTTTTTTTTTTTTTTTTTTTTTTTTTTTTTTTTTTTTTTTTTTTTTTTTTTTTTTTTTTTTTTTTTTTTTTTTTTTTTTTTTTTTTTTTTTTTTTTTTTTTTTTTTTTTTTTTTTTTTTTTTTTTTTTTTTTTTTTTTTTTTTTTTTTTTTTTTTTTTTTTTTTTTTTTTTTTTTTTTTTTTTTTTTTTTTTTTTTTTTTTTTTTTTTTTTTTTTTTTTTTTTTTTTTTTTTTTTTGCTAGACTCATCATGCAGAGCCTACTCTCAGGGGGGTTTAGTTCCAGGGGTGTGCTCCAGGCGAGACACGTCTGTTCCTGCAGAATAGCAGACAGGTCACAAAGCTTCACAGCTGTTCCCGCAGAGTAGCAAACAGGTCAGAAAGCTTCACAGCTTTGCAAGTGGAAACCCTGTTTCAGGCCAGTGGTTTGAGAGGAGGGAGAATTGTGGGGTGGGGCTCATGACCAGCAAGCCCTCAGCATTGTGGGTAGCTCTGCTCTGTTATTTGGGTTAAATGTGCTTGCCTGATCATGTTACTGTCACTCATGTCTTTATGGGTAACCCTCCTTGACTATTCCAGATTGCTCCAGCAGACCTGTGAGGTGTAACTTTTCTTTGTAAGCCAGGCTGACACCTCTCTGCTCTATCAGATTTATCTGTATGTGTTCTCTTTATTGACATTTTGGATCAATAAGTGCCTTGCTTTCATCTGAAACCGTTTGGAAAACTGATATCATGTTCCCACATTTCCCATTGTTCAGGCACAGAGACACATCAAGTTTACATGACTTACATGTTACTATTAATAGTTCAGCAATTTCATTTCACAGCCTCTGTAGACTTGGTAGGAAACCGCTCTCCAGTCTGCTGACTCTGTTACGCCTTGTTGCATTGACAGGGAGAGCTGAAACTTGATGTCTTGATCATGCACAAGAGGTGGTGGGTTGGGAATAGGCTGTGAATGGCCTCGAAAGTGAAGAAAAATAATTCGTATGTGGTAATATAGAGAAGCGGAAGATGTAAGGAGATGGATGTTGTGGTAAAGGCAAAAAGAGTCTAAAAAAAATATTCACAGAAATACTCAGAGTCCAAGTAAGGAGGGGAGGAAGTTGCAGAAAATATGGCAGCAAAATCGCAGCCTCACCTAAAAATGGCATCAAGTGGCTTGAGTGACCAGTGATGTCCTGTGCTGGGCTTGCATGACAGAGAGGAAAACTGGGAGACAAGGAAACTCAGCATTGGAGGAGGGTGGGCAGAAGTTCTGGGACAGGCTAAGCAGAGGCGGCTGTGTACTGTCAATACAAATATAACAGCTGGGGAGTTGTGTGAATGAGATGCGAGAGAGAAACCTCAGAGAGACCAGAGGAGAGAACCCAAAGCCTCCTGAACCTTGAGAGAGTATGAGGTGGTGACTCCTCAGAAGGAACATGCTGAAGGAGCAGGAGGGGTGGTAGGAGGAAAACCAACTCCAGGCAGAGAAGGTGGTTCGAAGGAGACCGAGGATGTGGAGATGGCAGAGAACTGCAGGCAGGGATTTTTATTCAGTGTGTTGAGTGAATCTTCAGAGAGGGTGGGAAGGTAGAGGAGTAACTCAAGGGATAAAAAGAACAAAGTGAAAAAACCAGGAGAAATTATTGTGCCCCAGGCTGGCAATAAGGGGTGGAATGTGATGCGTGCTAATCCCATCATCCACATGCAGGGACATGTGGGATGTGAGATAGGGAAGGGTTGGACTGCAGAAGCCTCTGTCATGAATTCAGGAGTTCCTCTGTACTAACAAGGAAACACTGACTTTCTCTAAACTTCTAGGAACTAATGTGTATTTTGGGGTTAACTGTAGACCAGTGTCCCACCTTCCTCCTGGGCTCCTGGAGCTCCGTAGGAACTGAGGGTTGAGGAGTGCGGAGACACTTGGTTCCTCGGTGCGTGCTTGGTGCCACAGAGCTGTGCTGCTGCTCTGGAAATCAGCTCGGCTCCTGCCTGGGCTGTCCCCATGAGCTCTGCAACAGCTGGGACACTCAGCCCTGTTGCTCCATGTCCCAGCACTTCCCTTAGGGACAGCATTAGTGTGTGGCTGTGCCAGCCAAGCTCTTGCACAACTACAAGTGTCGTCCACCAGTTCTACACCAAGTCACGTTTGTACAGACTCACCGCTGTGCAGTTGCTGATAGCTTCGTGTGCCACTGTGGATAATTTTCCTAGCTGCGTAAGGAGTCACCTAAGTTGCTTTTGACATGGCTGTTCTCCTTTGCAGCCCGAGAGCACAGAGCTGGAGCCCAAGCAGGAGGGCAGCGGCCAGCGCGGTAGCTGTGTGGGATGCCATTTTCCTTACAACACTCTACGGAAGCCCATCTCCCAGAGCAGCATGGCAGACTGGGCTTCCAAAAACCTGAACATGCACACGCAGGGCATCTTCCGCCGAAGGATCTCCATCTCCAACATGCTGTCCTGGAATGGCGGCTCCATCAAAAAGCCAATGCTCATCACTAGCAACCGCACCATCAAAAAAGAGGCATGCGAGATGTTCAAACTGGTGCAGAGCTACATGGGAGATCGTCAGACTCGCATGGACCGCAATCACGTGGCCTTGGTCACGGTCACCAAGTGCTGGAGCATGCAAGGGTTACGGGATGAGCTCTACATACAGCTGATCCGGCAGACAACAGATAACATGTGCTACCGAAGCCTGGCATGGGGCTGGGAACTGATGGCCATCAGTCTGGCCTTTTTCTCTCCATCACCCAAATTTCAGTCTTACCTGGAAGGTTACATTTATCGCCACCTTGACAGTGATGAGAACAGTAAGTGCCTCGTGCACCTCCTCTGTATGCAACAGCATCTTGGTGGGTTGTGCCGCACAGTCAGGGTTGTCTGGGCTTTAAAAGTACAGGTGGTCCCCAGCTAGTGCTGTGGGCTCTGTCAGTGAGAGCACAGTGTGTCGGCTGAGTTCACCTTTCCTTGGTGGGAGGAAGCTGCCACCAGCTTGTGTCTGGCAAAGAAATGCAAGCCCCAGACTGTGCTCACCTCACCCATCAGCACTGAAATGGGCTGATGTCAACTCACCAAAGGCAGAGCTTTTGTGGGTTCTCTGATGACATAATTTACTTCTAAGTTCCTTGAAGCAGGCAAAAATAAAGGATTGTTAATATCTAACTTTTTAAGGGAGCCATTGCAAACCCTGAGAACAGGCCTTAGCTGTTTGGGGATCCTGAAGAATGCAGGGTTTTAGTGTGAAGAGATGCAATTTATCTGTCTTTCAGAAGTCTGGGGACCAACCCAGCTTATATTCTGTTATTACCCTGATTTTAAATTGCTATAGCATCCTGCAGAGAAGGGGGGGGGAAAAGAAAAGAAAAGAAAAAAGCCAAGTGCCAGTCTGGAGAGTATTAACTGGTATTTATTGACCAATTTGTCACAATTTCAGCTGCACTCACTGTGTCTTGTCCAATCCCAGGCCAGAAACCAGAGTACATATTTTCCACTTGATCTCTGGGGACTTCAAGCTGTGTTTGAAGCCCCCCCAAGTCTCCGGGGTGGCTACAGGAGTTCTGCCTCAGCACCCCCTGCCCCTGCTCGTGAGTGTGGCAGCAGAGGTCGGACCAAGGGGCAAGTGCTACGCTGGCAATATTTGCCTTCTGGTTTTGTGATTGTAGCCTTAATGTGGGATTTCTTCACTGAACTGCCAGGTGTGCAGCACTAGTTTGGGTTTTGTGAAGATCCTCAACCCTTGTCACTTCTGTCCAAAACCATTCCCTCCAGCTGTGCTTGGCCCAGAATGCAGGCAGCAAGGAGGAGTACTCTGAGCTATTGAGAAGATGGTTCTTTGGCTGATATTTAGGCAGCAGTATATTTAGGTATGAACTTTTCAACTGTTTGGCCATTTGGAGAAGCTGAGTGATGTTCTGGGCCCCCCATTCGGGTTCATTGGGAGCTGGCTGTGGTGCAGGACCTTTCTCCAGGCAGAGCCTCTTGTGCTGGAGTCAGGCTGGCTGCCACATCTAAGGGCCGTTCTGGGCTTTGGTATTTTAGTATACCGCATTATTAATCCAGACCCTCTTCTGAATTTTCAGTTGCCCAGCGCATCAAGGAGCTTGTGGATCTGAAAAACAAGAAGATCACAAAATCCAGGAAAAAGAGGAAACAAAACATAGAGGATGAAGGTAAGGAGAGGCACAGGGAGCCAAGAGAGGTCTGCACTGACTTCAGGCAGGTGGCAATGCTGAGCTCTGCTGAAAATCAGACCATTTCTTTAAGTACAGAGACTTGGATTTGGGAAAATTTGTCTGGTGGGGGGCTGGTGTGCAAGGTTAGACCAGAGCATGGATCAGCAGTGTGGGTGGCAGCTGGGCTGCGTTTGAGACAGGTGGGAGCCCTTTCAGTCACAGTTGTGTGAGGGATTTTAATTTGGATGCAGACCTGGGGCTGTAATTCAACTGCTCTGTGCCTGCCACGGAGTTTCCATGTTCTGGTGCTAGAAGCCATATGAGCCAGTGTCTTGACAAGAACCTGTCTCCGTTGTATTCATGGATTTTGTAAATCACTGCCTAACCTGAGCCTCTTCAGGAAGGGTGCTGGTACCTGGCGAAGGACACTGCCTTTTTTTCCTCTGCAGAATTGGCTTCCCTTGCCTACACTTTCTGAGCACTGCAGCCCAGGGCTTGCCCTGGCACGTGTGCAGAATGAACAAGAGCTCACGCATTCCTCCGGACTCAGTTGAACTGCTGGCTGCAGGATAACACTTTATCTGGCTAAAGTCTTGCTAGACAAAGTCCATTCAATATTTTTTATGTTGCTTTCAGGAAACTTGAGTTAACCTTGCGAATTCCTCTCAGGCAGCAGCTTACATCAAGTGGCTTCAGTGTTTTTAATCTATGAGAGCTGGAGTCCAGCTTCCTGCATTCCTGAGCCCTCCTTGACACCAGTAGGCAGCTGCTCCCTGCGGTGGCTTCCCTGTGTCATTGCTGTGTCACCCTGTGTCACGAGGCAGCTGCAAGTCAGGGCAGGGACTGAGGACAGCCCTGGGTTGAAGCTCCTGCACTAACAGTGTTCATTGTTTCTCTGTCTCTGGTGGGATTCAGAGCAGAGAGACCTGCAGTTGCGCAGAAGGATTCTATTTCTGGTAGGGATATGTGTTTTTTCTTTCCTGTTCAGGCCCAGGAGAGTTCAGGCCATTCTGAGCCTTTGAAAGTTCATTTTGCTTGTGCTCAGAGGGACTTAGACGTCTTTATGGGACAACTCTATGGAGATTGTTCTGTGCAGGGCGTGCTGCCTGTGGGCTGAGCAGGCTGTTCTGTGCAATTACATGTCTAAATTGTGTGTGCTGGAGGTGTGCTTAGGAGTACAGATGTAGTTTTTACCTAAGAACAAACATTAAATTGAAAATTAAAAAAAAGCAAAACCAAACATCAGCAGTTGGACTCCTTGTAGGTCCCTTCCAACTCAGGATTTTCCATGTTGCCTCTGATACATATTTTTATATATATATATATGTGTGTGTGTGTGTGTGTGTGTGAAATGTTATGAAAAAGGCATGCCAGGATAACTTTTTTATAAAGTTTCCAGAATGAAGCACTTGAAAGTCAGCTGTGCCTGTGTGGCTTCAGCTGGGGCTCTGGTGGCAGGTCACACACACTGTTCCCTTTCATAGAATCGCAGAATCATTAAGATTGGAAAAGTCCTCTCGAGTAATCGAGTCCCACTGTTCCCGCAGCACCGCCAAGGCACCACTAAAACATGTCCTCAAGTGCCATATCCATATGTTTTTTAATACTTCCAGGGATGGAGCTTCCACCACTGCCCTGGGCAGCCTGCGTTCCAATGCCTAATTACCCTTGCAATGAAGAAATTTTCTCTTATATCCAATCTAAATGTCCCCTGGCACAGCTTGAGGCTGTTTCCGCTTGTCCTTTGCTGGAGCCTGTCTGCCTTCTGGCCCAGGAGGCTGCTCTGGCAGGGACCAGGCTGTGAGTTGTTCCACAGGGGTTCAGTGGAGGAGGCAGCAGGGCTGGCAGCTCGCTCAAAACAGCTTTTTTGCAGTGACTAATAACTCTGAGGACTTTTCCTGGAGAGTGACCTCAGAATTGCACCTGAAGTAAGGGGAAGTCTTGCAGGAACATGCCAAATTCTGTCTGCTGCTGGCTGGAAAGGTCAGGTGCTTCCCTGGAACACCTACTTCTGTTTGACCAGCCCTCCTTGCCATATGTGTGAGGGGTGGGTAAGATGCAGCTCCCTGAAGCTGCAAGGCTGTTCTGAGACGTTTCTTAGTGGCTCTGAAATATTAAGATGCTTATGGATGCTGTAGCAGCAATTTAGCAGAGAAATCCGTAAGGAAATCAAACGTACTGACTTCAGTCAGAACCGAATAGAAAATAAGTAGTCATCTATGGAAGTCTTTCAGTGAAAAGTTGAGTTGAAGCAGTGATTCCCCACACATGCACACATACTCCCTTCGGTCCAGAAACTCATCGGTGAGTAAACATTTACCATCTGACATACACCCAAAGAAAGAATTCTGAAGTTTCCCACACTTAACCTCTGCAGTCTTCATCTTCTAGCGTAATTCTCTGTGAGTAAATGAAAGACGAATGTGGTGCAAGGTTTTTCATGCATCAATAACCTTTTGAAAGGCAGAAGAATAATGGGTAGGAATAAATGCTGTGTTTTCAGAAGGAGGATTGTCTGCTGATCCCGCCGGAATGTAAGCTGGTCTTTGGGTTTATACAAGGAGACAAATCATGAGCTGACAGCTCAGTGTTGATACAAGATTATTGAGGACTGTAAAAATGAAAGGTGGAGAGGGATCTGGCAAGGGTGATGAACAGAGCGATCAAGCAGCAGAGAATATTGTGTCACCAAAAGCAAAGTTTTTTACATGGGAGAGAGGTCCCTGACTGCAAGTGCAGGGGGAGGCCCCGATTGAGCCGTTTTGAGGAGGGAAAGACATTTTCCAGTGCATATATGAATGTCCAGAAACACATACACGTTGCTGGGAAGTGGTCAGAAACCGAAAGAAGGATCAGGAGCTTGTAGGAAAGGGACAGAGAGCAAAGCAGCACTTGGCTGTGGTTGTGCGGTGCCCACTCTGTATGTCCTGCCCGGGGTCCCTCCCAGGCTGATGAGTGTGGCAGGGAAGGTGGCATGTGAGCTGGACCTGGAGGAGGGAAGAGGGGAGAGAAGGTCAACGGGACGAAAGAAACTTAAGGTTACCTGGGGAAAGCAAGAAGAAAATTTCTCACTGTGTGCTATAGCAGCAGAACTGAAAGCTGCCTGGTTTTGATGTTGGGCAGCAGGCTCGGGAACGCTCTGTCCTGAAGCACAGAATGAAATCCCGAAGGGTCGGCAAAGCAGGGTGGCGCGCAGGTTCAGAGCATGAAGAGGTTTAGGAAGAAACGGGACAAATTCAAAGAAGGGAAGTGTGTCTGTTGAGGGTTAATGGTCCAGGTACAGCACTGCCTTAGAGTATTGCCCACCTGCTGTTAGCTGGGGCTTTTTTTTGAAGAGGGATACTCATTTTTCAGACATCCTGTATCCGTTTCTTATGTTGGTGACAGGTGCAGGCTGCTGGCTTGTCTGGCTGATGAACGTGGCATTTCCCATATAGGGAATGGTGATCGAAGAGCATTGTTGGGATGCAGAAGGAAGCACTGGTGGTGTGAGAAAGAGGAGCTAAAGCAGTGCTGTAAAATGCCTGGGCAGCAGATCTAAGCCAGGAGAGCATCACTGCTAGTTCCAAGCCCAGCTGAGCTGCTCAGGAGTACCCACCCCTGTGCTATAGAGTGCAGTGAGATGGGATCCTGGTCTGAGAGCTTGCTCTGGCTGTGCCAGGCTGAGATCCAGGAGGCTGTGGTAGATTGGAGAAATATCCAGACAACAGTTTCTCTAGTGCTAAGATACATATCCCACGGCCAGGTCCTGAATCCACACTGTTTGCTGCATTTTTAAGACGCTTTTTGGCAGGAAAGCATTCAAGTCTCTTCCAGAAGGTATGTTCCTGCGTGTGTCCTGTCTGGATTTTAACTTTTTCTAAAAGGAGGGGTTCTTTAAGATGCTGTCCACATGTGTTTCTAGGCTGGCATATGGAGAAATATTTTCCTTTGGAAACTATTTTTCACTGTGTGGGCTGCTAGTAGTTGTCTGTTCCTGAGCTCCTGAGGCTACCCTGATACCGTAGGGAATAACAGATCATCTTGGATTTCTCAGATTCTTGATGTGCTCACAGAAGTGGAATTGGCTTCAGGATTAGCCCTTTCCAGGTGGTGCAGACGAAGCTGCCTGGCCCTGCACCAAGAGTCAGGAGCTGGGCTGTGGATGGAGTACCTGGCCCTCATGTTGGGAGACATCGGTGTGCGTGATGAGCTCAGTGCTAGGAGTCAGTCTCTAGCTGAGTGTTCTAAAAGCAGCAGATGGTTGGGACAGGTTGCTGGTTTGGAAAAGCTGAGGCTAAAGCTAAATTCTGCTCCTCTCCCTCATGTTCCTTCCTGCAGCTCAGCGTGTGCCTCCCGGCCTCTCCATGTCTCTCTCTCCATGTTGCCCATCCCACTCTGCACATGCCCCGGAACCAGGAGCGCTTGTGTTGGGGCAGATGGCTTCTACTCTGGAGCAGGGAGGCTGCATGGGAGCCATTGGTCTGTGCCCACCGGGGTGAGTGCTGCTCACCCTGTTTCTCAGGGCTCCTGCCTCTTTTTTGGCCATTCAGGCCTATGGGCAGTAACTCCTCCATCCTCTTGTGCATGCAGCAAGTTTATTTTTCAGTTGCTTCAGATTTGGTCAGCTTCACGTGTGACCCCAGCAGGCCCCATTGGGTCAGAGGCTGCGGCATGGTTGTCATGGGAGCAGGAGGCCTCGCTGCAGAAAGTGCTGGATGTAGGTTTTAGGCTTTTCCCAGGACTGGGGAGCTTCCTGGGAAAGTACAAAACAGGCTTCAAGCAAATGTGTCTGACTGCTGCCCACGCATCAGCCGTGCAGAATCTGCAAGACACCAGATCCTTTGCAAACATTGTTAAGCTTTTGCGGTGATTATGGGTTTCATGGCCTAATTACAGTGTGAAAAAATATTTCCTATTATTAGTTTTGAATGTGCTGCCTCCTGCATAATTGCTGGGATGCAGAGACACAGTCCAGCTTCTTTCCCTTCCCCTCTGAGAAGGGTGACACCTCGCTTCAGGGTGTGTCTCACATTGGACAGCAGAAGCTGTAACCTGGGATAGTGAAGCATCACAGGGCAGCTCATTGGGTTTGTTTCCTTTAATCTTTAGATATTCCCAGTGTAAGTCATGCCTAGGATTAGCAGGATTTTTGCTTACAGTGAATATTTTACTTTAGATATTCCCTAGAGAGAAATTCCTAAAACTGGCTTTCCTTCCCATTGCCTGTGGGAGATGGGAGTGTTGTTGTACCTCCTCTGGCGTGGCTCCAGCAGCGTGGAGAGGCTCTGCTCCAGCTGTGAGGCAGATTGATGGAGGCAGGGGGTGCTTGTTTCATCGAGAGGAGCCGAGGACTGTGGCTTATCTGCTGGCTGAGAGGACAACACATCTCCCATCTCTGGGAATTGTTCTGCTTGGGAAGAGTTTGTCCTCCCTCTACATTGAGAGGATTTGAAGACCTCCAAGCTCCCAACCAGCGTATCTAAGCCATAAGGTGTGTGAAAGGCTGATGTGAAATGCACAGCATCCGACCAGAACGTAGACTTTCACAGCCACAAGTATTTGAACTGTGCTGCAAGCTTTGGGCCTGGCAGGGAATCAAATAGGGCCGATCTATTCACTGCTTTCAGTGAGCAGTTTGTGTTTTACTTGAACAAGAACAAAAGCCCAATGGTTTTGGAAAAACTGTCCCAGCAATCAGTGCTCTGTCATTGCAAACATTTCTCTTGGTGTCACGGGGGGATTAGCTCTGTGAATCGTGGCTGCACTTGCCTTCGGAGTTCACTGAACCAAGCACAAGCAGACCAGCTGCTCTTGTGGAGAGCAGTAGCTTTTGAGGTACAGTTCCCAAGCTTTGGTGTGTCCCATTTTCCTTGTCTCGCAGGGCATGCCTGAGCTGCAGGGTACAAGCTTGGGTTGGAGAAGGCTGCAGGCAGGAACACAAGGAAGCCTTCTGCAGGTCTTTGGGAAGATAATATCCCATCACCTCCTCACGCTTCTTCTTGTGACCCGAGGTCACTGTTGGTGCTGGTGCTGCCTCTCTGTCCCCACACACCTTTCTCTGCTGCTCCTCTTTCACTGGCAAAGGAACTGAAGTTCTCGAATAATGAACAATTGCTTTAAAACACTCTGAAACCTTCCCTGACAGAAGGCTGACTGTGTGCTCCGTGGCTGTGTTCTGGCAGGATGTAATTACCTGGCCCTGTGTCCATGAGGCACCTAACCCCGGCTGTGCCCACCAGGCGGGGGCCCAGGCGTGTGTATGTGCCCAGGCTGTGAACGCTGAATGGGTGCCATGCGTGGAGTCAGGATGGGGCAGGTGCACTCCAGGTGCGAGAGGTGGAGATCTGCAGGAGCGGGGCCGGGAGGTGCAGAGCTATGAGCCTTCACTCGGGAGATGGGTGAATCTTTCCAAGCCCAAGCGCTGGCTCGCGCTGACGCTGCCTGCCATGGGACTGGGAGGCTTCAGGCCGCTCGGTGCCAAGTTTTGGCAGTCCTGCCCTGCTGCAGCGGGCTGTGCATTGAGGGGGCTGCTTGTGCCAGAATGAGCTGCTGTGCTGGAGCTCTCTGAAGGGCTTCAGTGTGGGGGTGCATGGCGCTGTGGGCTGACCCCTCATTTCCTCTTTCCCACCAGGTCTGCCCATTAGCACCTATGCCAAGTACTGCTACCGGAAACTCCAGAAAGTAGCCATCACTGGAGGTAAAAAGGTGAGCAGCTGCCCTGGCTGCAGGGCCTGGAGGCTGCCTGGGGCACTCTGCTTCCCGGGTCCCTGAGCAGTTGGTCTGGGGACTCTGGAGGTCACCGCTGGTTCAGTGATGGGAAATGGAGATCGAGTGAGCAGGGGAGGCTTGCTCAGAGTACATCTCCCCGTGAACGTGGGAGAGGGCTGCTGTCCAGGTCCCGCCATCCTCCTGGCAGACAGCGGTGCCTGCTGTGCTGGCAGTTGCATGGCTGAGTGCTTCCTGTCCTCAGGGACAAAGGCAAACCCAATATTTACCTGTCTCCAGGGTAAAAGGAGCTGTCTGTGCAGGGGGTGCCCATTATTTTGTTTCTTCAGGTGAGGGAAGAGTCTCCCTTTGCCACTGAGAGCTTGTATGGGCTGGGTCTTGCAGCTGATTTACTGCAGAGTTGTTCATTCCCAGTTCAAACAGTCACACAGCAGAGATGGCCGGTGCAGAGGGGAGTCCGTGCTCTGCATTATCTGAACATCTGCACAGTTCTGCATGTGGCCATGAAAGCTGGTAGATGGCCTCGGCCTGTCAGTTCTAGGTCCCTGGGCCAGATCTGGTCATTGGGAGGTTTTCTTTGCTAATTCCTCTGGGGCCTCCCTGCCATCTGAACTTTGCGTACAGTGAACAAATTAGCTGAAATACCTTGAGAAGGGTGAAGGCTCCTGGCATCCCGGCAGGGGCAGGACAGTAAACTCCAAACACACATTGCACGCAACTGCAGCCCTGGCCACTGCCCCTCAGAGGGCTCGGTGGGAGCTTCCCCCTGTCGTGTTCCCCACTTGGCTGCAGGATCACCGCTGAAGGCCACCGTGCTGGGCAGCCTGTCACCCCTGCGACAGCTCTGTGCTTTTCCAAACTGCTGCACGGGACATTCAAAGCCCCTTTCAAGTGTTGGTGTTTGTCAGAAGCAACAGGTACCAATGCCCACTTTTCAGGTTCTAGCACCTCTGAAAGCAAAGCTTTCCCTGGAGTTGGAAATACCTGGAATTCCCATCTCTAAAGGACTGTTTTTCACCTGTCCCGTGGCTAAGCACTCGCCTGGTGCTGGGTTGGGGTATAGGTGCCCTCTGCTGACCTCACCGTGGCCAGGCCTGGGCTGGGCTGGGCTCTGCTCCATCCTGCCTCCCGCAGCAGGTGGAGCTGCAGCCGGAGCAGTTGCCTCACTGTGCAAAACACAGCAACAGAATCTCTGCAAAAACGGCCCAAACTCTCCAAAGTGGTCTCCTCTGCTCCTCTTGTGCCTGATGAGCAGAACTCCCCCTGATTTTAGGCAGCAAAACAAGAACCATGCTGCCAGGAGGCTGACGAGTGACCGCATGTGCGGTCAGCCTTCTCTGTCCTGGTCACTCACTGTCCCCATCCCCAGGTCACTCTTTCTCCGTGGGCTGGCTGTGCCATGGCTGCACTAAGCTTTTCTCTGTCCTCAGGGCCTCCGCAAACCAACAGTGGAAGAGATAACACATGCCAGGAATGCCATCGTCACGCCATCGCTCTTCGGCAGCTCCCTGGAGGAAATCATGCTGCGGCAGCAGGACATGTACCCAGGGAACAAGCTGCCCTGGGTGCAGACACAGCTGTCACAGCAGGTCCTGGCCCTGGGAGGGGAACAGACCGAGGGGATTTTCAGGTGAGCTTTTGGGGTGCTGTGCTACTTTTGAGCCACCCACATGTCAGTCCTCAAAGTTGAGGAGTCAAGATTGACCTCCACATGCTTCCTCTTCCCTGAGAATAGCACTTTGCTGTGGACTGGACAAAATCCGACCTTCCCCAGGTTCAGGAATCACCTCTTGAAGTAGCCGGTTTCCATGTGTTGGGGACTGGTGTAGGTGCGACTTAACTACGTGGACAGCTCATCCCCGGGCAAGGCAATGAGCTTTCATCAGATTTGGCAATGGTGGTTGGCCAGTGTAGGGGAGGGAGGAGCCCTGGGATCCTGGCAGAGCACCTCATCTAATGCAGCACATCAGCCTTGGTGTTGCACAAGACAGGAGGAGTCAAGACAGACACAGAATCTGTGTGGTGAACATGGGGGATTCTGCTTTGGGTTTGGCTTTTCTTTGTTGTTTTTTTTGTGTGTGTGGTTTTGTTTTGCATTTAAGATTTGAATTAGTTTTTCAGTAGCTAAACTTGATTTGAGATAGCCGTTAAAGGGCTCAACTTTGCCTTGTGAGGGTATATTTTTTGATATATAGATAGATGTGTATATATATAAAAGTATATTTAGCCCAAGATGCTGCTCATCTTTGGTCTGGACACGCTGCAAAGAAGCCTGGTTATGGAAAATAATCACTCCTGAGGACAGCGATAGTTGATATCTCAGCTTGTGGGAACCTTAAGACTGTGTATAAAAATAGGCACCCCCTTCTCTCTGAGGAACTGCTGCTGTAGCTGCCACTGGTGCCTGAAGCCTTCTCCCTGCTCCCTTCTCCCTGAGGCCCCGGAAGCAGCTTTGGAGCCATGCTTTGCTGGCCAGCTGCCTCACCAAGCACATTGCCTGGCTCGCTCTCAAAAGGACCTTTTCTGTGCCTCTGCAGGATACCTGGTGACATCGATGAAGTCAATGCACTGAAATTGCAGGTGGATCAGTGGAGAATCCCAAGCAGTCTCAGTGACCCCAACATACCAGGTACAGGAATGTGGCAGGTGTGTTGCTGCAGCCTCAGCTGTGGTGCAGTGTGGAGGAGCAGGTGCAGGAGCAGCTCAGTGGGTGTGCTGCTGCTTGGGAATGCGTACACAGGCTGTCTGCACTGACTGGGATTTTGTTCTGTGTCTTTTCATTGCCTTTCCAAACACTGCCCATAGAGAAAGCACTGGGAGTGGGGAGGAACCTCTGGCTCTGATGCAGTAAGGCTGTGCAAGCTGGGCAGAGTGGTGGGAGTCCTTCAGGTCTCATTGTCCTCTTCTTTAGGCAGCCCCAGAGCTGCTTCCTGGAGGAGCAAGTAGGTAGGAGCCAGCATTCCCCACTAACTGGCCAATTTGGCTGCCTGAGTGTTTCAGAGCCAAGACTGAATTAAGGTGAAGCAGCACAAGCACAGAATCCCTTCTCTGCCATCTGTCTCACTGCCAAGTTTGCCCCTGAAGGGGGTGGGGAAGTGACCAGAGCTGTTCTCATGCACCTGCTTTCTGCCCAGCCTCTCTCCTCAAGCTCTGGTATCGTGAGCTGGAGGAGCCTGTGATCCCCCAGCAGTTCTACAAAGAGTGTATCAGCAACTATGAGAACCCCGATGCTGCTGTGGCTGTGGTGCAGCTTTTGCCGGAGCTCAACAGACTGGTGCTGTGTTACCTCATACACTTCCTGCAGGTAGGCAGCCCCCACAGCCCTGCACTGGGGCCGGGAGCATGCGAGGCACGGTTAGTGGGACAGCTGTGGTGGGGCCATTGGCACGGTTTTAAGACCTTTTGTCTGTATTTAAGGTGGGATTGATGGAGGGGGGTCTGCTGGCCTTGTCCCTTACGGCAGCAATAAACCCCGTTCCTGATCTTGTAGAGCCTGGGGTTGGTTTCCTGTCTGCCAAGGCTGCTGCTCTGTCGGTTGTGTCAGAGCACAGTGCTTTTCCCTGTGGACGTGTGGCTCTTGGGGCACTGTCCATAAGACAGGCCTTGTCTCTGCTCTCCTCGCACCTTTTCTTGGGCCGCGTGTTTGGACTTTCTTGCCCTTTTCCACTGCTCCATCTGAATGTGTTCTTGCTATCTGCAGATCTTTGCTCAGCCATCAAATGTGGGCAGAACAAAGATGGATGTGAATAACCTGGCCATGGTGATGGCCCCCAACTGCCTGCGCTGCCAGTCTGACGACCCTCGTGTTATCTTTGAGAACACGCGCAAAGAAATGTCTTTTCTCCGCATGCTTATAGTGCACTTGGACACGAGCTTCATCAAAGGGCTGGTTTGAGCCACTGGCCCCAGGGTGCAAAGTGCTGCTCTGGGGAGTTGCTAGATACTTAAGTCTTCTCCCCTCCACATAGGTTTCTTCCATTGTCCTTGCTGTTGTCACGCCCTGGGTTAGCCCTTGAGCATCTCCCAACACGACCACGAGGACTGGGCATTTCCGGAAGGCTCGGTTCCTTCAGCACCAGGAAATCCTTGGGCATGCCAGGTCAGGTTCAGCAGTTCCTGGTCTTCCAGTGTGTGTCAGAGAGGGGCAATCCTCTTCCTGAGAACCACAAGATTGGTTGCTCAGCGAAAGGGCTGTGACGTGTGAAGAACTGCTACATGAGGCAATGAGACTCTCCCCTTCTGGAGGCAGAGTTGGCTTCAGGTAGGAGAACATCGCTCCTGTGCTGTGGCATGAGCTGGTCCTAGGGAAGATGCTGCCTCATCAGGAATAATCCTACTGCTATGGGGACAGTCTGGTTCACCTCTGCAGAGTGTTGGCTGGAGGTGTGAGGGTTGTTCTGACATCCCACGATGCTCTTGGTAGAGGGCCGTGAAGGTGCAGAGGTTCAAGAACTGTAGAGCTGTGCAGCAGCGTGTGGGACCAGCCCTGTGCTGAGTACCCACCCACACCATGGTGCTGGGCACAACAGGAAGGCCACACACCTGACAACAAACAGGTAAACAACCACTTTGGCGTCTTCTTAATGAGGGCCATATCTTCTGGAGCAGTGACCCCAGTGGCCTTGCAGCTCCTTTTTGCTGTGGACAGCATGAGCTGACACCAGCTTTGCTGAGTAGCACCTGAGCCCATGCTCAGAGCAGCCTTCACAGCTCCAGCACCCCCCTTCCTGGTACCACATCCTTCCCAGACCACTCTGCCAGGAACTAAATACCAGTTTGACCCACCCTTCTGGTTCAGCCCAGGTCTAAAAAAAGCCCCCAACAGTCAGAAGTGCTCCTGTGCTCAGATATGCCCTTCCAGGCAGAGCAGCAGCAGTGCTGTGTGCTTGAGAAATGCTGGTACTGCCTGTAGTCAACTGGGGTCCCTATGCTCTTCCTTTGAGGTGTTTTCCTTGCTGGAGGCAGGTCTGCTGCAAAAAGGTGTGTTTTGGGATTACTGATGCAGCGCTAAATCTGTCAGCAGCAGCATCCAAGGTTGCATTTGTGTTTCTGCATCCCCCTCCCTTTCCAGTGGGGACCTGGGATCATCCTCTCCAGACTGCAGTGGGGAACTGAGCCCTGCCAACAATGAGGTTTAGAGCTGATGCCATAATTGGTACCAGTGTGGGCATGAGGTGCCATGTGCAAAGAATGCCCCAAGCCTGTTGGCTTGCTTGAGGCTCTGTGTGAGAGGGTTCCCAGAGCCTATGTTCAGATAAGTTTGGATGAACTCCAGAGCAGGAATTCAGTTTGTGCCCCACTGAATAAAGGTTCCTTGTACCAGATGATTCTGTGGGCCTGTGGACCAGGAAATCTTGCTCCCTTGTCAAGATTGGCTCTGTCAAACATGCCCCTGAAATGTGCCAGCATCTGATTCACATACACACCCATCCCCATGCTTCGATGCCACTCAGCTTGCTCTGGCCTTCTGCAGTGCTGAACAACTTGTTCTTCAGATGTGGAGCTACTGCCCCAGAAGTGTCGAGAGGGGCAGAGGTTACCCGCTCTGCCCTGCTGTCCTGAGATTTGAATCGCTGAACAGGCTCGGGGTGTCCTGTTCCCCGCCGAGGGCTGGAGCAGCCGTGTGGCACCTGCCCTCCTCTTCGGGCTGCAGGTGCCTGTGCCTGTGTCAGGCTTCGCCTGCAGCCCCCGCGGAGGTGATCCACGTTCCTCCTTGCACTTAGCTGTGGCGGTCAATCAAACCATAGGCATTTGCTGCTACTCCAAGTGAACGCCTCTGGCCAGGGCTGTAAGAGACGCTAATAAAGGACACTGGATATTATTGTCTTTGCCAACAGATTTGTAAATACCAATCAGTAAAGTAGCCTTTCCTCTGTTCTAATAGTAATAAATACAATCTCCGTGGTTGTCTCTTTTGTGAATTGTCTTTTTTTGTGAATTTTTGAAGCGCGATTACATCTGCCTGAGGCTGCACATTTCAGCCTGAATGTCAGTGCTCTTGAATAAGATTTGAGAATCAGCATGAAGTAAGCACTTGGAAACCAGGCTCTGGGCTGGTTCTGTTGTTCTTAATTCTCAGGCAGCTACCAAAGGACACTCAATGAATCTTGGAAGAGAATGGGTTGAAACAGATAGAAGACAATACTGCTTTACACATATCTTCTGGGGCCTTTCAGGGTCATAAAGGTATGAGAAAAGTTTGTGGGCAGTTGGAGGGTAAGGGAGGG
Organism: Mohoua ochrocephala; assembly: GCA_013398855.1. Classification (NCBI taxonomy): domain Eukaryota; kingdom Metazoa; phylum Chordata; class Aves; order Passeriformes; family Acanthizidae; genus Mohoua; species Mohoua ochrocephala. The sequence continues at coordinate 216,857 of VZTA01025431.1, forward strand.
ATGTTCTGCTTGTGTCCCTCCTCCGGCAGCTGGGAGTGTTGCAGGTGGACTGCAGGAGGTGGCCACACAGGTGTCCTCTGCATGGTCCCCTGCAGGGTCTCTGCTGATGGAGATGTGATTCATTGGGTTGTTCGGCTGACCTGATGGGGACATTTTTATGCTCAGACTGGAGCATTCTCTCATCTTTCCTCCACTGGTAGCCCAAGGAATTGCTGGGAGCAGTCTGTTGGTGCTCGAGACTGGTGCTGGTTGCACAGTGTGGTGGAGCTGCTGGGCAGGCGCCAGCTGTGCCACTTCAGCCCACACAGGAATGAGCTCCTGCCCAGGCTCTGGCTTGTGCTGCAAGTGCTCTGGCGGTGGTCACTGTCCTGTCAGACTAGAAAAAGCTGGTGCACTTCAGACAAAGCCAGCGAGGGCTGCTCTGTCACACCAGCAGTCTAGGATCACATATGATGGCCATATCACTGAGTCTTCCCACCAGTCTGGCTGGCAGAAGGGTTGTAGGTGGCCTGTAGGACGAGCGAGAGCAGAAGGAAGACCAGGAGCATTGTCACCTCACACAGCCCTTTCCTAGGGGGATGTCTGCAGCCCCATTTCTGAGTGTTCCCCAGAGCTTTGCTGTGAAATGAGCTGATCTTTGCCAAATCAGAGAAGCCCACAAACCAAGTGCTTCAGCTCAGGCTCCAGGACTCAGGCTCACTCCTGCAGTCACCATGGCCTGATACCTGGATTGCTTAAAGAAGCAATGGCCAGAGCAGCACCTGGGCTTGGAACAAGCGGTTCCAAGCAGTTTGTTCTGGGCTTCCACGAGCAGTGCGGTCAGACCCTGTGCCGGAGGACGGCTGGGACACAGCTCCTTGAGAGGAGGCACCGGCGGCTTGTCCATGACCTGCTGCTGGTTGTGGGAGAGTGATGTGTCCTAATGGGGCCAGCACTCCTGCAGTGCTGGGTTCTCTTGATGGTGCTGTTGGATTTCTGTCTGGTTTGAGTCTCCTTTTCGCAGAACCTTGTGAGAGCTTTTTGCTGTGTCTGCAAATGGAAATGGTAAAGTTTCCATTCAATTCTGACAGCTGCTGATGGCAGCTGATAGACACTGTGCCCTCAGGTCTGCTGCCCATATGCCCCCTCAGCTTCTGAAGAGGTTGGGCAGATGTTGGGGATCACAGGGGAATTTTGGACCTGTCTGTAGGTTCGGCTTGAGATGGAGGAAGGGCTTGGCTTTGGCAGCTGCTTGATGTTTTACAGGGCAGGGCAACCACAAGGCCACCCCTCCTGGTAGAGAAGTTTCCCGCTGTCTCTCCTCCCCTTGCAAATGTGAAGGGTCTCCCTGCCCTTGTTCACCAGAGATGCCCCGAGGTTCTGCCAGCTCCTCAAAACTCCCGGGTAGCGGGAGGCCAGTTCTTAGCGTAATTCTCATGTAAGTTTTTAGTCTAATCCTTACGTGGAGCTTTGCACTAAATCAGCCCTGTGGGAAGGCAGAGACCAGAGGAACGGGCAGGCCTGCGTCAGGGGCCCTGCAGCACTGGCAGGAGGCAGAGATGAGCGGCTCCCTGTCCTGATGCTGCCCCAGCGCTGGTTTGACGTGGGTGCAGCACAGCGCTGGCAGATTCAGCAGAACTGGCTCACGGAGACAGCGCCAAGCTGGGGCTGTGCAGAACAGGGCTCTGGCTCTGGCACACCCATGGACTGTCTGCGGGACACCCACCAACAATAAGATGGGAAAAGCTGAATTAGCTGCTGAGGTTGCTGCTTTTAGAGCTCCTGTTGTCCTACACCATTTGTCAGCCATGGTAAATGGTGGAGAGAACTGGGTGTGGGTGCAGTGGGCTGGGGAAACCGGCTCAGGCATTCATCATCCCATGACGAGGGAACAGGAAAGAGCATGGACGTTCTGAATGAGGTGGACCACATAGGGACCCTGCCAGAGTTGTGTGCTTACAGGTAGCCATGCAGGAAAGCTTTGGGACACATGGAGTCACTCTTCAGCTCAACTGTTCCTTCCAAAACAGGGGACACCAGATGAGGACTCCGTACAGGCCACAAAGATTTGAACCTCCATCTCCTGCCCCAGCCTCTGCATGGACCTTCCCCTTGTCTCACCATGTAAACCATCCATTTTGTCTGAAGTGCTTAGTGTTTACTGGTACCATAAAGGGAGCTTGTGTCTGAGGAGTGGAGGACTGTGTGACCTCAGCTGTCAGGGCTGGGTGCTGGCAGGAATCAAGGCGCAAAGCCATGAAGGTGTTCAGAAGCTCAAGGCTGCTCTTAAAAGCTGCAGCTTCTCCCAAAGGAGAACCAGTGGGTTACATCAGCTCGTCCCTGCTTGCAGACACATTTCCTCCATCCCATCTGTGCCATGTCTGGTCTTTTGTTCAGATCACAAGCAAGGCAGGAGACCAGGTGGGTGGTAAGGGATGTAGAGGTTGTGGAATGGAGGAGGGAGTGGGGCCCTCCCTTTTCAGTGAGCTACCGGATTGCCTCAGCTGCAATATTCGGCTTCCCTGAAACAGCCTGGCCTTGGTGCCTTCTGGGGAAGACAAGGGCACTGCAACTGCAAACAGTCCCCAAATACTGGGCTAGGGTGTCCCCTGGTGGGTGCTACCTCCCCGCTCTCGGGGCATGTCAGCCAGACCCTATAACCCCAGGGACCACAGAAAGGCCTGTAGAGCCTCATCTGCAGGTGGACAGCCCCATAAAGAATGAGGAGGTAAAGAATCTACAGCCTTCCCCCTTCTCCCAGCTAAATCAGCAGGGATGTCTGGGTGCGGTGATGTAGAAGGGCCTGCTTGTTTGTGTGTCCCTCCCAGCCGCTCCCTGGATGGGGCTGTGCCTGCTCTGGCCAAGGGCGCGGGCTGAGGGTGGACACCCTTCCCTGGAGATCTGTAGCCATTTGCCAGCCTCTGGTGTGAGGTGCTCTGGTCAACAAAGAAGGGGTGAGAAAGTGTCCTGAAGTAGAAAGTACCCAGATGTGGAATCCTGCTGTGATGATGGCACACTGACCTGGTGAGTCGCTCAGCTCCCATCCTGGTGTGCACCTTGGGAGCAGCCTGGAGGTCACCTAGACCTGTGGGACCTCCATCAGCACTCTGACAAGAACAGGTGTTTAAAATATGCGCCCGCAGGTTCTGGTGCTGAGTGGGACAAGCTGCTGCGTGTTCCTCAAGGCCCCTGCACGGGGTCTCGGGCGAGGTTAGCACCTCTGCTAGCCAGCTGTACCCACTCATGGCCGCTGTGGGCCTTGCACCTCCCTGCGAATGATGGTAAGGCGCCCCAGAGGTGGAGAGGTGGCCCTCGGGCTGGCCGCCATTGCTTTTATTTCGTAGACCCCCCGGGAAAGGAGAGGATCCACATGGCGACCTAGGAACCGAGAGGAAGGACTTCCGCTTGGCAGGGGGTTATAAGGGGATCCGGAGGGGGCGGGGTGTACAGAACAGCCAATAGGGAGAGAGGGGAAAGAGGCGGGTGTTACAAACCAACCGATGGGAGCAAGGGGGCAGGCACGGGGGGTTTGGTTACAGCTTGCAGAGTACATGAATATGCATAAGTGGTTCAGGGGTACATGAATATGCATAAGTCGATGGGCGAAGCTTTCTCCAGTAAACCAAGAAGGGGTTTTTCTTTGACCAAATCATGGTCTAATATCTTTTTTGACCTCCCCTTCCCAGCTCACCGCAACAAACAGGTACAAACAGGGTGAAGCAGAGTGGGGAGAGCTGGACACAAAACTCATCCCTGGCCTGCTGCACGTGGGTGTGCAGGGTGGGGACCGTGTCCAGATGAATCTGTAACCCTCCTGCCCCAGAGCAGGACACTGCAGCAGCTGCACAGACTGCAGGGCCCCCATGGGGGCTGTGTTGAGGCAGCTGAGGGCTCTGGCAGAGGTCTAGGGGCAGGAGAAGACTAAACCCTGTGGGCAAAGAGCCCCCTCCTTCCCACTGCCATGCAGGCCCCAGGGTGGCCGGGCAGGGAGGAGTGGAGGGTCTCAGGCAGGGAATTGCTCCAGCCAGGCACGGAGGCCTTGGTGACTGCTCGCTGGGGCTGCTCCTTGGGCGCTTTGCCCTGCCACGAGTGCGATTGTCTCTTCTGGGATGTGGGTCTGCCAGCCAGCGCCGGCAGTGTCAAAAGCGGAGCTGCTGAGCTGGGGGCCAGCTCCCCAATAGCATCACTACAGCCAGGCCCTTGAGGGGAAGGAGCTGAAGGACACCTCACTGGGAACTTCCTCTTTCTCAGGAAGGTTGCCTAATCACAGACCGTTGCCCTTGGGCCTCTGCCTGAGCTGGGTCAGCCATTTCCGTGATGATGGGGATCCTAGTCCCAGCCCATGCACTGACTTCCTCCCCTGACCTGCCTCATCGCTGTAGGATGGTCATCACTGTCACTGTCCCTGCTTTGCTCCCATTTACCACTGGCCTGTCCCGTGCTGGATAGGTGTACTAGTTTGAAAACAAACCAGTGGGAGATTCCAAGTCAGAACTACAATTTAATAGGAAAATTAAAATAAAGGCAGAAAACACTGGCTTAAACTGCCAGAGTCAGGATACAACCTGACACCCTGTCGGTCAGGGTGGTGGTAGCAGTCCGATTAAATGGTGGCTGCAGCCCTGTTGGAGTGATAGATGTGGTTCTGTTGAAGCGGTGTTCCTGTAGAAGGGTCTGGTCTTCCTCTGAAGGTCCAGTGGTGGTTATGTAGCTCTTGTCCTCTGGGAATCCAGTAGGTCAGGGCTGCTTGTGCTGTTCCAAACCTCAGATTGCATCCAGGTAGGAATGCTTGGTTCCTCCCCCTGGGCGGAGCATCTCATAATGGGATGATGTAATTTTATGAGTCATGCAGTGAGGCTTGGTGGCCCATGAACAGAAGATATCCCCCCAGAGGGAGTTATCAGGGATGTGTCCTGGAAGAGATAAAGAACCCTGCCCCACCTGTTTTAACAGCTTATGACGATGGTGATACAATACATACTTTCCCTTACATCTTACAGTGTAACCTAAGACAACAGGGCAGTGCCTTGCCAGCTCGGTTTGTGCTGACCTGTCCTGTCGCAGCTCCTGCTGCTCCTTGACAGTGAGTCCTGTGGAGTGCACAACTCTGCTCATGCTGAGCATAAATAAAGGCTTTACGGGTGACACCTGAACTCCTTCCCAGAGAAAGCAGAGAAGGTCCAAACCCATCCTTCCACTCACCCAACAGCAAAGCTTGCTAAACAAGACAAAAACGCTGGCTACTCCTTGCCTCCCTACCTCAAATTCCCTATAAAATTTGGTCTCAGCATGACAGAGGCTGAAGAAGGGAAGATAGGACAGGTTACAGTAGGGAAAATGCCCAGAGACAGTATGGTCTGGTTTGAAGAAAGCACAAACAAGGCCTTGGAAATAAACTCTTTATTGCCAGCACAAGGATGTGGTCTGTGTTTGCTGTCTGGGGGCTCTTCAGCTCTCCAGTCACACACCTCGCTTGCCTCAGATGAGCTTTGGGCACTCTGCTCTGTGCCCTGCTCTGGCCTGGGCTGGAGGGATGGGCTGTTGGGAAGACTATGGGTCTACAGAAGGGAGAGTGTTCTCAGCAGCACAGCTCTCCATTCTGCCTTGGGATGTGGCTGGGTTTGCAACAGGCCCTTGAAAATTCTCTTCGGGGGTGGGTGCAGGCCCGGGTTGACTGATCCGCTCTAACACTGAGTCAGCAATCTGATTTGCCATGGTCTTTACATCTAAAGTGTCGGCTAAGGCTGTTGACTCTAGGTTCATTTTTCTTTCCAAGTTCTTCTTCACCATTGCACAATCCTCAGGCTCCATGGTTTTGGCAAACCCAGCCCCTTCTGCAGTGGCAGGCACCATTGCTTTCAGGCTCTGCTGTTCAGATGCTCTGGGGAATTCTTGTCCTGCATCCATGCCCTGCCTTGGAAGTGTCTGGGAGGGCTGCAGTTGTCTGTTGGAGACATTTCCCCCAGGAAGCTCCAGGATTTCAGCGTACTCAAAGCTAGTGTCTTGCTCAAACTGAGGAGTTACAAAGGATTCCAAGGTGCCGTGAACACTCTCAACAACTTCTCTGGTGAGTGTGTCAAGGGAAGTCTGAGAAAGTGCTCTGTCTGCAGTGGCTATTTCAGTGTCCTTGGATTTGTCTGCTTGGGTGGCTCTTCCAGCAACAGGCAGCTCCTTCCACCTGGCTGCCCTCCCTGGCTCAGAAGCTTCGGATGTGCTGGATGCCAGACGGTCCCCCAAGACCTCCAACACTGCTGCTACAAGCTCTTTCACCATCGCTTCCGTTTTCCGACGGTGATCTAGGGAAGTATCCAAAAGTTCTACTCTCATGCCGCTGCCTAAAAGTCTTCCTCTGATTTCCCTCTGTAAAAAGCTGACATGCTGATTCCCAGAAAACTTCAGCCTCTCCAACACTCTGTGCACCACAGTGTCAGCCAGCTCTTCAAGCTTCTTGGCTTCTGCTGCAGTTGGTTGCTCAAACACAGCATTCAACAGGCCATTGGCAGTGCCATCTGGCTTCCTCTGGGAGTCAGCAGCAGTTCTGACCCTCCCGGGCAGCTTGGCATCCTCCTGGCCCAGCTTACCTCTGGAGTAAGTTTGGCCCTCGTCCAAAGCTGCTCTCCCTTTTCTGCATCCCCCTGATTTTCTGCTCTTGAGTGGGGGTAGGCTAGAAGATTTTTGAGGCTGCAGCCGCCGCTTCCCCCAGCAGGCAGTGGTTCCCAGCAGTTTGGGGCCAGCCTTTAATTTGGCCAGGGGTGGCAGAAGCCATTCCTGAAAGGTGACACCAGGCTGTGGCTCATGTTGTCTGGACAAGCGCTCGGCCCTTGCGTGCTGAGGCTTCCCGCGGGCCCAGGCCAGCGCTCTGCTTCAGCCAGGCCACCGAGGGCAGGAGAGAGGGGCTTCCCTCAGCACTGCGCGTGCCTGCACGTGGCCCTGCTGCCCGTGCCCAGCCCAGCGCCCTGCGCTGGCTCAGCTCCCGGCCGCCGAGTCCTTTCCCCGCCACAGCGCCCGGCCCAGCAGCACAGCCCTCCTCTCTTCTGCACTGACCGTGTCCCCTGCAAGGAACGTCCCAGCCCTGGGCACCGCCATCCCGTGCCCCTGAACACACCGCTTTGCCTACCTCTTGCTGCCCCAAGATCTGTTCTGCCTCCAGCTTGAGCCTGGTCAGGTAGTGCCTGTACTCGTTGAAGTCCTTCACAGTGCAAACCACCTATAGAGGGACGAGGGCAGAATCCCCCAAGCACTGTCAAGCCATGCAGACGGCCACCCCCAAAACAGCCCGACCGCAGCGGGAGGGGAGCTGCCCCCAAGCCCTCCCCCCTGCCCCCGGTGTCAGGGCCACTGATGTCCCCCCAGCCAGGGCTGAGCGGGGCTCCTCGCCCCAGCTCCAGGCCTCGCCCCGGCTGCCTCCTCCTCATGCAGAGCGTGTGAGACAGCCTGAGAAGGGCAGGACTGGGACTTGCCAGGGGGATGTTGGCGCTGCTTCTGCTCCCGAGGACTCCAGCACATGGCCCTGCCCTCTGGCAGCAGCAGGCGGTGGCAGCAAGGGCTGTGGGAGCCCAGCTTGAAGAGGGCTGTTCTTGATCAGCCTGATATCCAAACCTACCTTGTTGTCACTGGTGACGACGCCCTGTTTCTTCAGCATCCGCAGGATGTCCTTGCGCTTGTGGTAGTCCCGAAGGCTGGGGTCATGCAGGCAGTTGTATTTCAGGCTGAATTGGTGCAAGTAGGGATCGTCCAGATTGAAATAAGGATATGGCGGGGGGAGCTGTAAGAGAGAGTTTCCAGAGTATGAAATAGGCAGGAGAGAGCAGCAAAGAGGTACCACATGGTACTTGTGAAAAGGTAAAGGTCTTCTCCATCCTTCTGTAGGCACGGAGACCTGCACAGACAGACTACAGGGCTGGGCTGGGCCGGGCCGGGCCAGGCTGGGCTGTGATGGGTTAGGGGAGAGAAGACAAACCTCACCAACAACCCCACCAGAAAATAGGTATCTTAGGCCACCAGGGAGAACTGCAGACCCATCTACAAATGAACCTCCAAAGGTTCAAATGCAGCCAATGGAGAATGGATGAAACCAGTCTCCTCGGGTTAGGCAGGCCCAAGGGCTGTGTTGGCTGCCTCTACCTCCAGAAAGTCTCTACCTTGGGAAGGTGCAGCGCAAGCTGGACAACAACAGCGCGTGTATTCCCCAAGCAGAGAAGCCCAAGCTATTCCAAAGGTGCCAAGAAGGCAAGCAGGAGAAGGTTGGAATCTCCCTCAAAGGTGCCCCAGGGCCTGTCTTGACACTGTGGGATGAGCTGCATTGCTCCAGCACCCAGACACACACAGCCACCTGCTGCAGGCAGGGACCCAGCCACACACATGCACAGTGCCAGAAACCAGTGCCAAGATGGACAAATGCTTTTTCCTCTGCATTCCAGGTAGTCTGGAGCTTCCCTTGCCCAGCCCTGTCCAACTGAAGGGCTGCAGCTCCTTCTATAGAGCAGGTGGCCACAAGAACATCCCTGCATGATGGGGACTCTATGAAAGAGGAGAGATTTTCTACCCCTTTCTACTTCCTCTACCTTTTCACCCAGCTTTCCCCTGAAGAAGACAGGCTTGGATCCAGGTGCCACAGGGATCTTGACTGCGAGTGGGAGGTTCAGCAGCTCAGGGTCCATTTTCCTGGTATCTCCTTCTCCCAGATGTGGTCTTCCAGGGCTGAGATGGGAAGACACAGACACTCAGGTATTGTTCAATAAGCCTCCTGCACAGCAGTCCTGAGGCCCTAGAGCATCACCCTGTGTCCCAGGCTCTCCAGCAGAGCCCTCTCTATCCGCCCACTGGTCCCCTCCCCCCTAATTCCCAGTGCACTCAGCAGTGCCTCTGCCTTTTGGCAGGACACCAGCAGTGAGATGGAGCTCCACAGCTCCTTCCAAGACCTCTCATGGTGTTGTGATCCCACGCTGACTCTTGCTCCAGAGACACAACAGCTGGTCTCCTGGCTAAATACAGCCACGGGGCATTGTCGCATCATGGTGATGTCACATCACCGCATTGTCACGTCACCGCGCTGGCATTGCGTCACACGGAAACTGCCCACCACACCCAGGGGGAAGGGGGGCCCGCCTGGAGGGCCCTCTGGACAGCCCTGTGGGCCACCCCCTCCATGTGACCCCGCTGTGAGAGCTCCTGTTCACAGGCCCCTTCCCCCCACCCCTGACCTGTCATTCTGTGAGGCAAAGCTTCCTCTCCAGCAGGAAGGAATGGGAGGAATTGCCACACCAAAGATGCCCAGTTCGGGCTCTGCTTTTTCCCCCTTTTCCTTTTTAGACCTTCTTCCCTGTCATGGCCAAGCAGCCACAACTCAGGGAATTGCAGCAAACTGGATATTTGGCCCATCCCTGGCAACATGTGATTCCTGGTTCATGTTTTGAGAAACAGAAGAGAAGCAGGGGCTGAGGGGAAGCCCTCTCATCCCCTTTCCTCAGGCTCCCCTTCAGCCCAGACACTTCTCTGCCACTTCCCAGTCTCCCCTGCCCTGGTTTCTGCTGTTCCCCATCTGCTCTCACTTCCTACCCCTTCTTGGCTGGATTTGGCGAGGTCTCCGGTGCCCGTTCCTCCAGCCCGTCTGGTTCCTTGGGACAGCTTTTACACTGCAGAGTCCTGCCAGCCTCGCTCATTGCACAAAGGCAAGAGACAGGCAGAGCAATCTGTTGGAGGTGCAGTGATTACCGCGGGTCTCTTGGGAAACAGCGAGGGGCACAGCCCAGGGATGGTGTTCCTCTCCTCCCAACGCAGTTTCTGGCACACGCTCCAGCTGCAGCTCTTCTCCAGCTTGGCAGGCGGAGGAGCAGCATCGGCTGCGCCCCAACTTCCCTGTGCCACGTGTCCTGCCCAGCCACGAGGGTCGTGAGCCCTGCACCACGTTCAACTGGCATGGACTGTGATGTTCCCAGCACGGTGACATCCCTGCAGGGAAATCCACTGAAGTTCACAGTGCAGAACTGCAGCACCTCAGCAAGGGCGGGAGGAAGGAGGTCTCTGACCAAAATCTTGGCAGGGCCTGATGAGCAGAGGGGATGGAGGAAAGCAGTGCTGCCTGCCTCCGTTCTCACCAGTCTGAGATCCTTCCTGGGCTGCAAAGCGTAGTTTGTCCACATTTACTACTTTCCCTGATGTATGGGGAAACACTGGACCCGAACTGACCCAGCTGATCCAAGCAGGGTCTGTCTGCGACCCGCATCAGAACAGGCAGAGATCAGCCAGGTGTCTGTGGTGGAGCACCGTGCCTGTTCCCTGGGAAGGGCTGCCGCTCCGTGGCCAGCCAGAACAGGCAAGTATGGCAAATGTCAGAGCATTCCTGATCATTTTAACCATGGACACTTACATCAGATAGAGAAGCTAGACCCCTGGACAGTGAACAAGGAGAAATGTCACAAACTGGCACAGACACAACCTTGAACTGCCAAAAGCCGTGTGCTCTCAGTGGGAGCAGCAAAGCAAAGGATTCCAGTGGGATCTAGGAAGACCCATTTCAGAGGAGAAGGAAGTGGTTCTCAGGGCAGGTGTGCTAAGACTCTGTAGTTTTTTTTAAGTGATGAAACTCCAGAATGAAATACAATGCTGTCAAAAAACCCATTACACAAACACTATGTTGATGTTTTGGTAAAATAAAATAAATTTCTATTTCTCTCAAAACTTTAGAGTTATTTTCCAGCTGCTTTCTACTTTAATTATTTCTGCAATTTTTTTTCTCTTCTAAAAACCTGCAGTGTTAAGACCCCTTGTGAGATTCCCAGGTTAAAAATATAAATCCAAACTGAAAACTGTATTTTCAACCCTTTTTTTTTTTCCTGTTGCAGTATTTTTAGCAAGCCACTCTGCTACCACAGATTCTCAGCATGCAGTTCATAGGCTCTGTCAGAAAAGCACTAGCACATACTGCTGTACAGTGATGGGGACACTCTGCTTTAAACCATCCTTTGTGCTCTCTGGGTCCTGCGATGCTTTGTGGCAGTGGGCTGAGGCTGATGTCAAAGAACCAGCCAGATTTGTGCAGCAACAGCAGTTCTCGCAGCTGGAGGAGGAGGAAGACAGAAGGGAAAAGCACTTGGGCCATGTTGTGTCTTCCTCTGAAGCCCAACAGCACTGGCAGCCCTGGCACTACATTTGCGGATGCCTGGCCACAGCAGTTACTCTTTCAATCACGAAACCTGACAGGCAGCAATCTTCTGCTGGTCTGTGGCCTCTGAGCAGAAATTCAAGGATTATTCCAGGAAACCTACCGGAACCAGGGAGAATTTATCCACCCACAGTGACATACACGGTAATATTTGACATTAAGAATTCCAGCATGCATAGATTTTTTGCTCTTCTGTGCCAATCTGGCTTGGGCTTTAACCTAGCATAAAACTACCAAAAAAAGAAAATAAAATTAATTTGCCCCTGAACAGCTCTGTTATCCACAGCAGAACCGCAGTCCTCTGGCTGGACCAGAGGGTGAACAGGGCTGAGGGCCAGCGACGACCCCTTTGCACGGGCACTGCTCGGGCTCACCCGATCCCGGGCACATTGGGACACCAGTCGAAGGGACCGAGCCCAGCAGGCGGTGGCTGCGACAGCCACAGGCGGGTGAGAGGAGGAGCGGCCGCATCCCGGCATCCGCCTCACGGGGGGCTCAAGGGATCAGGCCGCCAACTCTCCTCTGTATTTCACCCCTCTGCCACCCCCACGCTCACGCTCCCCGCAGGGCACCGCGGCTGTGCCCCGCTGTGGGCGGAGCTCCCCCCGCCCCGGCAGCACGGCCCGACCCGGCGGGGCC
>VZTA01025431.1:229099-252005 GCA_013398855.1 Mohoua ochrocephala
GGGTCTGGAGCGGCGCCGAGTGCGGCGGGGAGTGGGAGCTGCGGGGCCCCGGCGGACCTGGTCCCGGGGGTGCTCGGCGGGGCGGCTGCCTCTCACCCGGCCCCGGAGAGTGCCTACCCGCGTGGAGCAGTTACTTGTCCTGCCAGATGTTTAGCACGGCAGGGGGAGGTTTCCGTAGACGGTGCCGCCGGCTGCCCATTTTTCTGTCCCATTAAATCTGGAGCATTTCTTTTTCACACTGCATTCTGTCCCTTTAAACCGTTTTAAAAGAACAGAAATTACGGTGGACCTTTGCACTGACCCCAAAGCTGCCTCATGTACCTGAGTAATGCGTACGGTTGGGAGGCACCGTGATGTTCTTCCTGACAGGTCTGTGTTCAGATACGGCTTATTGCAGCAAAGTGGATTTTTGTACCTGTTGGTAATCTGTAGCTATTCCAGGGCTTGGTTAATTGAAACAGGTACAATTTCGGGAAACAGTTTTATCTCCTTTACTTACTGAAAAGCTGGGTACCAGAGATGTTTCTGTGATCCCAGGCTATTGTTTCTAGCTTAAATGCTTGAAAATAAATCAGGAAGGATATCTGAAAGTTGATGAGTCCAAGTTGAATAAAGTAAATGTCACTTGACTGCAGAATTTTGGTGTTGTATGCAGTAGGAAAATTAAACGAGTTGTAAAAGCAATGGTAATGATTTGGATTAACCTTTTGTAAGTATCTGTACAGCAGCTTGTAATTGAGCATCTCTGTAACAAATGCTTTTGACCTGGGTTCATTTAATTTTCTATAATGAGTGAGGATCCTTTCGCAGAACCAGTTCCCAAAAAAAAGTCAAATGAGAAGACTTAAGCAAAGACCAGTCGTAGTATAATTCTCCCTTTTAATTTTTGCGTGACTTCTAATAGTTTCATAGCAGTAAATGAAGGTGGCCTAGGTCAAATAACATGCATTCATCTAAGTCCGCTTGTGGAAGAGTTCAGTAGTTTACGCTCTTGCTGATAACTTTGTGGATGTCTCCTCAATGGAAATAAAATTTTACTTGAGCAGGCTGAGAGTAAACTCTGTTCGCCTGTAATTTTACGGTCAAGTTGGGAATGAGGCTGGAGCAGTAATTGCTCATAACGGTACTGCTTTCACTGAAATGTAAGAAGCATGTCATTAATTCTTACCTTTAATTGGCTAAGCTCTCTATAGCACTTTCTTTTGCTCCTGTAGTTTCTGAATGACCTAGGCGATGATATTGACTTAAATTCTCCCTCTTGGCCAGGAAAGGAGAGTGCAACCCCTAATTTAATAGTAGGGGATGATAAATTCTCCTTAACTGCATATTTTATTTATAACTGCATCTGCAGAAGAAGATATTGTCTGTAGCTGTAATTTGTCAGACTGATGGGCTGACACTAGCTGTCTTGCCTTTGTGACACTGTCCTGTACACATGTGAGCACTTGCATTGTGAACTGAGCTAAAGAATGTACATGGGACAGGGGAAGGATTTCTTGCTCAGCCCTACAAGTGGTAGTTGTCAGTATTTAAACTGCACTCTTGATGGTTGTCTAGTTGCATGGATACAGTGAGTTTTTTTTAAATCTTAAGAAAAAAAGAACAGTTGCATATCCTTTGGACTGGTGCGTCATATAGAGAAGTCTTGTGAAGTGCTTTTGAGTTCGTTGTACTTTTGAGTAAGTCTATTCCTTTCTTTTTTGCTTCAATTAATTCATTATCTTCATACTTCCATTCCTAGCTTGCCTACAGGTTTGTTTTGATTCCTTGTACTTCCTGCAGGAAGATACTTTCTTCAGGTGAGAAATGGTGGCTTGCAACTCTTGGTTCGTCCTTGCTGTCCAATTACCAATAGCTACATGGCCTGTAGATTTCTAAAGACATTATGGAACTACTAACGTTTCAGTATTTTTGTGACTGCAAGCAGCAGGCTTAAATGATCATGGATGCATTGGTGTATACTGTGTCCATGCTGACTGGCTGCAGATAATAATGCATATTGGAATAGAAACACTCCTTTCTGAGGCACGTTAGTTTGTTGACATGCCTGTGTGTGCTGTTACTGGGCTTGAGAACTTTCAACCAGCCTTATTTAACTGTAGCCAGCTACAGTCTGCCTTATTTTTTCATAAACCTAGCTGAAATTGAGTTCTTAAAATTGGTTAAAAGGAAATTGATTGAAAAGGAAAACTGTCTCCATCTGTGTCTTCAGCTTAGTAGCCTGTATTAATGGAAAGAGAGGAAGCAGTATTGCTTATTGTGTGGGTTGGTTGGTTGGTTGGTTGGTTTTTAATACGAAGTTAGCACCAAAGAGCTTTCCTGATCTTGTGGCTGATGTTAAAATACTGGTTTCAAAATTGACTTGTTTTTCTACTGCTTAAAATCAGCACTTCTTTCCTAAGGAAATGGAGACTATCCTTTTGTTCCACAGTCATTGAGTCAGGAAACTATCTGCAACACCTCTGTGCTCCAGATGTAGAGCTGAGCATCCTTAGCTTAGACCTGTGCATCAGCGATGGAAAGAAAATGCTATTGGTAGGATTTGAGTTAGGATTTGTGTTAGTTTTCAAAGCATGTGTTGGCATAGTAGGGGTTGTGATTACACCAGGCTGGAATTGCTTCTTCCCTATACTGTAGTTTGCTAATGGCTTTTTTTGCTACATGATCCTGTGTATTTGTATCAGTCATTTGCCTACGCTGCAGCTGTCTTCTATTGCTGTTACCAGGCTTGCAGAAATAGGCACTTACGTTTTTGTGTTTGTTTTTCCTGCTGTCCTTTCATCTCTTAAGCTGTGAGACAAGTCTGCAAGCAGCCTTGAAGTGCACCCCTTTCTTTTCTTTAAAAAAAAACCCCAAAATATTGGAGTCACATCCTTCTTACCGGGTGGCATATACACAGATGATGTGTGTGCTTAATGAGTTCTCTTAAATAAAGACATAATTTTTCATCAGTTCTTATGGCAGTATAACTAGGGAGATTTTCCTTTATTTGGCTGTCTTGAAAATATCCTCTTTATCAACAAGTGGGGTAGATTTGGTTCTGTCAAGACAGGAAGCAATGAAATAATGAAACAGAATGCCACGTCTAGGTGTCAGAACACTGTATACTGACTGGGTGAAAACAGTGACCTGTGGGATTTTTGGTGGCCGATATTGCAGGTGCTGCAAATTATCTGTGAGAAATGTTTCTTAGCGTTTTGTTTGTTGTTTTTTTAATGGGTATTTTTACAGGTAGATTTCTTCTAGGAGTCAGAAGTCCCAAGTCCAGTTACTGCTGCAGGTACTGTAACCAGATAATTTTTGTGCTTTCTGACTTGTTCCTTCCATTTTCAGTCATAATATTTTTCATCTGATAGCTAAAATTCATGTTGGTGCTTGGTGATAAAAAAATCTTAGGTTCAGCATCCTGCTGTAAGTGTATACTGTGCTGCTGGAACACCCAGAGCAACCTCAGAGCTGGGATATCGCAGCTGATGGTGCGGCGCTGGGTGGTAATTTAGCCAAGCAACGGGGAGCCCTGTCCTGGGATGCAGGCATTGGCCAGGGGATCAGGAAGAGGACAAACCTTTAGCCTCTGGAGGCAACTCCTGTCAAGTGTGAGGGAAAGTTACTCTCCAGGATGATATTATAGTGTGCCCAAGCAGGTGAAACATCGTAGAGAAAGGTATCCACTACCTGAGACAATTAGCTGTGCTGGGGGTAGTCTGTGGGGATTCAGATAGCGAGGAATCCCCTATAAATCCAGATGAGGTCCAGTGTACATAAATGTTGAGCCCCAGTGCTCGCTTGGCAAGTTTATTTGAGAGGGGTACTACTTTTCCCTGAGATGAGCACACAGGAGAAATGCTGCAACATTCTCAGGAGGTTAAAAAAAACAAACTTAACTGGCAAACTTTAGCAGAGCAGGAATTTGACAAAATTTAAAACAAAAGAGTCAATCAGAATAAAGCACTTCACTTAGCAAACTCTACCCATCCAACCTCAAATTACCCATATTCCAAGAAGAGGAAGTTAGGAGTGAAAAAGAAGAAAAAGAGAGAAAACCAAGATACAGCTCCCATCTTCGATCCCAGTGCAATCGCAGCTGTCATAAAATCCAAGAACAACAGGGATGTGACCACATGCATCTCAGAGCAGTGGGTTTTATCTGCTCTGGCCTCCTGTGGCTATGCCCCCCAGGTGGGGCTTCTGGTCATCCAGCCACTCCAGGGCTAGATTGAGGCTGCAGGCATGGGGTGTGGGGCACTGCTTGCCGTCTGCCAGTGCCCGACAGTCATTCTGGGCTGGACTAGAGGTTCCTGGGGAGCAGGGGTATGGAATGGAGCAGTGCACCTCCCATTTTCCGCAGAACTTGCTCTGCCCCCTCCCCTTTAGTTGATTTGAGCCGGTAATCATTTTCTCCAGTTTGTCACAACAATCCACGTGGCAGAAGTTTGTACAGAGCACGCCGTTGTCGTACACCAGCGCATTGGCATTGATGTCAATGAAAGAAGGAGGACAAGAAGTGCTCCAGGTGACTACCTGACTCTGGCAATATGAGATCATCTTTTTTCCTCCTGACTGACCTGTGCCTTGGCTGTGGACTGTCGAAGACTGTGGACAGTCTTGAAAGACTCGAGCAGGTTGGAGAGGAAATGTTCCGTAGTCCTTTATGGCCAGTGCGTGAGCGCAACAGAGAGTGGAGAACTATTGTGGCCTGAATGAAGTCACACCATCGCTGAGTGCTGCTGTGCCAGACATGCTGGAACTTCAGTATGAACTGAAGTCTAGGGCAGCAAAGTGGTGCCACCACTGACATTGCCAGTGTGTTTTTCTCCATTCCTTTAGCAGCAGAGTGCAGGCCACTGTTTGTGTTTGCCTGGAAGGGCATCCAGTACACCTGGAACTGACTGCTCCAGAGGTGGAAGCGCAGTCCCACCATTTGCCATGGACTGATGCAGGCTGCACTGGAAAAGGGTGAGGCTCCAGAACACCTGCAATACGTTGATGACATCATTGTGTGGGGGCAACACATCAGAGGAGGTTTTTGAGAAAGGGGAAAAAATAATCCAAATCCTCCTGAAGGCTTTTTTTACCAAGATCAGGGACTTGCCCAGAAAATTCAGTTCCTAGAAGTAAAATGGCAAAGATGGATGTTGTGGGAGTCCAGTGGATGTGGTCATCAAAATAGTGTGTCCAGTCAGCAAAACGGAAACACATGGGTTAGGCACCATGGGTTTTTGGAGGATGCATATTCCGTAAGATAGTCAAGATTGTAAGCCCCCTCTGTCATGTGACACGGGAGAACAATAATTTTAGATGGGGTCCTGAACAACAACAACAAGTTTTGGACAAATTAAACAAAGATATTGTCTGTCAATGGACCAGTCAAGACGGGGTAAGATGTGAAAAATGTGCTTCTACATTGCAGCTGGGAAGCATGGTCTTTCCTGGAGTCTCTGACAAAAAGTGCCCGTGGAGACTTGAAGACAACCCCGGGGTTCTGGATTCAGTGATAAAGAGGATCTGAGGCCTGTTACACCCCAATTGAAGAAGAGATCTTGGCAGCTTACGAAGGGGTTGGAGCCACCTCAGAAGTGATTGACGCTGAAGCACATCGCTTTCTGGCACCCTGACAGCCAGTGCTGGACTGGATATCCAAGGGAAATTCCCTTCCACGCATCATGGCACCGATGTCACGTGGAGTAAGTGGATCGCTCTGACCACACAGTGGTCAGAGCTCAAATAGGAAACCCTAATCGCCCAGGGATCTTGGAAATCATCGCAAAGTGGCATGAAGGCAAAAATATCCGTACCATCAGAAGAGGAGAAGGAAAAGGTGCCACCATGCTAGGGAGGCACGACCATATAATCAGCTACCAGAAAAAGAAAAGTGATGCTCTCTCTTCATTGGTGGCTCTTGTCATATCATAGGGACAAACTGAAGATGGAAAGCTGCCCTATGGAGTCTTACACAGTGAGTCGCAGAAGCTGTTGAAGTACAAGATGGTCAGGTTGCAGAGCTGAAAGCCATCCAGCTGTCTTCAAATATTGCTGAATGAGAGAAATGGCCAGGGTTCTACCTCTACGCTGACTTGTGGGTGGTGGCAAGTGCTCTGTGGGGGTGGCTGGACCAGTGGAAAAAGACCTGATGGCAGTGGAGAGGGAAACCCATCTGGGCTGCTGAGGTGTGGCAAGATGCTGCTGCCTGGGTAGAAAAATTGACTGTAAAAGCATGTCATGTAGATGCACACATACCCAAGAGTTGGGCTACTGAAGAGCATTGCAGCAATGGACAGGTGGATCAGGCTGCCAAGGTTAAACTGCCTCAGGTGGATTGTTTCTGGCTCAGCGGGCGGCCCATGACGCCTCATGTCATCTGGAAAGAGGTGCAACATTACGGATGGGCTCATGACCACGGGGTGGACTTAACCATGAACACCATCTCCCAGGTTATGCATGGCTCTGAAATGTGTACTGCAGTCAAGAAGGGCCAAGTGGGTAAAGCCCCTGTGGTATAGGGGCTGATGGTCAAAATATAAATGTGGGGAGGCCTGCCACATTGATTACATCACAGTCCTGCAGACCTGCCAAGGCAAGTGTTACATGCTGACAATGGTGGAAGGCACCACTGGATGGTTGGAGACCTACCCTGTGCCTCACGGCACTGCCCAGAACACCATCTGGGCCTTGAAAAGCAAGTCCTGTGGCAACATGGCGCTCCAGAAAGAACTGAGTCAGACAACAGCCTCGTAGACATCTGGGCCAGAGAGTATGGGATTGAGTGGGTGTATCATTCTCCTTCATGCACCAGCCTCTGGAAAAACTGAACAGCATAATGGACTGTTGACAACCATATTGAAAGCAATGGGTGGGGGAACCTTCAAACATTGAGATCTACATGTAGCAAAAGCCACCTGGTTAGTTAACACTTGAGGCTCCACCAATCAAGCTGGCCCTTCCCAATCAAAACCTCCACATTCCGTAGAAAGGGATAAAGTCCCCATGAGGGCTGGAATATGAGGAATATATTAGGGAAGACACTTTGGGTTAGTCGTATCTCAGACAAAGGCAAGCCCATCTGTGGGATTGTTTTTGCTCAAGGACCTGGATGGACTTGGTGGGTAATGCTGAGGGACAGGGAAATGTCCTCAGTCCTCAAGGGGGTTTGATTTTTGGGTGAGAAGAGTCTGTAATGTTGAATTGTTTAATATGGGTTGCTGAATGACAGTGCCACTGTGTGCCATAACTACCATGGACAAGATGTATAGATTGCTCCAGATACACCAGTCATAAAATCCTGATGCAGTTTGCAACCAGCCCTCCTGCCCTAGAAGACATCTAAGATGGATGGAACCTATAGTCTTGGGCTAAATGAACTCAACAAACATCTCGGAGAGACAGCCATTGACAATGGAAATGATACCTNTATTTTTGTAGTGGCCAGAAGAGGGTGTGGCTAGAATTTGATGTGGATATGCAGAGGGAGTGTCTGTGTGTCTGTAAGGGTCTCTTAAGCGTCTCTCTAGTTTGGATTACAGCAGCCTGCTGACCTGTACTGAAATTCTGTGCCACCTCACATCATTTTCTGGGAATGGGGGAAGGGGTCCCTTCCAGGTCGGGTGGCATGGCTGTGGTCAGGTTGTTTCAGGCTCAGCAGTGAGCATTCACGTGTGAATTGCTTGCCTCTCTTGTACGCTTCTGTTCCTAATACCATTGCTATTACGGTTCATTTTCTTATCTCATTGCTGTTTTCAGTAAATTGTTCTTATCTCAACCGATGATCTTTACCTTTTGTGCCTCCAATTCTCCTTTCAGTGGGAACACTTGATGGAAGAATACCATTCCTAAACCACAACAGGTTCTATGCAGCTTCAGTTCAGGTAGAAACCATGAGAAATGTCGTTGGAGTGCCCAATCTGCAGCCTAAATTTGGCTTCTAGGAACAATTCAAATGGCTGTCTTTGGCACCCCTGCAGTGTGAGGAAGCCTGCGTGTATTGACAGGAATTGGATGTGTGGATGAAGAAGCGATTCTGGAGAAACTCTTGTAGTTGATTCTTGTATGAGCAAAACACAGCTCCTTCTGCCACATGGTGAACATAGATTATCCAGTTGAGGACGTCTTCATTGACAGGAGAGGACTGCTTAGTTAATGTGTAGTTAGTTAATACTGCAGTACCTGTTGCACCAAAGTAGGAGTAATGATAAAGTTACTGACGACTTTTAGTTAACAACAGATAAATAAATGATGGAGAAATCTGATGTGGATATGCAGAGAGTGTGTCTGTGTGTCTGTAAGGGTCTCTTAAGTGTCTCTCTGATTTGGATCACAGCAGCCTGCTGACCTGTACTGAAATAGTTTCAGATTAAATTTTTGTTCTAGAGGTGTTATTCTATCATTGGGATACTGTTGACTGTAGAGAGAATATTTTTTTGATCTCTGAAGTACTTTTAGTCTCAGAATTCACATGATTTTTATTTTTCCTTTCCTGTAGTTATACAGCACTGTTTGGAATGTTTGCAGCAACATAAACAAGTTCCTTGGTGAGTATAAGCATGGGTCCTTCTTTTTGTTAATTGTAGCTTTTCTTTACTCTTTTGAAATTTTGCTTTAAAATTCAGGTTTTTCTTAAATACTATCCACAGTGCCTCTGCAAGACTTATCTGCATTAAATTCTTATATTCTTGAAGACTGCCATTTTTCTTTCAGCTGAAAATATGCGGTCTCATTAAAGTAGGTTTTCATTAATGTTGCTTTATTTGGGAAAAACCTGATTTATTTTATGTGACTTAAACCTTTTTTCCAAATTCTTTTTGTTTGTTCAGTGTTTAGGTGCTTGTTTTTTATCTTTAGTGTGTTACAGGAAAAGAGAAGGGAAACCAGAACAGCTAAATGGGCCATGATCAAATGACTGAAAATAATTGTTTTCAGTAATAAGTATTTATTTCTTTAATTGCACTTGGTAATTCAAATAGATTTCATTATAGAAAAATATATTTTTTGTTCTGTTGAATTGCTTATATTCATAATTTCTGCTTTCATGTTGGTCTATCTCAGTCTTAGCACCAGTTTAAAATGACGTTCTCCTGTAATCTCAGGGAGAGAGTGAGGATCTTGTTCAAAGGAGGCTCACTCATGTAATACCTTTTCAGCTCTGTGACGGAGTACTTTGGGAAAGTCTTGGTTCTGCCTGAGGAGAAGAGCAAATGTAGATTTTTACTGGTGTCAGTTCTCTTCATCTACTTGTATAAACTAGAGAAAAAGTAGGAGACTGAAATCAAGTACTCAATCTTACGGTTTTAGGGGATGTCAGTGGTGAGGAATCAGCCATTCAGCATTCTTGTTACAGAGACATTAAGTATCAGTTCAGGATCCAATTTCTGTGTTGTATGGCTCAGAGTTCGCCTGTGTAGTTGTTAATTGAATCTGGGAAGCTTTTCAAGCAAGTAAGTGCTGGTGAATACCTAGTTGAGGATGCTACATCGTGCACGTAAGAACTGTGTATAGTCCAGTGTCTTGTCTGAAACATGTCTTTTGGGTAGAAGAACGGGGGTGATGTAGTATTCCTTGAAATTTGTTGCAATGTCAGAAGGTCTTCCTGTCCAGTTTAAATCTTTCATGTTCCCGCTCCCGTTACTAAAAAAAAAAAATCTCAAACCCAAAAACTTGCATGAAGATCATGGCATTGTGGTTTGAAATGCCAGTGTGACGGACATCATCTGAAACTTACAGCCACATCTGAAAACAGTCGCCTACCTGTGAAATGGTACACAAAACCAACATGAGGCAGGAGCAGAAATCCTTGGATGAACAGAAGCTGTTCTTGGGTTAACATGTTTATCAGGTATAGGGGTTTTATATCTGTTTTTATGTGTAGGGTAAAACACAGGCATACTTCATGGTAGCACTGCTGCTGTGGTCAAAACCTGCTAGTCAGAGGGTGTTTTGTCTGCAGGCAGTAAAAGTCTGTTGTAATCAGCTTCCCACGTCAGTGCCAATACAGCTTTTAAGTAGTCTTGTGAGACTTCCACTTCGTCTTCATAAGATGCTGTTAGGGTTGTATAGTATAAATGGTGTCTGTAAATACTGTTTTGCAGTCTGATATCATACCTTTTCTCATCTGCAGGTGTGTGATTTCAGCACAGCATGGCTGTGGTCATCCACTTGCAAGGTGTTCCGATTGTGGTGGGGACCATGGACTTCTCTGGACTGACCATTCCCGATGGGGGCATTCATATTGTGGGGGGTGAACTGGGTGAGGCTTTCATCGTTTTACCACTGATGAAGATGTGAGGCTGATGACACGGGTGCAGATGATATAAGTAAAAGGTCAAAACTAACTATTGCAGAGTAAAAAAAACCCTGATGTGCAAAATGTGAATGGACTTAGTCCTTGGCAGTTTCATACATAGATGTGCCAGCAGATTTGGAACAGTGGTGCTGGAGAGGATGGCAGAGTCAGCTTAGGCTTTGTGGAATCGACTGTAAATGTGCTTTGTCCTAGAAGGAAACAAAACAAGCTTGTGTTGCTTGTGTAGGAGTAGCAGTGCTGCCTGCAGTACCCCAGGTCATCAACATCTGTGCTGCATCTCCAGGGAACACGAGACAATCTCTGGCTAGTTGCTTTTACTTCCTTGTTTTGCCAGTGCTTTTTATTACCTGTCCTACCCTGCAGTCCTCCTGAATCACCATCAAGGTACTGAGTGCCTCCTAGGAATTGGGACAGCAAGCTTCCCATCCAGAATAAAACATAAATTTTTAGTGGAAAGTAGTAGTATGTTTATGCAAACTGTCAAAGTTGACTGTGCTCCTTTATTGGGTCAGAGAACTATGGGGTTTCTTTTCATGGTGTTCCTCGTTTTTTCTTTATTGTATCCTTGTGGCAGAGGGAGGGAAATCCCTGGGTTTGGCATGGATGCACAAAAGAATGACGGAAATAGGCTGAATTGTGGAAGTGAATTGCATTTCTTCTGATCTGCTTATGAAGCAGCACTGAGACAGTATGAAGTTTGAAAGTGGGGCTGATTTCAAGGAAGGGGTTTTGGTGTGACACTTTGTAAAGGAATGGTTTTACTCATTCCGCCGGGATTTGGAAAATAGTTTCTGCCAGGGTAGGTGTGGTTTGGAAAAGGCTCCAGTGATTTTGCAGTTTCCACAGAGGAAATGGTAGAGGCCGTTATTAGTGAAAGTTTGCCGTAACTGCTCAGGTTTCCTCTGTCTGATAATATGAAACAGATTTTCAGTTTCAAGAGGAGTCCACTTCTGTTGGAACTCGGTGATATGCCAGGTTTGGGGCTCAGCACTGACAGAGCCTAAAACTGGAGAGAGTAAGAACAGCTAGAGGTGAAGGTGTACAGGACCTGCACTGTTAGCAGAGCAGAAAGCTTGTTTCACAAGTCAAAGATCATGATCCCTGAAGGGATCAATATTAATGTATTTTCCTCTGCATTGCCCTGAGATAAGTGTACCTTCCTCATTGATATGTGTCTGAATAGTTGAATAGTCTTTAAAAGTTAAATTACCTTATGATGACTTTGATGGAGAAGAAAAGACTCTCCCTTTTAAATAACATGTTTTCTTTCAATAATATGGATTTAGAAACATTTTCTTTTGGAAGTAGTGTCTTATCTAAATCCTGAAGTATTTGTTCCCGAAACAGATCTGATCTTCATAGAGAAGTAAGTTTTGGAGAAAAGCCATACAGCTCTTGGGGTAGGCCTCATCTCCTTGTTTTAATCATGGTCTTGAATACATGGGATAAATGTATTCTCAGCGTTACCAGAGTGGAAATCCTGTTCGTGTCTTGATTTAAGTGTGACGTTAGTACAAATTGATTTTCTGCTGAAGAAAATTTTAGAAGAGATGTGTTCTGGCAAGGCGTTCTTATTTCCAAGTTGTAGCTATGACTGTCTGATCAGTCTGGTGTTGTTTGTTAACAAGCTGTTTTAATGTAGTTCAAGGTTTTTAAGCAATCTTTGCAGGAGAGGACAGAGGCCGAAACATAAAATCTTGCAGTAGGCAAGCCCCTGTGTTCAGTGTTTGCTTTCTGAGAAATGAAGTTCTCCTTGTGGTCACGGTCATGCCGGTGAAGCGTATTTTGGCACTGCCTCTTGGCTTAGTTTGTGCAGAGCCATGTCATGGTTCTCAGTAAAGGTCGTGTCTCATGGTTTCAGTCTTGCTCTAAGGCTGGGTGTTTCAGGGGAAAATGGCTGAGACCCTCTACTGAGTAATTTGTCTCATATAATGTTCTGCCAAGTATGCATCTGCTTGAGGAAGGTGTTCCTAAAATTGGCTGCAAATGGAAAAGCCAGCCTGCTTTCACAGTCTGAGGAACAGGACTGCTGGGTCATAGTGCAAGCCAGGGGTAGGATGTGAGAGAGAACCCAAAGCAGCCCGAGTTTTGTAACTTGAGAGGGGAGAGAAAGGAAGATTTGGGAGGAGGGGCCAATGATAGGAGATTTTTGCTCATAAATTTTTTTCCTCTCTTTCAACTTTGTGACCTACTGCCTTCTAACAAGCTTGGCCAAGTTAGTGAAGTGCAGTACGTGTGTGCTTTGACTAATGTTGGTGTTAGCTGACTAGCTGTGTTCAGATTTTCGTGGAATCTGCTGCCTCTGTAACTGATTAAATGGCTTTGACTGTTTTCTTCAAATTTCCTTTTAGTTGTGATACTCTTTTTTTTTTAAGTGTTTGACTGAAACTATAGTAAGACCTTCCTCACCAAAACTGATTATAGAAGCCCTATTGTGTGTGATCCTGTTACTAAAGTCAGGAGATGTGTATGTTCTTCTCCGGCCTCATGTAGGTGAGCTGAGATGAATTCCTTGCATCCAGATAGCAGCTCTTACTGAAGAGCACCACTGTGGGAAGCTGCAGTAATGTACCCATAGTGCCTCTGGGAGTATGTTGGCTTTGCATGTCTCTCCTTAGTGAAAAAGAAAAATAAGCATGCCAGGGAAAGAATCACCTTACAGATGTCATGTCTTCTACAAGTGTTAAAGCAAAATGTGTGTCTGCTCCACATTTGGAGGCATGAAATTCCATTGCTAGTATGAGAAAGGGTTATTTTAATGATGTAAATATGCAAAGAAAATAGTGGATATTTGAGGTGTGGGTGGATAAACTTCTTAAAATGTAGCTTTGCACTTGCTGCCTTTTTTTTTNAAACTGTAAAATCCCAGCCATCCTAAGTTTCTCTTAATTCCTTTCCCAATCAAGAGTTATGGACTCCTGCCCCAACCATTAGAAGACTGGGCTAATCAGATCCATGCTGTGTGAACTCAGTCTGTTGTCAGATACTACTTTAGTAAATTAATTTTTTTCAGTTCCTGGATGTCTAGAATTCTTTATCTTTTGGTGTGAATCAAAGTTATAGGCAATAATATTTTTTCCCCCATACCCTTGCAGGCTGCTTTAACAGAGGTGTGAGGATCAGTCTAAGAGCACTGCTTTAGAGGAAGGCAGCAGGATGAGCTTTTGGTAGAGAAGTTTCTTTGCAGTGTGGTGGTTGAATGGAGGTGGTTGGGCTGCCTCTGTGGCCAGCCCTTGGCAAATGGCCTGGCTTAAAAAGTGTGGTGAAGAAGTAGCTTTTCCCTGTTGTAGCAGCTTTATAGCTTTCCTAAATGTCTTTGATTTCTGAACCGCACTTGAATTTAGAGTAGTTCTTCACAGTGTTAATCCTTTTGTAGATGCAGCTCAGTTGATACCATTGCTGTTTATGCCTTATGTGAACCAAAACGCTGGTGCTTATTTCTGTGCATGTCTCCTTGTTCTTGTAGTGTAAGACTAGAAGGTTTTTTATTTTAACTCAAATCCATTTTGTCCATCTCTAATTGAATCTTCAAGATACAGCTTTACTATAAGGACAACGATATTGAATAAAACTTACTTGTGGTTTTGGATCTTGTGAGCTTGAAGACTACGGGAATGGATCACAGCTTGTATCTTGCAAATTGGGGAAACAACTGACCAAAAAATCAGGAAAAATAGCTGTTGACCAGGCTTTTTCACTATGTGTACCTTGAGAGAAACTACTTCAGCAAGATTTCTTAAACTTTTATATTATCTGTTGAAAACAGATCTTAATGAAGACTGTTCTTATTTTCTGGTTAAAATGGTGAAGTTGGATGAAAGCAATGCAAATATGCAAGCAGTATAGAGAGTCTTCTAAAATTGGTTAAAAAACCTACATACTTCTAATGTCTTTGACCTTTATTGCACTTGTAGTGATGAGGTGACATAGTGTTCTAGAGTGTTTCACTAATGTGGTAGCTGTTGAAAGATTGTTATTGTGTTTGTTTTGCTCACTTCCTGTTTACTGGATTCCTTGTTTTCATCAAAACCGGGAGGGGGGAGAAAATATTGTGAAACTTCTGTCTGAGTTGTGAATAAACATTGGGTTGCATGGTTCTTAATTGACCTGGAACTTGGACCAATAGACAGAGGCTGAGCTTCTTTCATGGTCCAGTAGCTGCCATTTTGAACATGCTTTTGGAATGATTCTGCACACTGTCACTTGGGAACCCTTGTTTAAAAGATAATTGCCCCCTTTCTGAAAACCAGAATTATAGCGGTCCCTTAACATCTGGCTTCTGGGGATTATAGTGCATAAGCTTATTTTGTGTATGTCTTGATTAGTGATTGATATTTAATTGCATTTTTCAGGGGAATAAAATCAGCAGTGTTGATATTACAAAATGACAAAACATCCTCCGAATAGAAGAGGGATCAACTTTGAGGTGGGAGCCCAGTTGGAAGCCCGTGACAGATTAAAAAACTGGTATATTTTTAAACCCATTCATATTATATTAATTTTAAGTCTTTAATATCTTAAACATTTTGTATTGGTACAATATTTAGAGTCGTAGTCATTGGTTTGTAGGAAAGTAGTTAATTTATAAAAGTTTATATACCAGTGATTGAAATGGGCGATAGATGCTGATATGTTGTGCTGGCCCGTGAGAAGTGTACTGGTCGTGTGTCTGGGAATAGGACTGCTCCTAAATCTAGTTGGACTTCAGGCTCTCATTCTCCTGAATTCACCCTTTAAGTTCTGTGCTATACTTAGTATTGCAGAGCAGATATTATGGAAGAATAAATTATTTGCAGTACAGAATATCCTTGCTGCTTCCTTTCCCAGTGCTGTTGTGAATTCATAGTCTTTAAAATCTGATGGAATTTGTTAGGCTTGTGCTCATATGAGGGTGGTCAGCTTTAGAATTAAAGAACTGTGGGGGGAAACATATTCCATGCTAACAAGTCTGGTCTGGTGCCTGTCTTGCAGCCCTCAGGTGTGAGGAAGAACACTTTCCTTTGCTAACCACTGCAGTAGGAAGAGGGAAAAGAGCCTAAAAATTACTTGGGCTAACTTTGAACTTTCTAACTCTGTTCGTTTCAGGTAGTCAGCTCAAAACGTAGTATTTAATAATTATCAGTGAATGAGAGAGAAAATGAAAATTGCCCCAAGACTTCTTCAATACAGGAATTAATTTGGTTTTGTTAGCTCCTGTAGATAACTTCTCTTTCCAGAAATCAACTATAGTTGATTTTTATTAAGTCTGTGTGGATTAGATATGATTGTACTTAAAGCTGTGGAACCTGCCGACAGGTGAAGTGTGCAAAGTCAGTATTGAAAACCATATGGGCATCTCAGAAGGATGGAGCACTGCCTTAGACACAGGGGATTTATTCCAAAACATCTCGGTTGCATGCAGAGCATGTACTCTCCAGGTACAAGGGCATTGGAATTGTGAAAATGAGAAAACATAGCTCTTTCTATAAAGAATGTAAAGTATGAACATAAAATCCTATTTACACATTAATTTGGCTTACCTGTGTAACCAAGAGTTGTGTAGGTAAGCACTGATCTGAACCTGCCTGCATCTTTGGTATTCTTGAGTTTTGTTAGTACAGCAAAAAAATTAGTCAAGCTTACAAAAATAAGATCTCTTAGCCTGTCTGTAATGTAGGCTTTTTAAAGATGCAGCTTGGTGTAGCTGGTGTTTGAGTAAGGCTAATAACTCGTGTCCATGACTGTTATCCTTCTGACATGTTTGTTCAACAACAGTGTCTGAGTATGGGTGTACATAGCTCTCGCGTGGGAAAATTATGTGTGGGGGGAATTCAACAACCTGCTCTACTTTCTGCATATCTCTTGGCTTAAATTTGAATTTTGGATGTGCTATTTGTTCCATGTTCTTTGATTTTTGGAAACGCTTGATCTTAAATGACCTGTCCTACACACGGTGCTTTGCAACTCTGATCTCACAACTTGGTTATGAACTCTTCGGTTCTGAACTCTTTTGTTTACTTGCTAAGCTTTGAACCCTGGATTGTGTGCATTTCCATCTTCAGGGTTTCTAAATCAAAAAATTTAAGAGCTGGGGGCTTAGCAAAACTATCAGTGTTGACACAACTCATTGGGAGTGGATTTGTAGAGGACAGCAGACTGGTTTTTTTTCTCTGCTGCTTTCATCTGCCCCTGTGTGACCAGGACCACTCCATGGTGTGGTTACAGTGCACTACTGTGGGGGCACAGGATTTTCTGTTTGCTGACACTTGCTTTTCCCAGTGCTAGACCTTTGGAGGTCCAAGCTTTTCTTGTGTGCACTTTTGTTGCTGTGTTGTCACTAAAACATAGTCACAAGTGTCCTGTTGGGTTAAAGCGCTGGCTTCAATTTCTGTTCTCAGTACCAGATACATCGGTCAATTCATGGGCCACTATTGCCACTCCGTTGGTAGTGATACTTTGGAAGACGTTTCATGTCAGAGTGCCATATACCTCTCTCTTTCATGGCAATGGCTTGTGCCCCAAATTGCTAGTTAAGAACTTCCGGGGTATTTGGATGTGTTGCCAACCCTAGTGAAGAAAAAACTTTGTATGCCCGCAGAGTAGTCAAGGTGGAGCCTGCTCCTTGCCAAAGTGCAAAGTGAATTTTGCATCTTTAGAGCTCATACCAGAGGTTGCTTTGTTGTATTTGGAATCATAGCATGTTGGAAGTGCACTGCAATTCCTGGTGCAGTTGTCTGTCATATCCTATACTTGAACTCCAGGGAGTACAGTGAGTACTTTTGGTGCTTGGCTTACGTTCTTGGGGCTTGGGTCGATGCATCAAAACTGTCATGAAAGGTTTGTGTCTGTTGACCTCGGGTCGCTGTAGGGAGAGAGCCTCTGTGCATGCTGAAAGGTCTCTTAGTACATAGTGCTAGAGTTCAGAGGGTAAAGGAGAGGGACTGCTGCAGTAGGGCAGCCCCGAGTGGAGGGATCCCAGAGGGGTTGCTGTAGCCATGGACTTGGGCACACTGTCCCAGCTGAATTGACTTCCTGAAATCTTTTGCATTGGATCATTGAGTGTTGGCTAGCTGCATCCTCTCT
The DNA here is from genome assembly GCA_013398855.1 of Mohoua ochrocephala. Classification (NCBI taxonomy): domain Eukaryota; kingdom Metazoa; phylum Chordata; class Aves; order Passeriformes; family Acanthizidae; genus Mohoua; species Mohoua ochrocephala. The sequence continues at coordinate 246,456 of VZTA01025431.1, forward strand.
TACTGAAAAGAGGATGACTGCACTGGATGCTTGCAATAGGCAAATGATGTTACCTTTTGTTACCTTGTGGTAATGACACCTCCAAGTTTTTCTGTCTTTTGTCTAAGTAAAATGGGTGTGAAGGGACTTCTGATTCTGGTTAGAGCTCTTGAGTAGTATTGAGGGTATGGTGCTACCATGTTAAGATTGGGGGGATTGAACAGTCCCATGAGTTCAGTTGTTCATGCTGTCAGGAATTGGTCTAAATACTGAAAAGATGAGTCTCTATAGCTGTTGTCCTTCACAGTGCTGGTTCTCCGGGATGCTTCCTTTCCAGTCTGCATTGCTTTGACTGCACTGAGCTTGTCCCTTCCTAGTTCCTAGGGATTGGGGGTTTGTAGCAATTCTGTTTTGGTATGTAGGAAAGGAGAAGGGAGACATACTAGTCCAGGGAATTCCCGGATATTTACCTCTTCCCAGAAGAGGATAGTTTAACATTTTTCTACCATAAACCCATTTTCATCCTGTTTGCTGTGCTTTGACCGCTGTAGTCTGAAGTTGCCAGTCATTGCTAACCATAGTCTATTCAGTCTATTCAGGTCTTTGAGGTTTTGATTGTCACTTAGGTTCTTAGAAAACTAATGCCAGCAGTTTGGGCATCTTAAAGGTTTTCCCTTACAGTTTAGCCAGTTTATAAGTCCTTGAAAGGTATGAGCTCGTCATTCCTTTCAAATTAAACTGGAAAACGACTTGTTTTGCCCTCCCCGTATGTTGCAAGAAGTTGTCTCTGATTTCACAGTGTTTTAGATAAATCTTTAAATCAGTACCGTTTGGGGTTTTCTTACCCAGGATCAATTAACTGTCTTGAATACCCATTGAGTCAGCTGAATACTTCCTTTGTGGTTTGGGGGGAGGATGTGTTGGGCCACCCTGGACATATCTCAGTCGTACTCTGGGGCCTCAGCCAGGCTTCAGCTATTGGCCTTTCACTTCGTGTATCCTCTCATAGGGGTTTTTTTTTTGGTTGTTGTTGTTGATTGGTTGGGGTTTTTTTGTTTTTGTTTTTTTTTTTTTTTTGTTTTGTTTTGTTTTTTATAAACAAGTCTCTATTTCTTTTAAGTTACCTCTACCCCTTGGTATGTTCACAGGCTTTTTGGAGGATGCGTATGGATAATACTCTATTACTCTTCTGTATAGATCTGTGAGCACTCGTGCCTCCTGATGTGGAGTGCTTGCGCAGTTCGACAAAAGGGTGCAGATGTGGGAGGAAGGAAGCTTGACCTGTCAATGTGTGGTGCTCAGGGCTGTTGAGAACCTGTGAACATTTCTGCTTTGTTTTGGAGCTGCCAGTGCTCTCATCCAGAAGGAAGGTGGTGTTGAGGAGAAGGGGCTGTCAGAGTTCATGGATCGATCTAGCACAGCTTCTAATAGGTTTACAGTGCTCCAGTCCAGCACACTTGAGTGTATGTTTACTGATGTTCATTGCTTCAAAAAGAGAAGATGCTGAGGCTTTTCAGCACGTTCTCAAAGAACTGGCAGGGAGCTCTAGCTCAACCACACTTACTCAGGTAGACTGAAATTTGGTCTCATTGTCAGATATGTTTTTCTTGATGATCTTGACTCCCATCAGTGAAGTGGGATAGGTGCAGATGGCACTGATGCGTGATTCTGGGATGACAGTTCTGGTGGAGAAAGTTCCTCCTTTTACTGGATATGAAGCAGGGAGCAGCCTTGCATCATTGAGTTAGTTGGCTCTTGTAACTTGGGCTTGTCTCATCTCAGTGGTAGAAGAAAGTGGATTGTGTTTCCCAGAGGTGGTTATCTGCTTGGACAGGATTATTAGCTTGATACGGAGTCAGCACTCTGTCCTTTTTATCAGCTTCCCTCTTCATCTTTGAAAATCTAGACAAGTCTTAGGCATGCTGCAGTCCCAATGGCAAGAGCACCCTTCTGGCTGCTCTCTTGTTGAGAGGATCTGGGATTTCTTACCTGTTTTTGCTGCACTCAGATTGTAGGGAATGGGATGCTGATTTGTGTCATTACCTGTACTTAGTGATACCCAAAAATAATCTATATCTAGTAGAACTAGGTTGTGACTGTGGCTATTGCCCCCTCATGAACTTGTGGAGGACAGTACTTGAGTTACCTAAATATAAAGTATCTTGACTGTCACAGGAAGGAAGTTTGGTTTTTTTTTCCAAGAAGCTGGTAACCAGTTAGAGGTGTCCCTGCCATAAGTATCTCCCATTTGAGTTCCTCTCCACCAAAACCTTTGCTGCGTGCATTTTGGTAATACATTGGGATGAACTAATGGCATAGCTTGAGATGTGTGGCAGTGAGTGTTAAGCAGGGCCTTAGTCTGTGGTTGCAGTGTAAGTCTTTAGCATGGCCTATTTGTAGCTCTTTGTGAAGTCATGACTGGACATGTCTTACATCTGCTGGAGGATTTCAGTTGTAGGTAGGTTTGCTTTCCCTTTGTGTAGGGTTGTGGAATGGTAGCCTGGGTTGCATTTGAGTCTTAATTCTTACGTGTCTGGGCTTTATTGTTAGCATCAGGTTTGATCCCTTCGAGATGCCACTTCTTTCTACCACTTGTTCTATCTTTAAAGTGTGGTTTACCAGATAAAGAATACTTGTGGATTTGAGTTTTGTCTTGAGCCCTTTGTTCAAGAATTCACCGAGGCCTTGCCTTTCTTCCAAAATACTGAAAACACTGACAAATGGAAATTCTCTCCTGATGTTACTATTGTGGAGGAGAAAGCATTGTACTTGAAATGTTATCTTCAGTTGGGGTAGTGAAATAGCTGTGATTCTGAAATACTTACTGAAGTTAAAAATTACCAATGCAATTTAAAGAAATAGAGAGTTTACGAGGTCTTCCTGATCAGAAACATTTGAATTTGACTCATCTCAGATTCCTCTACTTCTAATATACTAAGAAATTTGTATTTAAAAATCCCAGGGTTTTGCAGATTAAATTTTACTTTGAGAATCTGAAACTTAAATTACATTTAGTGTGCCTGCTGGGTTTTTGCTGTTGCATTGGGTAGATGATTCATGATTCATGCCTGGTGCTGGATATCTCAGAGAAGCGAGTGTATTGACCTCCAGGTATTACTCCTGGTAAGAGTGAAGTTGAAGGTATTGATTTTGTAAAATGTGACATTTCTAGATGTAGGGAAGGTCTTTCTGACTTCTGGATCTGTAGTTAAATTTCTTTTTCCACCCCAGACTAAGAACTCCCTAGTTGTCTCCTTTTGCTGCAGCCAATGCTTGCATTTGCTGTTCGGTTTTGGGATTTCTTATGTGCTTTGCTTCGTCATTATGTAGCATCTTCATTGCTTATGCAAGTGGTACATCAAATTAATGAGATTGGAGGAGCTAAACCAAGGTTTATTTGTATCAAGTGTCTGAGACAGCTTACCCTATTCTTAATTAAAATATTTTAATCTACCTTTGACCAGGTATCCAGCCCACATTGAAGAAATTGATTATGAAGAGGGGAAAGTACTTATCCATTTCAAACGCTGGAACCATAGATACGATGAATGGTTTTGTTGGGACAGTCCTTATTTGCGTCCCTTAGAGAAAATACAGTTAAGAAAAGAAGGATTGCATGAGGAAGAAGGTTGTGCAGTAAGTAGAAATCAGAGGACATTTGTGTGTGTAACAGTTTAACGTGCAGTTGTATGAATGATGACCTTTAAAATGTTTCACTGTTGCCGTGTTACCTGCTGTGTAAATTTTACGATTTCTTTTAAACATTGAAAAGATAGTAATTGAAATGTTTTAATAAAGTTGTATGTTTCAGTAATTCTCAGATGAAGACACTTTTAACTACTGTTTTGTAGGGATTTCATATCAATGATCAGGTATTGGCATGCTGGTCTGACTGTCGCTTCTATCCAGCCAAAGTTACTTCTGTTAACAAAGATGGTAAGGACTCCTGGTTTTGTCATGCTTGGTAGTAATGTTTTTTTGATTGTGCTGGAGAACCTGGTTGCTTAGGTGGAGAGATACTACAGCAGATAGAAAACAGTTGTGAAAATTTGCATTTTCAATTATGTATTTTAGTTTGTCATCAACTTTTTTAACCCCTTATCCTGTTTATGAGATAAAAACTTTCTGCTGGGATATCCAGTCAGTAATTGCTTCAAGTATATATATGGGAAAAGTTGTTTCTTAAATTTGTTGTTATTGCCTGTAACTGCAATAAAACCTATTGTCAGAGCTGCAAAACCCCCTTAAAAATCAGAAGGGGAGGGGGAACTGTGAAGGATTTGCCCTAGTGCTGGGCTTGCTTTAGATTGCCTGTGTTGTAAGATCAAGGAGAAAAAGGCTGTGTAATTATATATTGGAATATTCCACCAAAAATATTTTGGGGTTTTGTGAGTAAGGTGTGCATCTGAGGAGCAGCTCTTAAGATTAGACATGCACCTTTATTCTGATCAGAATTATTTTGGATAACTTTTGCTGTGTCTCTCAGGCCCGTGGTAGGAACTCTGTGTTGAGGGTTCTAACAACACAGATAAGGCAGCTTTCATGTAGAGCTAATTGTGCAGCTGGAGTATTGGAGCTGTTAGCCAATGCTGTGTTAAATAACTTCTGATCTTTGAACTCTTATGCTTTGTTTTCATATTTTAGGTACATACACTGTGAAATTTTATGATGGTGTAATTCAGACAGTCAAAAACATTCATGTCAAAGCTTTTTCCAAAGATCAGGTAAGTATGCTGTTTGTGCAGCTAGTGTATTCTAAAATGAACAGTTCAGGTGGCTAGATTTGGTGAATTATAAAACATGAAATGAATGAAAAACCTTCATTGCTAAAATACAATATGTCTGAAATAAAGTCCCTTAACATGAAAAGGTTATATGAATCTTTGTGGTATGATTGCAAAGCTCTCAGGTTCTCTAAATGCTCCTCTTGAACTAAAGAAGTCATAGGTATAGGAGGAAAACAAATTTCTAAAACTCGTTGGAAAATTCAAAATGTACATACTAAAGCTAGTGGTAAGGTTTTGAAACGTGCCGTGATTGTTTTACCTTTTTGAGATTAGTTTAAATATATATGTCTTAAAAACAAAGGCGTGAAAACTATGGAGTGAACAGAAACTATTCTTTCCCAAAGTAACTACTTGATATTCATGAGGCTTTTAAGGAACACGGCTATTAATCTTTCACCTCACAACTTTGAGAAGATCAGCTTTTTTAACTATTCCTTGTTTTCCTTCTGTGGTTTGGCTGTTTTACCAACCCTTCGCCTGTTCAGCGCAGTGGGTTCAACCTTCAGCTCGTGATAGAAAGCAGTAGTGAGGCATTACATTTAAAAAAAAAAAAAATGCCCTGCTGATGGTGAGAAGGAAGAAGTGCTGCTCATGTGCAGTCATGTAGGAAAGGCTGACCAAGTTCTGGTCTTGAGTAACTTGGTTAAAACTTCTTAAGTACCTGCTTCAGAATAATTTTCATTGCAGGCAGGGTTTTAAGTTTGATCTCTTGCCACACGTTCCTGTGTGGTAATTGTAGCCTGTGGGTTTTTTTGTCATGCCCTCTGCTTTTAGTTTTCTGAAA
>VZTA01025435.1:788-13045 GCA_013398855.1 Mohoua ochrocephala
AGCCACAACCACCAGGACCCCTCTCCAGCCCAGGTAAAACCTGCTCCAAGGCACCTGGCTCAGACCCCCACCCCGGGACAGGGCTCCTGCCTCCCAGCAGTGGTGCCTGCTGCATCCAGACCTGCTGTATTCCGACCTGCTGCATCCCCACCCGCTGCATCCCCATCCGCTGCATCCCGACCCACTGCATCCCCATCCGCTGCATCCCGACCCACTGCATCCCCACCTGCTGCATCCTGACCCACTGCATCCCCACCTGCTGCATCCTGACCCGCTGCATCCCGACCTTCTGCATCCCCACCCGCTGCATCCCGACCCACTCATCCCGACCCGCTGCATCCCAACCCGCTGCATCCCGACCCGCTGCATCCCCACCCGCTGCCTACCCCAAAGCATCCCCGGGGAGTGGGACTGCAGCCCCACCTGCTCCTGCCCCTTCCTGTGGGGTTGGGGGCACTTCAGGGCTGGGGCCGTGCCCCCATCAGGCCCCGTCAGCCCAAGCAGGGGCACAGCGCCCACTCCATCTGCCACGCCAGAGGAAAAGGGGGATTGTTCTGCTGCTCCCGGGGCAGGTACGTGGTGCGCTGATGGTGGGGCTTGGGGCTCGGCCCACTGCTGGGGCTGGGGGGTCATCCTGCTGCCAGGGCTTGTCCTGCTGCTGGGGCTGGTCCCACTGCTGGGGTTCATCCCACTGCCTGGGTTGGGGGCTCATTCTGCTGCTGAGGCTCGGCCCACTGCCAGGGCTTGGGGCTCATCCCACTGCTGGGGCTCATCCTGCTGCCAGGGCTTGTCCTGCTGCTGGGGCTCATCCCACTGCCCGGGTTCGGGGCTCATTCTGCTGCTGGGGCTTGTCCTGATGTCGGAGCTGGTCCCACCACTAGGGTTCATCCCACTTCCCGAGCTGGGGGCTCATTCTGCTGCTGGGGCTCAGCCCACTGCCAGAGTTCATCCCACTGCCAGGGCTTGGGGCTGGTCCCACTGTTGGAGCTCATCCTGCTGCCAGGGCTGGTCCCACTGGCTGGGACTCATCCCACTGGCTGGGGCTCATCCCACTGCTGGGGCTCATCCTGCTGCCAGGGCTTGGGGCTCATCCCACTGCCCGGGTTCGGGGCTTGTCCTGCTGCTGGGGCTTGGGGTTCATCCCACTGCCCAGGTTCGGGGCTCGTCCTGCTGCCGGGGCTGGTCCCTGCAGGACTCGGGGCAGCCGCGGGCGCTCAGCACCCCCAGCTCATTAGCAGGGCACGCCCAGGCAGTTCATGGCCCAGTTCATGCTGCGGCCACACAAAGCACCTCTGTTCCTTGTTCTGCCCGGCACAGGCGCCGCGTGCTCCGCACAAAGCCCAGCACGGACGGCCAGGGACTCAGCCACAGCCTTCCCAGTGATCCCAGTGATCCCAGTGCACTCGCAGCCAGAGTGGGAAGCACAGAATAGTCTTGGAATCACAGACTGCTTTGGGCTGGAGGGACCTTAGAGCCCATCTCATCCTGGTGACACAGCAGGACCCGGGGGTCCCTCCCAGCTCCGAACAAGCTGCTTTCTGAGCCCGAGGGGCATCCCGGTGCTCGGGCCCCGGGCAGTGGATCTGCCGGGAGCCGGGAGGCTCTGGAACGTGACGGGGAGGAACCTTCCCCGCTCCATGCGGACTCGAACGTGCTCCGTCTTGCGCTGAGTGAGAACAAAGCTGATCCCCACCAGCTGCTCCCGCCCCGAGCTCCGGCCCGGCCTCCATAAATAAATAAACGCGGCATTTTCCGCACAGCCTGACTGGGACAAAAGGCAGCGGCGCGGGTCTCTGTGGTTATCCCGTGTGGTTATCCTCCATGGTTGTCCCCCGTGGTTATCCTGCATGGTTATCTCCCGTGGTTATCCCCCGTGGTTATCCCGTATGGTTATCCTCCATGGTTATCCTCCGTGGTTATGCCGTGTGGTTATCCCCTGTGGTTGTCCCCTATGGTTATCCTCTGTGGTTGTCCCCCATGGTTATCCTCCATGGTTATCCCATGTGGTTGTCCCCTGTGGTTATCCCCTGTGGTTATCCTCCATGGTTGTCCCCTGTGGTTATCCTCCCTGGTTATCCTCTATGGTTGTCCCCCGTGGTTGTTCCCCGTGATTGTCCCCCGTGGTTGTCCTCCCTGCTTGTCCCCCGTGGTTATCCCGCGTGGTTGTCCCCCGTGGTTATCCACTGTGGTTATCCTCTCTGGTTGTCCTCCCTGGTTGTCTCCCGTGGCTGTCCCCCGTGGTTGTCCCCCGTGGTTATCCACCATGGTTATCCCGCGTTGTTATCCCCGTGGTTGTCCCTCGTGGTTGTCCCCCGTGGTTATCCACCGTGGTTGTCCTCCATGGTTATCCTCCCTGGTTATCCCCCGTGCTTGTCCCCCGTGCTTGTCCGGCGCTCCCGGCAGCTCCGTGCGCTGCTCGTGGCGAGCCCCGGCGGAACGGGCGCCGCTCCAGCGCCGGGCTGGGACAGCCCCCGCTGCCAGAAAGCGCTCGGCCGGCGCCCGGAGCGATCGCTGGGGACGGGGCAGGGCGGCTTTACCAAAGATCAGGTTGCAGCTTCCAATCAATCGCTCCCTTCCGAGCTTTTCTCGTCAACGAGCGCTGAGACAGGCTCGGGAACCGGCTCCGGGATGCAGCTCTGGGGCCCGGGAGAGCAGCGGGTGGATGGGGCCGGGAATAATGGGGAGAGGAGGTTTTGCTCCCGTGGCTGGGGTGTCTCCAAGGTCCCTTCCCAGCCGAACCGTTCCGTGATTCTCCACTCGCTGTGTGCCCCGATTATGTCGCTCCTTGTGCCCCCACGACACTTGGTGCCGGGAACGGGCGGGATTTGCCGGACTCCGGGGCTGAGCAGTGAACACGGCGCGCCTGGAAAAGCTCTGAGCGGGCAGAGCGAATCCCAGCCTGGCCTGTCCACCCCCGCGCCCCGGGTGACAGAGAGGGCCGTGTCCGGCTCCTCGTGGGACACGGGAGCAGGGAGTGCCGGGCACGGGGACACCCCGCGGGCAGCAGGGAAGGGGGGAGTCACTGCGGGGCCTGCTGGCTCTGGGCCACCCGTGCCCCGCCCCGACCTCGTGTCCCCTGGCCCTGACCGAGGCTGTGCCCCGCCGTCCCCGGCTGTGGCCCCAGGCAGGGCAGGGGTGGCTGTTGCAATCGTTTCAGAAAACACAGGAAAGGAAAAAAATGAGCTGAGAGGGCTGAGGCCCCAGTCAGGGACACCTGAGCTGTGTCCTGCAGGTCCCCAAGGGTCAGCGGCAGGGAGTGGCAGCACGGGCAGAGCCTGTGGGACCCGGGGGCGAGGGGTCCCCCTGTGCCCGTGCCTCTGTCACACCCCTCTCCCGAGCTGGGAACACGCTCCAGGCTCCCCGGCTCTGCTCACGGCTCCCAGCTCCTGCTTCAGGGGCCCCATTCAACAGCAGAAGGGCCACCCGCAGCCCCTCTGTCCCCAGGGAGGGGACTGGGACCAGCAGCAGCCCCGAGCAATGACAGATCCACCTGTCCCTCGGCTGGCAGGAGCACCCGGGGCTGGGGACACCCACGGGCCCACGGCAGAGCAGCTCAGCCCTGCGGCTCTGCCAAGGAATCTGTGGTGCCAGACAAACCTGTTCTGTCCGTGCGATCCTGTTACACAACGGGCAGGTGAAGGGAACGCGCGAGATGGAAAATATTTTGATTCCAGTGAAGCATTTGATCCTGTCTCTCACAAACCCACGAGCTCAGCACTAATTCAGCCCTGCGCCCGACCGGCTGAGGAGCCCCAGCTGAGGGCAGGGAGGCGCGGGGTGAGCTCTGCCACCAGCACGGCCGCGGTGCCACGGGCAGAAACTGGTGACCAGTTCCACCCTGGAGCCCCGAAGAAGGAGCGGTGCTGGGGCAGAAAGCAGCAGGGCCGCTCGGCCAACCAGGAAAACCAGCCCAGTGCGGGGCTGTGCTCCGGGCCTGGGGCAGGGACACAGAGCCAGGGACAACCCCGCGGGATGGGCAGCGGCAGAGCTGCCCCACCCAGGGCAGGAGGGGCACCCACCGCACCCAGCCCTTTTCCAGGAACTCTCCCTGTCACAGGATCATCAAAGTCCAGTCCAGTGGGTGGGAAGGGACCTTAAAGCTCATCTCCTTTCACCCCCTGCCATGGGCAGGGCCACCTTCCACTAGACCAGGTTGCTCCAAGCCCCGTCCAACTCGGCCTTGGACACTTCCAGGGATGGGGCAGCCACAGCTCCTCTGGGAATTCCACTGCAGCACCTCCCCACCCCCCGAGGGAGGAATTCCTCCCCAATATCCCACCCAACCCTACCCTCTGGCAGTGGGAAGCCCCTGTCCATTCGCAGGAGACTCCTGCTTGGCAGCCGCAGCAGCACGGGGGTCCCTGAGTAACCCCTGGACAGGGATCCTGCCTCTCCCAGCGGGATCCTGAGCGGGGCTCCTCGGGAACGCAGCTGGAGGGTGCCCGTGCCCATGGGTGGGAGGGCTGGAAGCCTTCGCTTCCCTCCATGCCCACGGCTGCCCTTCCCTCCTGCCCAGCAGCTGCCGGAGCAAACACTGTGATCCCTGTTCTCCAGCCGCTGCTGCGGGAAAGGGACAGAGGAGTATTTTTCCACTGCCCAGACCAGAGCCAGGAGAGATCCTGCACGGGGCAGCACCGGGGTTGTTATTTCCTGGGAGAAGCCGTTCCCTGCGCACGCCTGGAGCCTGGAGCAATGTTTGCTTTACCCCCAGGCCCTGCACGGCCCCGGGAGGGGAGGGGACACGAACCTGGGGTCAGCCCAGCACTGCCCAGGGAGGGGACACGAACCTGGGGTCAGCCCCAGCCCAGCACTGCCCAGCCCGGGGAGGGGACACAAACCTGGGGTCACCCCAGCCCAGCACTGCCCAGCCCGGGGAGGGGACACAAACCTGGGGTCAGCCCCAGCCCAGCACTGCCCAGCCCGGGGAGGGGACACAAGCCCGGTGTCACCCCAGCCCAGCACCCTCTCCCAGGAAACGGGGCTGGCAGTGGCACAGGGCTCTGCAGGACCCGGGAGGAAAGGGAGAGGATCCCAGTGCCAGCCTGCACCGGGCAAGTGGAGCCCAGAGGGGTTGGGGTGGAAGGTAGGAACAGGGGGTGTCCAAGGGGAGGATGAGCAGGTGGTATCCCATCCCTGGGCTTCCTGTGCCCCATCCCATGGGAATGCTGTGCCCCATCCCATGGGCTTCCTGTGCCCCATCCCTGGGCATCCTGTACCCCATCCCATGGGAATGCTGTGCCCCATCCCTGTGGACATGCTGTGCCCCATCCCATGAGCTTCCTGTGCTCCATCCCGTGGGAATGCTGTGCCCCATCCCATGAGCTTCCTGTGCCCCATCCCATGGGAATGCTGTGCCCCATCCCGTGGGAATGCTGTGCCCCATCCCATGGGAATGCTGTGCCCCATCCCATGGGAATGCTGTGCCCCATCCCATGAGCTTCCTGTGCCCCATCCCATGGGAATGTTGTGCCCCATCCCATGGGAATGCTGTGCCCCATCCCATGGGAATGTTGTGCCCCATCCCATGGGAATGTTGTGCCCCATCCCATGGGAATGCTGTGCCCTATCCCATGGGAATGCTGTGCTCCGTCCCTGGGCATGCTGTACCGCATCCCATGGGAATGCTGTGCCCCATCCCTGGGCTTCCTGTGCCCCATCCCTGTGGACATGCAGTGCCCCATCCCATGGGAATGCTGTGCCCCATCCCATGGGTTTCCTGTGCCCCATCCCAGGCCGTGCCATGACCCATCCTGCTGCAGAGGCCCCCAGTGCCCACCAGCCCAACCCGGGACAAACGCCCAGGGAGCCTTTGCAGCGCTCGGCCGGGACACACCAGACTGTGCTGGCCGAGCATCCGAGCCCAGCGGGAAGCAGCAGCCAGCAGCCCCCGTGGGCCGGGCAGGAGCGGCGACCGGCAGGAATCAGCCCAGCTCAGAGGAATTTGGTCTGATTTCCTCGTTCTTGCCCTGCTAACCCGCCGAGCCATCAGCAAGGGAAAGCCAAGGAAACCCTCGGTGACCAGTCTGCCATCCCTGCAGGAAGCTCAGCCACGGGTTTGCTGTCCAGCTGCTCCGCAAGGAGCTAACCCGCAGCATTCCAGCAGCTCCATCCGTGCTGTAACACGGCCCGGGACACCCCCGGCCCCAGCAGCGGAACACAAAACCCTCTGGGACCGCGAGAGGTCTCCGGTTACAGCAGAGGAAAAGCAGGAAGGAGCCGAGGGGCACAGAGGGGGCTCCAGCCTGCAGGACTCGGTTGCGACGCCCGGGCACCGCAGACAACACCACCCCCTTGGGAAAGCGAGGGAAAGGGCCAAAAAAGCTCGGATAAAGACAGGAAAGGGAAGAAAACACGGCAAATGCCAGTAATTGTAACAGTTCGGGTGGGGGGAGCACAGGAGGAACGGTCTGGGAGCCGAGGAGCCGCATCCGTTTGGGAAACGGAGGAGAGTCAGGACTCAGGTACTGCCTTGGAGCGGGCAGAGAGCACCGGGCTGCAGCCGGGAGCTCCTGGGCAGGACAGGGATGGGATAAAGGAGCTGCAGCCAGGAGCTCCTGAGCAGCACAGGAATGGGATAAAGGAGCTGCAGCCGGGAGCTCCTGAGCAGCACAGGGATGGGATAAAGGAGCTGCAGCCAGGAATTCCTGTGTCCAATATGGATAGGATAAAGGAGCTGCAGCCAGGAGCTCCTGAGCAGGACAGGGATGGGATAAAGGAGCTGCAGCCAGGAATTCCCGTGCAGGATAGGAATGGGATAAAGGAGCTGCAGCCAGGCATTCCTGTGTCCAATATGGAGGAGGATAAAGGAGCTGCAGCTGGGAATTCCTGTGCACAATATGGATGGGGATAAAGGAGCTGCAACCAGGAATTCCTTGGAGAATATGGATGGGGACAAAGGAGCTGCAGCCAGGAATTCCTGTGCACAACAGGGATGGGATAAAGGAGCTGCAGCCAGGCATTCCTGTGTCCAATATGGATGGGGACAAAGGAGCTGCAGCCAGGCATTCCTTGCAGAATATGGATGGGGATAAAGGAGCGTGTTCCTGCATGAAAAACCACAAGTTCCTGCACTGAAGCCTCACCGCGGGCTGACGTCAGCTCCCTCCCCAGCAGCGAGAACAAGGCACGGGATTGTTGTGGCCGGGTAAGATCCCGGAGGATTAAAGGCTCCGTGAAATGGAGAACGAGGCACGGGGAGAGCGGCCCCGAGGCGCCATCCAGAACAGGCCCTGCACCGCCCACACGAGCTCGGAGGGTGATGGGGAGGACTCTAAATCTGGCACAGCCAAGGCTTGTTCCTTGCCAGACCCCCGGAGCACGTGCTGGGGACAGAACTCCACTGTCTGCTTCCAGCAACATTTATCTACTGGTGAGTGTTCCACTAGAATTCAATTTCCTCTTGGTTTATCCTCAGCTAGAAGCCTCTGGGGTGCCCCAAAACCCCTGTTCAGAGCACAGTCGGGGTGAAGCCTTCGCTGCCCTAAAGTGCTGGATATTAACCCTAAATTCCTGGATATTAACCCTAAAGTCTTGGATCTTAGCCAAAATTCTCGGACGTTAACCCTAAATTCTTGGCTATTACCCTAAATTCTCGGACGTTAACCCAAAAGCCTCGGGAGTTCACCTGCGAGGTCAGCTGAGCTCGGCAGAGCCACCCCGAACTCGCCCCGCAAAGCTCACCCGCAGCAAACGAAAGCCGCGGAAGCAGAAAGAGGCAGGAACAAAAGAGACGGCAGGAAAAGAAGGAGCCAAGTCCTCCAGCTGATCCCCCCGCGCTGGAAACGCTCCTGACGGCTCCGCACGCTCCGAGCGCAGATCCCCTGGGGACGGCTGGCAACAAAGCGGCTTTTAAAAATAACCCCGTGGCAGATATTGCATAGTTGGAGCCCTCCCAACTCATCCACCACGGAACCGGGCGATCCCGCTGCCAACTGCAGACCTCATTAATGCCTAAAAATGGGAACCCCCTGCACCTCGCGGGATTCCAGCGCTTACACTGTTTTTCCATGTTTTGTTTTCGCTCTCCGATCGGTGGGAACCTACGGCAACACCCCGAAACCTCCCCCTCTCGCCGATTCTCTAACCCCGCTTTATTTTCCTTAAACTCTGCCTCAGCGTTTCTTCTTTGCATTTACAGCGTCGTCTCCCTCTTTCCCTGCTGGATGAGTTAAAGCTCGTAGCTGGAATTGTGGAATCCCAGGATGGAGTGGGTGGGAGGGGATCTTCAAGAACCCCAGTCCCACCCCGTGCCACGGCCAGGGAGGGACACCTTCCCCTGTCCCAGGTGGCTCCAAGCCCCATCTGACCTGGCCTTGGACACTGCCAGCAACGGGGCAGCCTCAGCTTCTCTGGGCACCCTGTGCCAGGGCCTCCCCTCCCTCACAGCCAGGAATTCCTTCCCAATATCCCATTCAGCCCTGCCTCTGGCAGTGGAAGCCATTCCCTGTGTCCTGTCACTCCAGGCCTTGTCCCCAGTCCCTCTCCAGCTCTCCTGGAGCCCCTTTAGGCCCTGCAAGGGGCTCTGAGCTCTCCCTGGAGCCTTCTCCCCCTCCAGGGGAACACCCCCAGCTCTCCCAGCCTGGCTCCAGAGCAGAGGGGCTCCAGCCCTGCAGCAGCTCCGGGGCCTCCTCTGGACTCTCTCCAGCAGCTCCAGGTCCTGCTGCTGTTGGCCCCGGGGCTGGGGCAGCTCTGCAGGTGGGGTCTCACCTGAGCACAGGGGCAGAGGGACAGAATCCCCTCTCCCTGCTGCCCACGCTGGGGGATCAGCCCAGGCACAGGGAGTTTGGGATCCCAGCGCACGTGGCCGGGGCATGCCCAGCCTTTCCCAGCACCGCCAGGTCCTTCTCCCCAGGGATTCTCTCCAGCCAGCCCCCCCATCCTGTGTTTGTGCTGGGACCCGACCCGGGTGCAGGACCTGCCCTTGGCCTTGTCGGACTTCATGAGGTTCCCTTGGTCCCACCTCCCCAGCCTGCCCAGGCCCCTCTGGATGCCCCATCCCTTCCCTCGCTCAAGTCCAAGGGCGCTTCAAAATAAACCCCACACTGGAAGCAGCAGCAGAATTACGAGCAAGAGGCAGCTCCAGCGTTGCTTAGAGGAATAAATTACAGGAACGACTCCAAAGCTTCGTCCGTGAGCCACAGCTGAGCTGTGCCACAGCACACGCCACCCTCACCCCGGGGGGAAGGCCCTCGGGAGCCCAGAGCACGCTGTGTGCGTTGAGGGCATCCCCACAGGGAGCGCGACGGGCAGGACTGACAGGCGGGGATGGGTGGGAGAGGCGAGGGGGAGGATGTGGAAATCACGGCCTGAACCCAGAGAACGTGACAGATGAACGCGGTGGGACCGGCACTCGTGAGCGGCGAACACCTGCTGGTCACACCCCCCCCCTTTCCGGGCAGATTGAGGGTTTGGGAACGCGAACCCACAGGGATAAACCGGGCTGATCCCGGCACGA
This sequence comes from Mohoua ochrocephala, assembly GCA_013398855.1. Classification (NCBI taxonomy): domain Eukaryota; kingdom Metazoa; phylum Chordata; class Aves; order Passeriformes; family Acanthizidae; genus Mohoua; species Mohoua ochrocephala. The sequence goes on from VZTA01025435.1 coordinate 10,243, forward strand.
GGTGCTGGGGCTTGGCCACGACTCCCGCTCAGAGCGGCAGAGGTGCAAAACTTCTCACAAAAGCAGAAAACCGAGTTTCTTCTCCCTTCTGCTCATACTCCCCAGGGTGGGTGGGAAAAGCAAATGAGGTCACCAAAGCAAGGCTGAAAGAGCCCCGGTGTTCCCAGGTGGAAAATTCTGTGCCAGCAGCAGTTCACAAACAACGGGAGAGCACCGAGAGGGGCAGGGCAGGGCTGGGGCCGTGACACCACCAGGGCCGCGGTGCTGCTCCTCCTCACTCCTCGTCCGAGTGCTGCCATTCCCTGGACCGCTTGTGCCAACCTGTGACTCCGCATCCCCGAGGAATAAATGATCCTAAACAGGCAATGGGAGGCTGGGAAGGGAGATGGTTCATCCCCGGGGGGCAGGGCAGGCCCAGCACAGCCTCGTGTGTGAAAACAAGGTGCAGTGCTCGCGTCCGCACCGTCAATGAACATTAACGCTCACGTTTCGTACGCGGCCTTTCGGTCTGCAGAACCATGGAATCATGGAGTGGTTCGGGTTGGAAAGGCCTTCGAGCCCACTGAGTCCATCCATTCCCCAGCACTGCCCAGGCCACCGCTGACCCGTGTCCCCAAGTGCCACATCCACAGGGCTGTTAAATCCCCCCGGGGGTGGGGGCTCCACCCCTGCCCTGGGCAGCCCTTTCCAGGAGGAATTTTCGCAATATCCCACCTGAACCTCCCCTGGCACTGCTCGAGGCTGTTTCCTCTCGTCCTGTCCCTCCTTCCCTGGGAGCAGAGCCCGACCCCCACTCGGCTGCCCCCTCCTGTCAGGGAGTTGTGGAGAGGGAGAAGGTCCCCCCTGAGCCTCCTTTTCCTCCAGGCTGAGCCCCCACTGAGCACCCCGGGCCAAGCAGGACACCTGCCTGTGCTCTGCCAGCATTCCAGGCTCCAAGCTCTGCCCACCAGGACGCTGCCACCCTGACGGCCCTGCTCTCCAAACCAGAGACCGGGCACAGCTCTGGAGGTCCCACACAGGGCTTGACTCTCCTCACAAAACCCGATCAGGGAAATAAATAATCCCAGTGAACCTTCGGGAGAGCGAGGGAAGCTCCCTGTGGGCACGAATCCCAGGAGTGCCGAGGGCAGCGAGAGGAGAGCGGATCGGCAGCGCTCGGCTCCTTCCTGCGCGTCACGAAGCATCTGCGAATTTGCACAAACACGGCTCTTCCACAAAGCTTCCTCCACTTGGCAATCGAGGAGCCTTCCTGCCACTCCGGCTCTCCTGGAACAGCTGTCCTGCCCTTGGAAAGGCCAACCCACCCTCCCACTGCTCCAGCTGGAAAATCCCCGTGGATGGAGGGCACGGCACGGAGACGGCGACCCAAAGCACTCGCGTGGAGATGGCACTGGGGGGTCTCCCCTTCTCCCACGCCTGCACAGGAGGATGAACCCCCTGGGCCGGATCCGGGCACGGCAGCACCGCTCCAGAAAGCTCCTGCACAAAATTAGTGCTGAAATCCTCGTCGTCAAACATCGCTGTTCGGCCAGAACAGACGGAATTTTCCCAATATCCCTCCTGAGCCTGCCCTGGCCCAGCCTGAGGCCATTCCCTCTCCTCCTGTCCCTGTTCCCTGCGAGCAGAGCCCGACCCCCCCTGGCTTGCCCCCTCCTGTCAGGGACTTGTGCAGAGCCACAAGGTCCCCCCTGAGCCTCCTTTTCTCCAGGCTGAGCCCCTTTCCCAGCTCCCTCAGCCGCTCCTGGGGGTCCAGACCTTTCCCAGTTCCATTCCTGTCTCTGAACATGCTCCAGCTCCTCAACGTCCTTCTTTTCATGAGGGTCAGGGTCAGGCACCCCGGTGTGGGGAAGGTGTCTTCCAGAGAGGGGGAGGGAGCGGGAATGGGGGGAGTGGGATGTGTGGGTGTGGAAGCACCTGGCAGCACCGAGGGCCAGAAGGGCAGGTGCTGACGGCGCCGGCAGGAGCACGTTATCAGCCAGGAGCAGGTTATCAGCCTGGAGCACCTTATCAAGATCTCAGCAAAGCCTGGACTGGGAATTCGGGCTGGGAGATGCAGCCGCAGGCAGAGCTGAACGCTGGGGCCGGGTCCTTAACGGGGGAGAGGGGAGATAACGGGAAGATAAACAGCTCGGCCTTGGATGGGCCTTTTCCCCTTCGGGCGCCGACAGTGCCCGTGACGTCTCTCCCTCGGTGCTGTCCCGCCCCTGCCTGGGGTCAGGATCCACTGACTCCGGTCCCGTTCCTGGGTGCCCTGACAGAGGCAGGGTGACTCCAGCCCCGTTTTTGGGGAGATGGTCCTGATGCTGCGCCCTGGCCTAGGAAGGTGAGCCGAAATGAACTAACCCCCTTCTCTGGAGAGGAGGAACCGGGCTCTCCAGCCCTGAGGGTGGGCTGGGAGGGCCAGCCCCGACACCCCATCACTGACCCGGCAAGTCCCCGTCCCCTCAGGAGCTCCGGGCCAGCGCCCCGGGGTCACCATCCTGTGACCTGTGTCGCTGTCACCGGGCACAGCTCGAGGACCCAGACCAGCCCAGCAGCCCCGCGGGACGGCTGCGGGCCGCCCAGCACGGCCGGTCCCGCGGGCATCGCAGCCCTGCGCTGCGGGACGTGCCCGGGACTGCCCCGGTGCCCAGCCCGGCTCTCCACACCGGGGCTTCCCACACCGGGGCACGGCGAGCCCAGCCCCCGGGCCCTCCCAGTGGGGCAGAATGAGCCCGGCTCCGGGCACCCGGCACCCTGCGCTGGGACGCGATGAGCCCCACTCCCCGCTCCAGACGCCCCAGACCAGGGTACGGAGAAACCC
>VZTA01025435.1:14364-30041 GCA_013398855.1 Mohoua ochrocephala
TCGCCCCTGGACGTGCCAGGGCCACCGCGGCATCTTCCCGAGCAGCCACCGCTCCGCGCGGGTGCCGGGGGCTGGGCCCCTGCAGGACCCCCTCGCCGGGCCCTGGGCACCCCGAAACGGCTGGACCAGCCCCCACCCAGCGCCCAGCAGATGTTTTCATTCCACTGGGGAAGTGCCTGGCTCGTTGGATGTTTTTTTTATTTTTCTGGCCGTCTCCAGTTACTTTTAGCCCGACCACGCGCGTTGTCCCACCCTCCTTCCGTGCTGTACTGGCGCCTGGCTGGCTTTGGGCACGTCCTCCCCCTCCAGCCTGTGGCCGCTCTGGCCGCCGTGGTTAACCCAGAGGACCACGGCGAGGGTGGCTCCGGGCGAGGTGACGCAGGAAGTGCGCACAGGTATGGTACACAACACCCCGGCCCCGACGCAGGAGAAGGGAACGGGGGGTGTTTCCTGGTGGGGGCCACCACGAGGTCCTGCTGGGCCACCGACTGGGCTGCTCTGACCGTGGCACCCCTGGCTGCAGCCCTGTGGCACTGACAGGGCCCCGGGGTGGCCTCCTGTCTGAGCCCACCTGGGTGAGTCCCCGCTGTCACTCTCAGCGTGACCCCGAGCTGGCCTTGGCTCCCCCATTGTCACCCCCTGGGCCACAGCCACCTCCCGGCAGCCGTCCAGCCCCCGTTACAGCCCTGCGCTCTGTGTCTGTGCCAGGTGCCACAAGCTCCCACGGTGGGTGACCTTGTCCCATGCGTGCCAGACAAGGCTGTGGAAGGGAAGTCAACCCCTGGTTCTTATCACAGTGGAGTCTGGGAATAAGTTCAAGGACGGGGAATAAAAATGTTGCAACCAAACACAAACCACGCACCACACCCAGGCACCTTTCCCGTCTGCTGCATCTTCACAGCCCCCGGAGCACTTCCGTGACCACCTCCCAGCCTCGGCTGACTCCAGTTCCCAGTGGCACTCCTGTGACCACCTCCTGCCCATGGCCGACCCTGGTTCTCCGTGGAACTGCCTTTCAGCACCTCCAGCACCCCCCGAAAAGGGGTGAACAATGAGCTGGCAGAGTTTGCTGATGCCGCTGAAGTTTCTGGGTGGTTCGGCTACAATGCTGGCTCTGGTGGCACAGGGAGGGGTGGCAGAGGTGTGGACAGGCTTTCGTGTGAAACCAGTTACTCAGCTGGGAGAACACCTGGGCTGGGGACGTGCGGGGCCGGAGCGCGGGGCTGGCGTGGGGAGGGCACGGGGAGAGGCTCTTCCCCATTCCACGTCTCACTGTCCTTCTACAGCTCCCTTTTCCTTTGCTGGGGAACGCTCAGCAGGGCACATCTGTCCTGCCTGCTCGTTCCAGGCGTGTCATTCCACATGGGGAGGCAGCCGGGAAGCCCGACGGAATCCACGGAGGAGGGAAATCTTCTACTGTTCCTCGGGGTGAGCGTTCGGTGCGGTGCGCGGCGGAATTCATTGCCACGGGGCGTTTGCTGCGGCCCAAGCGGATTTTAAAGGGGTTTTAAAAGCCATTAGGCAAATTTGTGGGAGAAAAATTGATTGAGGGCTATTAACCAGAGACGCAGATGCAGCTTCTGGCTCCGGAGGCTCCGCGCCGTGGATTGCCAGGAGCTGCAGCTGATGAAGCACGGCTTGGCCCCTGCTCAGGTCCTCGCGCTTTTCCTCTCGGGATCCGCTGTTGGCAGTGGCCCAAAATAGGACGCAGGGACACGGTGGGGTCGGGCCTGAGCTGGGGAGCTGCTTCCAGCTCTGTGGGGGGAAGCGTTTGGTCTTCGGAGGCGCTCTGTGGATCTCCCACACGTTGTCACCCACGTGCGGGACACATCCTTGGCTGGAGATTCCCTGCCCAGCAGCTCCTACAGGAATCCCCAAGGTCCTCTGAGGCACATAAATCCCACTGAGCAGCGGCAGCTGGCTGGGCCCTGGATCTCCTGGTCCGAGGTTGGTCACTTTGAGCGCAGCGTTCCTGGTGTGGGAGTCCTTATCTCCTCCGGACGGCTGCAGGGGCAGGGGCTGTCCCCCGCAGCAGGGGCACCCCCTGTGTTATCACTGCCCACCACTCCTGCCCAGACAACATCCCCACCTCCCACCTCCTCATCCTCAGCGGCCCATCCATGGATTTTTCTTGCTGGAGGACGCACAGCAGCGACACCTGTCCTGCTGCTCCTCTCCAGGCAGGGGCCACACGGTCCTTCCTCTTCTGGTTGTCCCAGCCATCAAATCACCCAAGACAGGAGAAATGGGCTCCATCCTGGTGGCCTCCAGGCTCTCATGCTGAGTGTGACCTCCTGCAGCATCTGCCTGCCCTGGGCTGCCCCCAGGGTTCCAGCTGGGAGTTCTAACAGGGAGCAGGAGCCGGGCAGTGCAGGCGGCCTGTGCTTGACCCCTGCCCGTGACTGCTGTCCCGAGGATGTGGGACCCTCAGGCTGCTCCACACCCACACCCAGAGCCCCAGGCTCTGCTGGCCTGGAGCTGGATGCTCCACAGCACAGCCCTGCCAGAGTGTTCAGGTGTGTCCGGGTGGGCAGCAGCCCCCGGCTTGTTGCAGCCGCGGTGTGGCCACAGGCCCGGGGCAATGACCCCCTGTGCTGGCACTGCTGGGGCCCCTCCAGTCCTGGGGTGGTTCTGTGCCTCTCCCTCATGAAAAGAAGGACATTGAAGGGCTGGAGCATGTCCAGAGATGGGAGGGACCTTCTCACTCCCTAGAACTCCCTGACAGGAGGGGGCAGCCAGGTGGAGGTCGGGCTCTGCTCCCAGGGAATGAGGGACAGGACGAGAGGGAATGGCCTCGAGCGGTGCCAGCGGAGGTTCAGGTGGGATATTGGGAACATTCCTTCCTGGAAAGGACTGTCCAGCCCTGGCACGGCTGCCCGGGGCAGGGGTGGAGTCCCCATCCCTGGAGGGATTTAACAGCCCTGTGGATGTGGCACTTGGGGACACGGGTCAGCGGTGGCCTGGGCAGTGCTGGGGAGCAGCTTGACTCGGTGGTCTCAGGGGGCTTTTCCAACCTGAACAATTCCGTGATCCTCATGCCCGGGAGCTGGCTGCATTTCCTTCACCGGCCCCTACGAGGCCGTTTCCATAGGGAATCCCCTGGTGTGGGGCAGCTGCAGAGACCTTTTGCCCCAGGCTCTGTCCTGTCCCTCTGCCAGCCCCCTCCGGTTGTCCCTCTGCTCGGTCTCGCCTTTTCCCACCACAGTTTGCAGTCAGGGACCCTGGGTAGGTCCGATGCCTCTGGCAGAGCTCCAGGAGGGAATGCTGCTGGCAGGGGAGCTCACCTGGCTGGGCTGCCATCAACCCGTCCCTTCCCCAACTCCTTCCTGGCTGCCCTGAGCACAGGAGCGGGCCAGAGCTCGTGGCTGAGGAGCTTGGGGATCTCAGCAGTGAGATTACGGGTCTAAAGGTTCGGGTTTTGGTTTCCCTCCAGGATTCTGGTGTGTGGGAGGCCAGGCAGGCAGGATTTGCTGCTGGGGGCGAGTTCTGTCTCCACTGCCCCGGGGCGGGCAGCACTCGGAGGGTGGAGCTGGGGCTCGTCTCACCCCTGTCCCAGGTGCCCCGGGCACGGCTCCCTCCGGGGCTTGGACCGGTGCTGGTGACCCCGGTGGGACTGGCAGCTGCAGGGGATCTGAATCGGCTTCCCAGCGCGGAGGTCTGGAGAGGGCTCTCCCCCATCCCCAGGGATGTGCAGCCGGCCTGGAGCTCCTCGCGTCATTTGATGGGGGTCCCAGGTATGGATCCCCCTGAACGGGCTCCGACTGCGGGCTGACAGAATCCGGGGGGGCTCCTGAGCTCCTCTCAGGTCGGTTTGCTTTCACCCCCTCGTGGAGCTCCTGCAGGGTTTGGGGGAACACCCCGGCACAGTGGGACCGGCGCTCCCTGAGGAGCAGGACACCCCCCAGCACTGCCCCCCGTGCGGCTCCGTGGGGCTGGGGGTACCCGGGGCTGGGGGAGGCTCCCCGTTTCCCTTCCCCTCTCGCTGCCGGGAGGCCCCTCTCGGCGTGTGCCTATTTTTATCCGTGTGCGATGGATGGGGCCGGGGTGCGGTGATGTCATGTGTTATTGCACAGCTCGCTCTGGGTCGAGGTTGAAGGTTTAGGTGCCAAACCGGCTCCGCGGATCCGGCAAACATCTTCCTGCTGCTCCCGTCTGTCTGAGCACGTCTGTCCGTGCGCTCCGAGCGCCGACGCGGCCGGCGCTGGGCTCGGCAGGATCCCTCCGTGGGGCTGAGCTGCACCGCCAGGCTCTAACCTGCCCTGCCCTGCAGCTCCTCACCTGCAGCAGGTGCGGGCACCCCGCAGGTGCCAGCAGGTGACTCAGGTGTGCGAGTTGGGGTCAGCGGGAATCCATCACCCCGGGAGCAGAGCGATCCCGGGACAGGGGCAGCGTTTTCTGGGACTGCTTCCACAGCTGGCGCTGCTGAAAACATCCCCTCGGGGCACGGGGGCGGGCCTGAGAGCTGGGAGAGGGGCTGCAGCCTTCGGAATGGCTCGTTCTGCTCGTCCCAGCCCTGCCTGTGCTCCTGCTGGGCAGGAAACACGTCTCCAGCTCTTCCCTAAGTGCTTCCAGAAGCGGGAAGGGAGCCAGCGCCTCTGCGGAGGTGAGGCTGACCACGGGAGCCGTGGGCGCTGCTCGGATGAGGGCATCGGCTGGAACTGACCGCAGCTAAAAATGGGGTTTTTGGTCTGAATCCGCTCGGGAACGCTCACCCGCCCCTGGAGCGGGGGGAAGAAGGGAACGGCGAGAGAGGGGCAGAACGGGGGGAGAGGCTGAGCCCTGAATGGGGCAGGGGAAGGGGCCCTGCCAGGTGGGAGAGCACAGCCAAGGGACGTGGGACAGACCACGGCACAGGGCTGAGGGACGAGCTCCTGGAAAGGGCTGCCCAGCCCTGGCACGGCTGCCCAGGGCAGGGGGGAGGCCCCATCCCTGGGGGGTTGAACAGCCCTGTGGATGTGGCACTCGGGGACGTGGGTCAGGGGTGGCCTCGGCTGCGCCGGGGGGATGGTTGGGCTCAGTGGGCTCAGAGGGGTTTTCCAACCTCAGCAGTTCCACGGTTCTGTGATTCTAAGGGCAGAGATAACAAAGGGAGGTGGGGGTCGGGGCCCTGAGAGCACCGTCAGCAGCCGCCCGCGCCAGGGCTGGCTGGTTGGGTTTGGAGGACAACTGTAGTTGGGAGCAGAGGGATTGGATTTGGGAGCAGAGGGATTGGATTTTGGAGCAGGCTGGTTGGATTTGGGAGACAGTTGGATTTTGGAGCAGAGGGATTGTATTTTGGAGCAGGCTGGTTGGATTTGGAGGCAGCTCTTGGACTCTGCCCGTTGCCTGTAGCTGCTCATGCACAAAGGGCACCGGGTTCATGTCAGCCCCTGCTGCCACCACCAGCCCTCAGCAGCTCCTGGGAGAAGTCACTGCTGCTCCACAAGGCCCTGCTCAGGGTTTCCTGACTCCTGGCCCTGCTCAGGGTTTCCTGACTCCTGGCCCCGCTCCCAAGGACGGAAGCTGGGCTGGTGCAGCTCTTGGTGGGGATGGCGTGGGCACACCCGGTGCTGTGTGTGGCTGAGACCCCGATCCCACAATCTCCGTGTCCTGAGCCCTGAGTTTGGCTGATGGGGCATTCCCCACTTCCTCGGGCAGGGAAATCTCTGTTGGTTCCTTCAGCCCCCATCCCTCTGTGATCCCGACCTCCCCGGGACCCCCGGAGGAGCCCTGTCCCCAGGCAGAGCTGGCCGAGGCCCCCGTCCCCCTCCCCACGCTGAGGGGACGCTGGTGGACATTGGGGGATGGGATGGGCAGTTCCTGGCCAGGCGAGGAGGGGACAGTCCTCGTTGCAGAACCTCTCCCAGCCAGGGAGGATGAGGAGGGAGGACACCATGACCCCCAGCCCGAGGACTTAGGGCTGCAGGACCCTCTCCTGGCTGTCACCGGGGGAGGAGTTTGGGCTGTTGCGTCACAGCCGGGGAGTTCCCTGTCCCAACAACCTTTAACACTTTCCTGAGCTTTGATTAAGGCAAAGATGTGGAACCAGTTCAGTGGAAAATTGGACAAAGCTTCATCGCAACAGTCTGGTTTGTTCCTCTCTATCTTCTGGGTCAAACCTTTCACGAGGAGAAACGCGACAGACGCAGCTGGTGTCAGGTGTGGCCTCTGGAGCTGGGGAGGAGGTGCTGGAGACCCCGGGGCTCCGTTGCTGAGCCCTCTCTTTGCGCTGTTGGGACAAACGAGGACAATTTGCGCTCCCCAGCAAAGCCGAGAAGGAAACTTCTGTCCCCTGTGACAGCCTGGCTGCTGCACGGGTGGGACAGAGACTCCTGCAGCCCCAGAGCGTGCTGGAAGGGGAGAGGTGAGGGGGAATATGGGCTCTCACAGCCAAATTAATTTAATATTTTTATCAACAGCTTTGTCAATAAACAGCAGGCGCGGTGAGCAGGCTGAGCCGAGGGAGCACAGAGGGCTGGAACAGGTGACATTGAAGCTGGAGGAACAGTCATGGGACCATCAGGAACGGGCCCGAATGCGCGGTCATGCCCTGGAGCCGCTGAGCAAACAGTGACGCCGTGAGCACAGGACGTGGAGCCATTAAAGAGGGAAAGGCCCGCGGGGGTTCCGCAGCCCCGGGAGGGACGTGGGCTCAGGGTGAGGTTCTCAGCAGCCCCGGGAGGGACGCGGGCTCAGGGTGAGGTTCTCAGCAGCCCCGGGAGGGACGTGGGCTCAGGGTGAGGTTCTCAGCAGCCCCGGGAGGGACGCGGGCTCAGGGTGAGGTTCTCAGCTGCCTCGGGAGGTGTTTCCAGAGGGGCAGACGGTGCCGGGGGCCAGGCAGGGCTCCGTGGGCAGCCTGAGCACCGGCCGTGCCAAAAACCCGCGGATTCGCCGTGGAAAAGGGGCAGAGACGCGGCCGACGGAGGAACGCGGAGCAGGAGCAGCTCTGGCAGGACAGATGTGCCGGGAGATAAAATTGCCCGGGGCAGCCTTATCAGGGACAAACAGGGGGCCAGGAGTGGGTCTGCTCCGGCTGATGGAGGGGTTTGCACGTGACGAGATTGGGCTGGACACCCGGAGAATGTTCGTGGCTGCCGGACAAGGAAGGGCAGAGCCTGCCTGTTCCCCAGGGAGGCTCCTGGTGAAGGTGCTGCTGTCGGGAGCTGGCCCAGCAGCGCCCTGCCAGCCCCCTTGGCTGTGCCCAGGCGGGCTGGGGGCTCCAGGGGGGCAATGGGCCAGGCTGGCACCACGTCCCACACTCGAGGGCACCGCTGCAGAGGTGTGTGGCCCTCGTGGGTCCCTGGAGAGGAACTTTTCACGTGGGCATGCAGTGACAGGAGACAAGGGGGGACAGCTTTGGGCTGAAAGAGAGTGGATTTGGATGGGATTTTGGGAGGGAACTCTTCCCTGTGAGGGCGGTGGGGCCCTGGCACAGGGTGCCCAGAGAAGCTGTGGCTGCCCCTGGATCCCTGGAAGTGTCCAAGGCCAGGTTGGACAGGGCCTGGAGCAGCCTGGGACAGTGGAAGGTGTCCCTGCCCGTGGCAGGGGGTGGAACGGGATGAGCTTTAAGGTCCCTTCCCACCAAACCGCTCCACGAGTCCGTGATTGTGTGACCAGGCTGCAGGGACAGCTGCTGTGGGCACTCCCCCTGCTCTCCCCCTCACGCACAGCGAGGGATTTGCTGTTTTCCTGTTCCTTTTCCAGCGGGTCAGGTCCCATCCTGGAGCTTCTTCCGCCGCCCAACTCTTCTCCCACAGCACCGAGGCGTTTCCCGGTGCGTCCGCTGTGGTGCGACATTCCCGCAGGGATGGGGCTCCCGCTGCCCGACCCTTCCTTCCCCCCGCGCCCCCGGCAGCGCTCGGAGCCTGCTCCGATTCGTCCCGTTATGCAACGAGCTTTTAGCGATGCAAATATATTCAGCTCTCCCCTCGCGCAACCTCCTGCTTTCTTTCAGCTGCTTTTTTGGAAATCCGGCACTTCCTGTGGGAGTGCAACCCGAGTCCCTGGAGCCATCTGGAGCCCTCCCAGCCTCGGCTCCCCGGGCACGCTGAAGCCGGCGCCGAGTCCCTGCAGACCCTGCCCCACCCCGGCTGCGAGCCCTCCCTCCCCATCCGACCCCACCCCAGCCCTCGGAGTGTCCCTCGGCTGGTGCCCGGCCCCTGTCAGGAGCAGGGACACGGGGGGCTGCGGTGTCACCGTCTGTCCCACCCGTGGCATGGGCCGCCAGCCGCTGGGTGGGGCGCGGTGAGGGGACGCGGAGTGGGGAAAAGGCACGGACGTGGCAGCACCCCCCCGGTGTCCCCGCGGTGTTGGTGGCTCTGGGAATGACCGGAACAGCCACCTCTCCTCTTGGCCAGCAGCCCTGATGGGTTTTCCTCCACGACTCGCTCCAAACGCTTTGTGAGCCCCCAGGAATTTTCAGCTCCCGGGACATCCTGCACGGGGAGCTCCTCGGCCCAGCCACCCCGAGTGTGCAGAGTTCCTCCCTTGGGCCCCCCCGGTCTCGTGCTGGATTGGGAATAACCCATGGCCCTGGGGCTGGAGAAGACATGGAGCACGTGGCTGCTGTGCCATCCACCCCCCCGGGCATTCCTCCATCCCAGGAGTCCACTCCTCCTCCCTCTCCTTCCCAGTGCCTCCCTCTCCTTCCCAGTGCCTCGCCATTCTCGTGCTTCTCTGAGACCTCACGAGGTGGGGCAAATGGATGGGATCGATGGGATGGGATGAGATGAGAGGAGAAGGGATGGGGTAGGATGGGATGGGACAAATGGATGGGATTAATGGGATGGGNGCCATTCTCGTGCTTCTCTGAGACCTCACGAGGTGGGGCAAATGGATGGGATCGATGGGATGGGATGAGATGAGAGGAGAAGGGATGGGGTAGGATGGGATGGGACAATGGGATGGGATGGGATGGGAAAATGGGATGGGATGAGATGGAATAGGATGGGATGGAACAATAGGATGGGACAAATGGATGGGATCAGTGGGATGGGAAAAATGGATAGGATCGATGGGACGGGAAAATGAGATCAGATGGGACAATGGGATGGGACAATGGGATGGGACGATGGGATGGGATGGGATGGGATGGGATGGGATGGGATGGGATGGAACAATGAGATGGGACAAATGGATGGGATCAGTGGGATGAGACAATGAGATGGGATGAGATGGGACAATGAGGTGGGACAATGGGATGGGATGGGACAAATGGATGGGATCAATGAGGTGGGACAATGGGATGGGACAATGAGATGGGACAATGAGGTGGGACAATGAGGTGGGACAATGGGATGAGATGGGACAATGAGGTGGGACCATAGCACCTCAGGATATGTCATCCTTTTCTCTGCTCCCTTCCTAGGAATCTCCAGAGCCCTCGTTCCCTCTATGGGGCAGCGCCCCATGCCCTGCGTGCAGTGTCCTCATGCCCCATGCACGCACCGCCGCTCCTGTGGGCGCCCCCGGCCACCTCTCACTGCCACAGGTGTCACTGCCCTGGCACCAGTGTCCCTCTCCTTGAGTGCTCGTGTGCCACGAGCTCCAGCAGCCCAGGGACCCCTGCAGTCCCACCCTGCAGCCCAGGGACCCCTGGGGCCCCATTCTGCAGCAGAACTGAGGGACAGGTCAGGTCCCAATGTCCCACAGGCCACCACAGCCCCACGTGCTGCCCCTGCTGTGCAGCAGGGTGGGGGTCCCAGCTGTCCTGAACGGGGGGTGTCTGTCCCTCTGTGGCTCTCCTGGGGCCGGCTGTTGCTGCCCACAGCCCCCGCCCTGAGGTCTCTGCCCGCTCCCACCTGGGGCACTCTCCAGCCCGCCTGACTTGGGCGCTGGCTCCGCGTGTCCCCGTCCTTGGTCAGTGCCTCTGCGAGCACGGTGCAGTCCCGAGGCTCCTGGACACCCCCAGAGCCCCTCTGGGAAAGCTCTGCTGGGCGAAAGAAATCTCAGCACAGCCAGAGTCGAGAGAGCAGGAGTTTAACCAAGCGCCCACCCCGCTCCGCACGCGGGTTTGTCACCGCTGTGTGTGGCACGCGGAGGGGCGCGGAGAGCAAAGTCCCACCGGTGCCCAGGACCCTCCTCTGCCGGGCTCGGTGCTAGTGGTGCCGGGGACGGCTCTTCTCGCGCCGGGGGCCGGTGGTGATGGTGGTGGTGATGGTGATTCTGTTCACTGTCAGCCCTCCCGAGGGGTAGGTGTCGAGGTGCGCCTCCCGCCTGTACTCGGACACCTGCTTGGAGGACAGGAGCTCCCACACCGACACCCTGCGCTCCTGGGACGGGTCAAACGTGATGTAGGAGCCCTCGGAGCGCAGAAGATCCACGGTGTGCGCAGGGAGGGCCCCGAACTGCTTCTCGTGGCTGTCGATGGCGAGGCTGCTGGTGATGCTGAGCAACTCCTGGACGGGGAGCGTCCCCCCACGGTACAGCTCCAGCAGCTCCTGCCGCTTCTCCTCGGGGATGTGGTGGGAGAAGAGCAGGTCCCACAGGGAGATCTGCCTGCCCTGGAACTCCCCCACGGACACCTCAGCTGTGGTGGCCTTCAGGGTCTCTTCCCAGGCCCTGTCCCCATGCAGGGGAGTGGGTTCAGCCTCTGTGGCCACTGGCTCTGCCCTGGGCTCGTTCACAGGTGCCGCTGGCTCTGCCCTCCCTGCTGCTGCTGCTGCTGCTGCTGCTGCTGCTGCCCGGGTCACAATGGTGCTGACCACGGTCCTCACCTGCTCCAGGGTTAACTCACCGGCCTCGTACAGCTCCAGGAGCTCCTTTCTGTTCTCCTCGGGGATGTACCGGGAGTGGAACAGGTCCCACAGCGAGACCTTGTGGCCCCGAAACTCCCCAACCTCTATGTCGACCTCTGTGGTTTTTAAGGCTGTTTTCCAGGGTTCCTCTTTGGGGGGATCATCACCCCCCTCTCCTGCTGCTGCCACAGTGTCCTCGTTGGAGCTCTTGACTGTGACGTGGAATTTCCTGCCTGTAGATTCTTTTTTCTTGATGAGAGTGGTGACAACAGTTGTCATCTGCTCCAGAGTTAATAACCTTTCGTGGTACAACTCCAGCAGCTCCTGCCTCTTCTCCTCGGGGATGTAATGGGAGAAGAGCAGGTCCCACAGGGACACCTGCGTTCCCTGCAGCTCCCCAGCCGGCACATTGATGGTGGTGGACTTCAAGGCATCGTCCAGGTGTGCCGAACAATCCTCCTCATCCTCCCCTGCCGCCGCTGCCACCCTGTGCGAGCCCCTGGCGTTCACCACGAGCGTGGCGTTCGCAGCCTCTGTTCGGTTCACGATGGTGGTGACCACGGCGGCCACCTGCTCCGTGGTCAGTATCCCTGCCCTGTACAGCTCCAGCAGCTCCTGCCGCTTCCCCTGAGGGACGTATTTGGAGAAGAGCAGGTCCAGCACAGAAACGTTTTGCCCCCGGAACTCCCCGGCAGCGACGCGGACGGTCGCGGACTTTAAGGACTTTCTCAGCTGTTGCTCCTGGGACTGCGCGTCCTGAGCCGGGGGTGACGCCCTCACCTTGTTATTGGGCTTGGCTGTGGATGAGCCCAGAGCCGCGTTTCCCCTTTCTGCCCCCGTGACGGTGGCCACGAGGACGTCGATCATCTGCGGGATGGTCACCGTCCCCACCTTGTACTTCCTCAGCAGCTCCTCTCTCTGCGGGTCAGGGACGTAGCGGGAGAAGAGGAGCTCCCAGACGGTGACGCTCTGGCCCTGGAAGAGCCCCACGGCCAGGGTGGTGCGGGCGGCCTGCAGGGCTTTGCGGGCATCCTCGGTCAGCTGGTAGAGCACGGAGCCCTTGTCCATCAGCTGCAGCATGAGCAGCCCCGTGTCCGGGTCCGGCACGCAGCGCCGCAGCAGCTGCAGGTACGTCAGGTTCTCGTGCGTGTTGGGGTCGAAGCAGGTTCTTGTTTGGTTCTCGGGGTCGGAGAGGAACCGGCTCATCTCCTGGTCGAAGTAGCCACGCTTGTAGGCCACCTCCACAGGGACACGGTGGCCGTGCGCGGGGTCGATGATGCCGCCAGTGGCCATCTGGGCCTGGAGCAGGCGGATGGCGTGTTCCCTGACGATGAATTCCTGCTTCATGGCCTGGAACAGGGAGATCTTGTCACCTGTGTAGGGCTCTGCGTACCCTGTCACGGCTCCCTCCGCTGAGAGCAGCTTCTCGTAGAAGTCGCGGCCGATGAGTCCCTGAGCCAGCGCCTCTTTCACCGAGAGCCGCTCGTTCCTCACGGGGTCCGTGAGCAGCCCCGACGCCGCCTGTGCCTCCAGCAGCACCAGCGCCGTGCCCGGGGTTAGCAGCCCCCTCATCATGGCCTCGTAGATACTCAGCTTCTTGTGCTTGGCCTGGATGAAGACTCCGGCGATGAAGTTACTCCCACCCCCACCCATCTCTTTGTGTTCGCCTGCAGCCGGGTTCCTCCCCGTGCTGCTCGACTCGTTGTTCTGGGAGCATCCACTCATCTTCTGCATCATCTCTGGGGAAGAATCCTGCTCCTGTGGGGCGCTGAGCGAGTCTGAGGAGGGAGAAACAAACAGAGCCCGTGGTAAGACACGAGTCCGTGTGCGGTTTTCACCGCGGGTGTGGAGGAAGCCTCTCCCTTGGGGTGGCCGCAGGAGCCCAGGGAGAAGCAGGGAGCGGCATCTGGGGCTTCGCTGCTCCCTCGGAGCAACCCCAGGGCCAGAGCGCAGCTGGGATGGGCTGAGAGCTCCGAGGGCGCGCCACGGGTCAGTGACAGACACGCGCCACACAAAGCAGCATCACCTCAGCAGCGGGGACACCTCGCTCCAGCCCCCCGGGGACCCACCTGCTCTCTCAGAGCCCGACGCTGCCTCAGACCTCCGGCCTCCACCCCTTTCCTCTGCTGTTCCTGGGTGACGCAACCACCGCTCACTTTGGGGCTGATGCCGCGGGGTGCCAGCACAAGACGGGACCGCTGCCTTCCCCACTGCTCCCTCCCTGCTCCCTGGGGCTGCCCTGGGGCTGGCAGATTTTCTGGTGGTCTCTTCCCAAGCTCAGGTCACGCCAAGGGCCAGCAGTGGCTTCCTGGCACGATGCCACAGCCTCGGAGAGGTGCTGGCTGGCGCTGGCAGTAATTTTCTGCCCTCTGAGACCGGCTGGCCCTGTGCTGGTCACAGGCTGGCTGTGAGCACGGTGGAACAAGGGTGACAGGCACAGCCCGGCACGCGACGGTCTGTGGGGATCTTCCTGGGTGCTGTGTGATCCCACCCCACCCTGGCAGCCCACGGGACACGGGAACAGTCTCAGGGATGGATGAGCAGCTGTTCAGATCCACGGGCAGCTGTGGGTCTCAGCTGAGAGAGACCTTTCCCTCCGGCTGTGCCCCTGCTGGGGTGGGTCTCTGGCTTCTCTGGGTCTCTGCTTGGTCTGAGGCCACCGGGTGGGCAGAGACCCCAAACCCCGTCCTGTCACCCTCCTGTCCTGCAAAGCTGGGCTCTGTATAATTCAATGCAGCAACCACAGACGCATCATGGGATCCCAGGATAGCTGGGGTGGGAAGAGACCTTAAAGCTCATCTCGTTCCACCCACTGCCACGGGCAGGGATGCCACCCACTCACGGGATGTCTCACATGTTGTCACCCGGTCCCCTTGGGAAGCCCTGTAAACAAACTCTCAGCATCTCCAGCGTTGTGCGGTGACGAGGCCACAGTCTTGTAAAAACGGCAGAATCGAAACCCGAAGGATTTCTTTGGGAACACCCATCTCCCGTAAACTGCGGTGACTGACATTAATGACACGTTTAACTCGTTATCAGGGTCGGAGCTTAAGTCTCCGATGTTTACCTAACTGGTCGAAAAGTCTCTGAGTCACTGCTTTTGATCCATTTAAATATTGGATTGATGCTGGGGCAGATGCATCACGATGGGGGAGAGATTCATCCCGGCAGTCCCAGCCCAGCCCTTGCTCTGCGGGGACCCTGCCCCTGCCTCTGTCCCACCTTGTCCCTCCAGCCCCTGGCAGCAGCTTCTCTCCCTCCCTGCCCGACTCCGAGGACGCAGCCGGGAGGTGAAGGGCTGGTTGCGCTGCCTGCTGGGGTGGCACCGGGTCCCGGAGCGCGGTGTCACACCCTGGAGCCAGCGACACCTTTGTAGGACACGGATGTCGTGTGAACACCCTGCACGGCAAAGTCGTTTCCCAACTGCAGCCTGTCATTAGCCGGTCTCTAATCAGCCTCCTGATGCCGGGGCTGGGCTGCACACGCAGCTCCCGGGGCAGGGGCTGGCTGGCTCTGCGAGCTGTCGCAGCAGCCCAGCCCAGGAGGCTCCAGTGGAAGCGGTTTTCCAGCCGGAGCGAGCCGGGGTGGCCCCGCAGCGCGAGGGTCCCCAGTCCTGCCCGCGCCCCGGGGAGGGGAATCACAGCAGTGCCCCCAGCCCCGCACTCGCTGGCAGCCTCCTGGCCGGGCTCCTGGCCAAGCCCCGCTGCTCCAGCCACGGCCTCAGGTCCCGGAGTACCAGCGAGCCCCACCGTGCCAGCCACAGCCTCCGGTCCCTGGACCCCAGCCGAGCCCCACCGCTCCAGTCGCAGCCTCCTGGACCCCAGCGGAGCCCCACAGCTCCAGCCACAGCCTCTGGCCCCGGCTGCCGCCGGGCTCAGGCGGGTCCCGCAGCTCCGGCTGTTTCCCTCCCGCATCCCAGTTCAGCTGAAGCGTTGGCGACACAAAACTCATCACACGGGGCAGCAGCTCCGGTCAGCCCCGGTGCCGCTCGGTCACTTCGTCCCTTCCCAGAAAGGACCGAGTTCTGCCTGGAGATCTCCTGCTCACCAATCCCGGGGGTTTCAGCAGCCACCCCCTCCCCGCGCTGGAGTTTGGGATAGAGGTGAGGTCCCCGCTTCCCGTGCAGATGTCCCGTGGTGGCCTCGGTGACCCCCAGGTGGGCTCTGTCCTACCTCCTGGACGTGTACCCAGAGCGGCTGGATCGCCGGCAGGCTCCGGTCCTCCTCCTCCTCCTCTTCTTCCTCCTCCTCCCGCCGACTCCCAGCCAGGTGAGCAGAGGAGGCAAGTGCCCAATTTAAAGCCTTCCCTCCCCCGCCCCCGGGGACGGCAGGGAGGCCCTGCCCTGTGCTGACACACGGGAGCACGCCCGGAATACGGACCCGGGCTGACCGCGGAGCCGCGGCCCAGGACCCCCGGGGCAGGGGGAGCAGCCCGAGTGCAAGACGCGGGACACGTCTCTCTCCATGAGGCTTCTGGGCTCAGCCACCGCTTTTTTCTGACAGCACAGCCGCTTGTGGACAGCCCTGCCCACGGTCCCGGCGGCCACGGGGGTCTCCACGGATCTGGCCTTGCTGGATGTGCCTTTGCCCCGGCCGAGTCCCTTGGCTGGTTGGGAGCTGCAGCCACCACCCTGCAGCTGTCCCTGCACCCCGGCCGGGACAGAGACCAAGCCTGGAGCCATGCCTGGGCTGACAGAGAAGGGACAGCGCTGGCCATGGGTGTGCGTGGGGACATTCGTGGCAGTGGATGTGCTCCTGTCAACCTGCACAGATGTGTGTGTGTGACTGTGTGTGTGTGACTCTGTGGGCTCTGGTGTGACTCTGTGTGTGGGTGACTCCCCGTGAGTGGGGACGCGTGTGACAGTGCGTGTGCGAGGCATGGGTGACTCTCTGTGAGTGGGGACAGGTGTGACAGTGAGTGGGGACACGCGTGACCGTGCGTGTGCGAGGCGTGGGTGACAGT
>VZTA01025447.1:0-12319 GCA_013398855.1 Mohoua ochrocephala
CAAACCTTTCTATGATCCTATGACTTTCTCAAACCCTGTAGATCTAGTTTTGGATCTGCATGTGTAGTTTTGACAGGTTAACAGTTCTCATTAGAAACCACACTGAAGTCAGTTCCAAGTGCAAGTCCCATGTTTTTTCATGTAGAACATAAGCCAGACTGTAACATGAGAAGAGCATTCTTTGAGCAAGCTTCCAGGAAGTGCCCTGGATGAAGTAGTCCAGAGTGTGTGAGATTTGGAGGGAGCACCAAAAGCAGTGATCTGCACTCATAGTATATTCCAAAATACGTAAAAGTAAACATAGAAAGTAAATACTAAAGGTGTAGTCTCTGTGTAGTTGATGGATATGAAGCCCAGTGGAATCAGACAGAGTCATCTCTTTCTGCTCTTCTTTTTTATCCTTGAACTAATATCCTATTTTTTTTCCCCTTTTTTAGGAGCATTTTAACTGATTTGAAGATAAGACATATTTCAAAGGATTATCACAGCAAAATGAAACACTGTACCTTTAAGCACTTGATCTCTGCTAAACATTGCTATAACTTCTCTGGTTTTATTTCTGCAGCACTCCGGAAAACAGCTGAAGCTCTAAGTACTTTGCAGTTATTGTTCACGATTAAAATTTAAAACAATGAGTGTTCTAAGATAAATATGTGTATATCTGGATGTAGATAGATAGGTACACACACAAAGACATGCTCACACTAACAAAAGTACAATAGCTCATTTATAAAGTCAAGAAACTGCAAATGGGGTACATTCTCTATAAACTGAACTAGCCTATAGTTATATATATAAAAAAAATATACAGCCAGGGCCTATTAAATGAAACCATAGATGAAGTGAACTTATGTCATCAGTCTTTGAATTTTGTACATTTTGACCACTGTCCAAAAATTATAATCCACTGTTTGAAATACTATATCAGTGGAGAAGGAGAAATGATCTCCCCGTTACAAACCTATAGCCTCAAACATTCACATCCTGCTGTAAATATATCGCATACTGTATCATGTTGCTTATGGAAAAATTGCTTTTTTTTTCCCTTTAGTTTGCTGACCCTTTTGCTGTAGATTAATATTTGGCAAAGAAATGGCTCTAATTATTCCTTTCCATTTTACTCTACAGGAAAATGGTCTGCCTATTTTATATTTCCATATTCATGATGATCTGTACTGGTCAAATAATGAAATTCAATGCACCCTGTGGATGATGTGACTGTATATATGCTTGCAGTTGCTTAATCTCTGAACTACAGTATTTTTGTTTCATGATGTACTTCATGATCTTTACAAGTATAATGCACTTCTTGAATGGGTCCTAAGTATTATATATCTAAAAGCATAATAATAACAAAATGTATACCAGAAGGTCAGACTATTTAAAATATGATAGTAACAAGACTAAGAAACTCAGCATAAGAAAAAAATCTCTCATGATAGAAACAGGCATATTTGTTTCTGGATATGTGGTGTTGGTAGAGTGTAAGCAAAGAAATACTAAGCACCTTCAGGATGGGCTCCTCAAGCATCTGGGGCCCAATTTCCAAAGTAAAACACAATATTAGGTCATTATTGGATTCTGGCGCATTTTTAAAATGTGAAATCAAAGCCTTTAAGCATTTCTTGCTTTATATTCTAGTAAATTGCAACAGGACTGTTCCTCCGTAGCATAAAAATTATTCCACTTTCATTAACAAAGCTTTTGTTTCATTTTCCACTTCAGCACTTTTTTCAACAAGTACCTTTTTTTTATTTTTCACTTTTTTCAATGTGAAAACAAAGCAGCCTACAAAGAATTTACTCACTATTGAACACGGCATGAGATAAAAGGTTCATAATGGCTGTTCTCATTAGGAGACTTCTGCATCACAGTGCATTTCTTTACACTTGTGACTGGTCAGAAATGTAATTCTGATTCTGTATCTTTTGGGCAGCATCATGTCTCTGATTTATTAGTTGTATATTCTCTTACTGTTATTTGCGCTGCTTTTCTAATATTAAAATTTAACGCTTCTTTCTCAGTGCCTGTGACATTACATCAGCACCTAGTAATTGTCACATTGCATATCATTACAAGAAGTGGAATGGAGGAGGGTGTTCCACATAAGCAAATAGGCAGTCTGGCAGCAAAACAAGAGAACACAAACAGGACATAAAAATTTCAAAGCCAGAATCTCTACAAGCCAAGATATATAGAATGGTAGTTGTGGTTTCAACGGGGGTGAAGGCAAAATGAAGAAGATAGTGCTACTCCAGATTTGTACATTAATTGAAGTGGCAACTGAAATTAAAAGGTTTTCTTTTAAAACTGTTCACTGTGCATAAACAAAAACTTGAAAGGTAATGTGCATTAATACCGCATACGTTTATTTTCTCTGGTATTCGGAGGTTATTCTGTTCTCAGATTTGTATAGGGTTTTGGCATTTTTGCCCTACAGGTGTTGCAGTCAAGAGGAATGAAAAGTAGATGCCTGCAGAAAAAAGTTTTTCCATCTTCAAACACACACTTTCTTTGCTACAAACTTTTGAAGAAGTTCTCAAGCAGCCCACAGTTCTATCCAGTTGGCTACTGGACCTCTATCCCAAAGTAAATTTCATCATTTGGAGCACATTTTTTTGGCCCCAAATACTGTAGCCTCTTCATATTCTGTTTCCCTTCACACCCACCTTCTTTCTTTGCTAGCTACATGTACCGAAATTTGCTCATTTCTTGACAACATCGCAGCTTATTTCAGCTTACCATACAGCTTCTTCTCACAAAACTCTGGACTAAATATAAGTGAAGCACAAAAGACACAGTAAACAACTATTCTCAGACATGACATGAAGATATTTTTTCTGTCTGCTCTCTGAGTAGAGAATAACCCCAAATCTACATCTGGAAGACAGAATATCAGGAACAATTAAAAAATAGCAGTACAGTTATTGGTAGGTAATGCATTATAATAGAGGACAGTGTATTGACCTCTGCAAAGAGCTCTTAAAAATGAAGGTACTACTTAGCTCCCACTAGCTGCTAAAAGAGACTTAAAACTGCTAGTAGGTTTTGCAAGCAACCATTTTACAGATGGAAATCCTTTTTTCTTGGCTCTATTGGAAAAAAAAATAGCTGAAATAGCTTATTGCCTTACATATTAATGCTAATGTTATAGATTTCTTATTTTCATGGATTTTCACAGTAAAAAGAGGCCTAGGCCCTAATTCTAGCATGCTTTTCTCTTTTCCCCCATAACAATCAGTGAGCTGACTGCCTAGATCCTTCTTCTTGTTCACTAGAGAGATCCTGCTTAATTCTTCTGCTCACTAGTTGTATTTTGAGCTGTTGTTTCTCAGGGTTTTCAAATTATTTTGAAATTTCAAGAGGGCATTGGCCCACAAAGAGAACATACATGACTGCTAAGTCTGTTTTCAACAGTTCAACATCTTTTTGTTTATCAAAGTAGAACAAAAAGCTATCTAAACCTACTCTTTTTTTTTCTATTTTTGGGGAACTGTTGTCTACCTCAAAGGAAAGAAAAACATTTACTCTTTGAATTGGGATGGAAAGTGGAATGAATCACTGTACTGTGTACTTTTTTTGCTCATTGTTGATTATAATTATAATTTATAAATTACAGCACCATTTCAGGTAAGGTTCAAGTCTTCCCCCAGAATCTGGGTGTTCAGTTTTTGTTCTTTTAATGAATTCTACAAAGCAGATTTGATCAGTAAATCAGATGTTTTTATGAAGGAGTAATGATCCTAATGTTACAAATGAGAATATGAGAAACAGTGTCACTCAGTGTCAGGACCAGGATCACCTGGATATCAGAAGGACCCACCTCTCATCACTGTTAAGTGAAACTCTACAAGTTTAGGTGTTTGGTTTGGCTAAAACCCTCAGATTCTGAATACTAATCTCAATGAACCTAATCTATGACACTGAAAAAATTTCTTGTTATCTGAGGGAAAGTGTAACACTGAGTTGTGAGAAAAAGCAGATGCATTGTAAAATTAATTAATTTAATCAGGTTTTGATGGATACATATTCTACATATTGAAATTTTTTCTAAAAAAAAACATATTCTCGAGGCAAGTGTTTTCTCCAGTTCTACTGGCATATTTCTAAAAAGAATATTTTTAGTTTTTCTCCAACAGTTCACCAATTTTCCCTGCTTATTCTAACTTCACCATTGCAACGATGGCAATTTCTTGCATTCTTGCGTTACAATGAATGCCTGTATTTCCTTTGGAAGACCTAGGAATACAACAATATTATTCTATGTGTTGTCCAGTTTTCTAAGAAAACACAGCATTTCACCTGCCTTTGGGTTCTAAGGTAGATGTATAGTAATTCAAAATGATAATGGTTTCAAATCAACAACCATGTCAAACATTTTGGATTTGCAATGACATTCTCTTTAACTAAAAAGGAGTCACTTTTCTGTAGATTGAGTAATTTCTAAATAAAACCAGGAACAGATACAGACACTTTTCTTTGCATGGAATACCTGCAGGACCACAGACTTGTGTTAGTAGCAAGTAGACAGGACACGGGTAATGCCTTTAAACTTTATTCAATGAATCTATGCCACACATGCATTTTTCATTCCAAGTGTATCTAAAATGGCTGATCAGATAGGACTTTTGATAGGTGATGAAAATGAGAGACAGGCCTCTACTAAGGATGCGAATGTGAGCTACAAAGAATGATTACCAAAAAAACCCCAAAACCCAAAAAACCAAAACCAACCAACCAAAAAGTCCCAATACCCCTTTTCATAGGGGTTTTTACAGCATTGATTTTCTTAATACATTCAGTACCATAAATCACTGGAACTCCTTTATTTTCAGAAACATAAACTTTATGCATGGGTGAAAGTATTGCCATAAAAAGCTATTTTAGCAGGACCTACTGGTTCATTTTAGAAAAAACCCTGATGGTCATTTGCAAACATTTAATAACAGAATGAGAAAAAAACAGGCTGAAAAACACTCCTACTCACTCCACATGCTTATTCTCTGTGTCAAAGATTTGTGTTTGTTGGCAAAAGTGAGGATTTTCAAAACTGTGACATCTAGACTCAATTTGTCTTGTAAATACTTACTTATGTCTGGTTTTTGTCAATGAATTCATACTTTCAGGTGAAAGTATCAAATTCAAACTGCTCAAGGAATGTGAAATTTCAAAGAGGTTTTACCTGCTTGTATATCTTGTCCAGAGTGTAAAATTTTAAGCCATCCATGCACTATATATTTTGTGGGAACAAAGATAAAGATTTGTACGAGTAAAGGTAGATCAAGTCCATCTTCTTCATATTGATATAATTAATTCAAACTCAGAGCAATTAAGAAATTATCATACTCAGAAAACTGAGGAGAATTGGCAAGGTGGGTACTTATGTCTTAAATGCGAGCTGAGTTTTCAAGGAAAAAAAGGTAAAAACTGAACAGCAATAGCAATTGTCTGCCTAAATTTAACCAGCTATCTTAGAAATAGTAGTATAAACAATAAAATAAAATTTGAATGAAGCATTCACTGATGTCAAAACATATCAATAGGTCTTCTAAAATAAGCTGCCAATTAAAATCGTGCAGTGTTTTCTTTGGCATAACTACAGCTACTTATATGTCATTATTAGCCTAATTTTCTTTGCTAAAATTTTGCATAATTAGAACATATACTGCAGTCTAAGATGAAACCAAGACATTACTTTGTAGTTTAACTGCAGATGGATTTGAGTCAAAAATTTGGAAAAAGTTCCAAACTTTTTCAAAGCTTGGGAATGTTTGGATCTGGTTTTGTGGTAGTTTTGTACTCCAGTGCAGCCTGGAGTACATTCTTGTAGGTTTACACAGGAGCTGGATCAGACTCTCAGAATATAATGTAGATGGACAGTACCATAAATTTCTGTATTACAAGAGCATGAACTGTAGGATTTTGTAAGAAAAAATATTAACATTAACACTGTTCATAAAGTGTAATCAGATTTCCAGCTGAAGGGTTCTCTTTATATCTGTTACTGTGAAGGCAACTAGAAAATTGCTATCGTCAAAAAAGTGGAAGGGCATAGACTTGCTCTACTTGATATACCAGGCGAGTATGAAACAAAAATGTGAAAAAAATGAAGTTAATTTGCATGGTCATTAGATGAATTTATTCTTTGTAATAAATACATCAATCACAGAAACTTCAGTTTTGTTAAGATCCCGTAACAATTCTTACTTCTTAATGAGGCTTTTTTCTAGCCAGAAGGGAAAAAAATAATAGTACCATATCCAAAATCTGTCCAGAATAAAATGGTTTTGGTTTTTCTGTAGCTAAGAAAACTGTTCAAATCAATTTCAATCATTTTTTATTCAACAGAAACCAGATGGCACACCAGTTTCTGAGGATAAAATCTATTTGACCAAAATTTAAATAGCAGTGAGACTAGAGACCAATTAATAAATTCGCTCACCTCACCCAGAATTTTATGGTAGAAAAAATGGAATCATTTTTATGTATGTGTATAGTGTAGGAATATTAACCAGCCGCCTGTAACTAGATACCTAGTAATTACATCATCTGCATCAGATTTTCTCCTTGAGTTTCCATAGACGTACATGTCAGCTGGAGATCTGTGGTGTTATTTTCCTGTCTATTCCGTATGTCACAGACACTTGGCCACCTTTTTCTGTATGAGTCTAGTGTTTATGCAGCAAACAATGAGTATATTACAAGTTTACTTCTCAGTGGTTGCAGTACAACATTTGCAGTTCTAGGCATGCCACTAAGGGACCATCATATACAATTGGCTCTAGCAGTTTTGAAAAGAAAATTACTTCCAGAGGGGCAAGGTTAATTAAAGAAATGGAGGATGTGTTGAAGAAAACATAAAACTTCATGGAAAGGAGTGAAAAATCTGTCTCCTATCATTTAGAGTCTTACCTCATGGAAATGATGAGATTCGAAGAAGCCAACCCTTAGGTTGTCATTTGATTGAATATTGATGCTACCTGGAAAAAACACTGAAACATGCTGAGATGCAACTATTGGGTTATAAATACATGCAGATTCATATTAATATTCAACGCAAATATTCCATATTTTTATTCTCTTGCAAACTATCTAAGAATTTTCTGTTTCTTCCTTTTGAATTTTGAAAATTTCAGAGAGAGCTGTTCTTTAAATGTCCTCTATCTAGGGTTCATAAATCTGTCTGTAGATGTGGTGTGCCAAGGCAACCAAGTGCTAAATTCAGGGAGTACACACATGCTGGTCAAAGGCTAGGCTGTGCTGTGGCCACCATGCAACACCAAAACCAGATGAAAACTGATCATTAACTTTTGCGTGGAGGGGGAGAAAAGGTGTATAAGCTCTCTGACCTCAATAATTGCCCACAAAGTTACTAGGCACAGAGAAAGAGAGGTAAATTTGCACCACTGCAAGTTTAAAAATACCTCTCATTCTTTAAAGAAGTTAGAAACTTCAGCACTGAGAGACTGCCAGTCTGCCACATATCCGTAGACCGAATACAGCATGGGTACGACAATGTCAGAACACCGTCAAGTCTTTTGTGGAGCTCAGTTTTTATGGAGCATTTACAGTGAAATGGCACTTCACTCTCCAAGATCTTTCAGCTCTGTCTTTCTCAATGAGAAGACTGACATCTGAAGGTGTGATTTTGTGACAAGTAAATTATCCTTTGGGAAGACAACAAAACCCAAGAGCCTATTGAATGAGTGATAGTGAGAGGACAATCATCCAATTTTGGTTGCTATTTTCACTGAATGGGTTTTAAATCCAAAGCTTGGAAGGCAAAGAAACTCTTCTGAGTCAGAAAGCAGAAAGACTGGGACGGCACCATGAGGGAAGATTAACTGGGAGCTGGGGATAATGACACGCGAGCACAAGGATCCCACCCAGCAGTCAGTGACAGGGTTCTGCTGCTCCAGCCAAGGCAGCCTGGGGATAACAGTGTAGAGGACGATATATAGGAGTCTCTGCTAGGCCAGGTCCCATAGTTTGCCTTAAGGGGAACATTGCAGCTCCCACTCATAGCATTTAACTTGGCTGAGGTGTGTTGTGGCCAGTAAGCATCTGGATATTCGTATAAATTTGGTGGCCACAAAACTATGGGCACAGTGGACTGGACAGTGCTTCTGCCCCAAAAGGATAAGAAAAAGAGTATTATGTGGCAGAGTGCTGGTGCAAATGCCTCCCAACAGTACCGCCTTTGCAGTGGTCTGGGCATGAATGTTCTTCTAGTGGCATTTCTCAACACAGCAGAAGCATGACCTTCCCACTCCCCCCTCGCATCCCTACTCTTAGGGTGTGGGATGAGTTTGGGCGGTGTCCACCTCCATGTGCTTTTCCTCTTTGCGTGGTAAGTAGAAGCCTTCCCCGAGGGCTCTGGTGCTCTCTCTTTCATGCCATCAGGTACCTCTCCAAAGTGACAGCCACGTTCAGGAGTTCTCACAAGCTCCACGTGGCTCTAACCTGGCCATCTGGAAACTGAGACCCTCAGTGAGAGCATGTAGCAGGCTACAAGGACTTACTTCCTCCTGAACAGTTCCCATAACCACAGTGCCATTAGTGACTAACTGGCCACTCTACTGGAGCTCTAGCAAGGGAGTCCCAGCAATGGCTGGGAGATTGCTGTTCCCACAGTGCTATTCCAGAGCAATGAACAGTAAACCCAAGTCCTGGGGCAGGGGGCTTTGCTGTCTGCCTGAGGGGACACCAGCTGGCCATACTGGTGGGGCAGGAAATTACTGCTGAGGGTGGGCTAGTGTCTGTCATGGCGGTAAGGTGTTACACAGTGCTGACGATTAGGCTTGCCTGAGTGATTAAACCTTGTTCCCTTTGCTGGATCCTCAGTAAAGCCTTTGCTGAACCGAGGAGCAGGGGTTGCTCTGGGTGCAATGGGTAAAGGTCAGCCCATGGGGCTGTGACCTGCTGCTGTGCCTGGACCCTTTTTGGACTAAAGTGCCTGACAAATGAGCTCCATGGGACGCAACGGTGGATGAAGCCACACAGGCTGTGGGGCCAGGACCCAGGGTGTCTCACTGTGAGGGCAGCCCTTGGCAAAGCCGTGAGACCTATCCCCCAGCCACAGATAAGGTCCCATAAGGGCTAGGCCCAGGACCATCAGCAGGAGGTGGGGACGGCCCTGAACAGACCTCATGTCTCTGGGCACAGGGTGGTGGTGACATACCGACTTGTATGTCAGCAGACACTGAGGGAAGGACACAAACACACATTTCTCTTTATTTGTGTGAATGGATTATTCCAACAAGGTTTCTATGTTTCCACACTGTCCTCAGGCAACGAGAATTTTTTTTGATTGGATATTACTACAGCATGTGTAGTGGATGTGAAATCACTTTTTTCTTACGTTAAAAAAAAAAATTTCCCAGAAGTCATTGAAGTGTTGGTCGATTGTTCCAGGATTGTGTTGCCAGGTTTCAGTCAATTAAAGAAAAAGTGAAATGCAGAGAACAGAGCCACCATTCATATTTACATATCCAACTGTTAATAGATAGTTAGAGATTCAGGTGCAAGGAAAAGTGAGATGCTAGTAATAAAATGTCTGCTGCCTGTGAGGACTCACATACTCCTCCAGCAAACTCCTCCATCACTTTTGGAAGCAAACTCTTGTTTATTTCCACAGGTGGATTATCCCAGCCATCATTCTCTTTAATGTCTTTAATCGCACTAGTATTTCAGGGAAACAGTATACCTGAAAGGATGTATGTTGGCGTTCCAGTGCACTGCGTTCTCATTTGGGAAAGCGTCATCAACGGGAACACAACTCACAGAAAGCCCATGTTGACCCCTAATCCTTTGTTAGCATCGTTTTGAGGCCTTAACTACTGAGAAGTTTCTGGCCTCTGTAACAGGGAAGTTCTGTGGCTTCTTTAATAAATATGCATCACAGCACTGATAGTCCACTTGCAAATCCATGCACAAATACTGCATATGTCTGAAATATTTCTGAGCTTTCCACTAGGTATTTAAAGGTATTTTTATCACACTAGCTGTAAATATCTCTGCATTATTGTCTCAGGCTGAAGAAGGAAAAATGGAAATAATTTCTACTATAGCTCTGTTACCTTCACCCTCAACCTTGACACTTCAGTATCCTGTCTACATTATGTTAAAAGCAAGTCATTGCCGTGAGTATAAAAATCTTAAATTTACGTGTCTTGCAATTTCTTAAATTTCATACACTAGACGACTTAAAAACTTGCAAGAAACAGATTTTATATAGCAACTGTCAACATAAGGGGATGGTTCTCTGATTTATAACTAGAAATAAAGGCTAAAGTTTCAGAGTTGCCAAACTGCTCTCTTGTAAAAAGCAGTAACTACAGTAGGGAAAGAAATGGAAGAAGTTCTTAGTGTTCACAATCATTCCCCAATGGAAAAATTCTTTGCTGATTACTGTTAACCCCTTCCATAGGCTACTCTGCTTATAGAAAAGGAGGAACTGTTTATTCCTAAGGACATATTGACTGCGAATTACTCAGTGTCAAGATCTATCCTCACTGAAGAAAAATTATGTAAAAAAAATTCCTTAGGAGATGCCAATTGTTAAATACCCTGTGTCCTCTGTGATAGCTTCTGTAATTGTGTAGCAGTCCCTATGTCTTGAGGGGACTGTGAAGCTATTGCTTTTGAAGTTAGCTAATAACTCATAAAAAATATGAACTCCATCCAAATTGAAATTATTTCTAAAAGGTAAATTACATGGTGATGTTATATAGCCTGTAGACAGCTCCATCTGAGAGGGCTGGGATGGGTGAAGACTTATCTCCTACTCACCTTCCCAACAGAGGCAAGATAGACAAACAGAGCATTTGACAAGAAGCTCCTCTTTATTCAGAAAACCTAGTCCGCTAGGGAAATAGTTATCTAGGTGAGTGGATGAGAGATAGTCAATAGATGAGTCCAGGCAAAAGCTTTGGTGGAAAAAAAAGTCTTCATAATAGAGCAACAGCAAAGGTATAGAGCTATTTAATAGCAATAAATACAACATAGCTGGCAAAATACAAGTAATTTCCAGCCAAAACACAAAGGAATAATTGTTCCAAAACCACAACTGGAATAGAAAATAAATCATAGATGCTAGACTGGAATAGGAATTTTTCACTACACCAGAGTGAAATTTGGTCTGCTGGAAAAGAATAAAGACAACTTCTCTTAATTTCAGAATGACCAAAGATTTTGCGTTTAGCTAGTCTGTGGTCTTCATGAAACTTCACCATAGCTCTTGTTACCCAAATTACAGCTATTTCAGAAATAAAAATACCTGTCTTTTTGAGTTGGCATGATCCTAACTCAAACTCATTAGTACGTTATCCCTCGGCATACTCCTCAGTGGGATCTGTTCTGTCACCTCCTGCCTGCTTTGTGTTTTCTGCATTTCAATCACATTTTCTGATTGCATGTCTGCAAGGGTGTTCTCTGTCTCTAGCTGATCCATACTTCTTTTTCATGTTGTTGGACTCCATAAGACTTTGATGATGTGGTTAGGGCTGAAAATCCCCCAGTCTTTAATGACAAACATAGTGTTCTTCTTTTGAGACAAATTCTGCTTAGAAGTATATGCCAGATTCGTGTATGTTTGCTGAAAACATAAAAACATCTTGTGGCAATTTTTCCCCTGGCCCCACCTTGGCTTTCCACGCCCTCAACAAAACGATGCTCTAATTGAAAATGTAGGTTTATTTACCTGTGAAAATCGAGTTTTCCTTTGGGGAAATGGGAATTGGATGCAAGCTGAGCTTCACAGAACATCACAAATATTTTGCTTTTTTTTTCAAAATAATAAAATACAGGGCAGGGGAGGTGGGGGGTGGAAATGAAGCTGTGCATAGATAATGTCCTCCAAGTGACAGAGGATGCCAAGTTCTCTGAGGTATATCACAGATGGTAAAAGATAAGATATACAACTACCAGAAACTCATGGAGTAAGGCTCAAAATGGCCCACTGCTTCCACGCTTATATTCAGAGCTTCCATAGGCAACACGTAGATGGCTCTTCTCCAAGACACATACTCTATCTCTACTGTTGGCCAAGCAGGGGAGCTAATGCACAGATAGAGGACAAATGAAAGGACAAAAAACAAATAATAAAACCAGTAGTTGTGAATTTTGCTAATTTGGCTGTTTGCCAGGTGTATCTACTATATCTAATTTTTCATATCAACTTTCTTCCATTATAAAAAGAATACACTAGAAATTGTAGTGAATCTTTACAGGTTTAAGGTAGGCATGACCTATGTGTCATTTTAAGACCAGTGAGTAAAGTCCTTAGATGTAAAGGGACTGATCTGCTGTTGTTTCACAT
>VZTA01025452.1:7062-48119 GCA_013398855.1 Mohoua ochrocephala
CCCAGAGGGTGGCTGAGCACTGGCACAGGCTCTCCAGGGAAGTGGTCACAGCACCAAGCCTGAGAGAGTTCAAGATGGGTTTAGAAAACGCTCTGAGACACATGGTGTGACTTTTGGGGGTATTCTGTGCAGTGCTAAGACTTTCTCTGAATGATCCTTATGTGTCCCTTCCAATTCAGAATATCCTATGTTTTTATGATGAGAAAGTTTCTTTACATCATTAAAGTAAATCAATAAATACTCTAACTGATAAGAATCCTTCTACTGTCCTGAAACACTTTGAGTTGGTTAGCCTCTCAGTCCTTTTCAAATTTGCTGTTTCCAGATAAAAATGCTGGCCTGGTCAGAATGTTTAATTTTTTTAGTGAATCTCTAAGCTAAACACCTGCAACAATTGCCAGATTTTCTGTTCCTGTCTGTTGTTGATTGTATAGAAACAACACTGAGAAAATTCTTTCAATATTAAACCAGCATATTTTGATTTCTCCAAAGGACAAAAAGACATGATTTTGTTATATGGATTAGTTTTTTCCATCTCTTATTTATAACAACATATATCCTTTGACCATCAGTGTGACTAATACCATCACCTGAATTTTATGTAAATCTCTATCCCTTTATAAAATAGTTTTCTTATCTTACCCCATCTTCATTATAACTAAGCCTAGTTCACCCCCTTCCAAAGGACTTGTTTTCTGCCTGCATTAAGGGAATGCTGTTTGAAATATTTCCTTTGGAAGACAAAGAAGCTATGAAATATAAGCATTTAAATCTGGTTAACATTTGTTTCTGTAATGCCATTTCAGCAAATGTGGAATAAATTTCCTCTATTTTCAAAGCCAGTCATATAAGAGGGAGCTGAACAAAAAAGAGCCCTCCACATGCATCACAATTCTCTTCTTGCTGCAGCCATTTCTGATATGCTTAGGTGATACATCCATCCTCATTAGCTACTGTTCTTCTTTATGGGCAGGCTATCTTGAATAATCAACTATAGTAGACCTTACACAGGATGAAAAAATAACCTAGCTGGTTCCTTTAGACCCTTAATACATTGTTTCCTGTCCCTTCTTCCAATTAATACCATCTTTTCCAAATCACTAGAGACTTCATATTTAATTTCCTCTGTGTTCATCTAGGCCAGAATATGCTGAATTACTTTCTTTTGGCATAAAATAGTTCAGTTACAATACATATACAGAGAGTAAGGTATGTTCTTGTTTCCTTAATCTTCTTGCCCAAACAAATATTTTTTTACACGAGTACCCTAAAATGTAAATCTTCTATGCAAAAAAATTAATATAATATTAATAATGTTAATATTAATAACCTTGACAAAATGGCTATAATGGCTATCAATTATTTGTAAATAAAAGTTTCTAAAGTGATTTTCTATATTAGTATATATATATTTGAAATTCATCAGCAAAATTCAGGAACAAAGGTCAAGAAGCTGCAAACTTCAACAAACACCTGATAATCACTCATGATGAATCACAAAGACAACACTAAATTATAGAACCTAAGTCTACTGAAAAAAGCAGTTCTCAGGAAATCACTTAAGTACATGTGTAGGTACAAAACCATTAGCATTACACATGCTCAGGTATTTTGCTTTAATTAAGGATTCGCTGTAGTGTGCTTTAGGTTATTTTTTTTGAGGTGTCATCACCATTATTATAATTCATTACATTTACTATAATTCATTACATATACATGGCCTGGATATTCGTCATGGCTAAAGAGTAAAATCAGTAAACAGCAAACAAATCAACACCTGAATAAGAAAAATTTAAAAAAATAAGGTTTACTACTCTTTGGCACATATATTTGGAATTCTTATTTATTTCCAAACCCAGAGCTGCTTGCAATGCCTTTCAGTTATTTTTCTGCCATTTGTAATTTTTCTAAGGCTTAGCCAAATTCTTCTACACTTGTTTTCTTCTTCGTATGAGAGCTCTTATGACTTCTGGTATTTTGTGGAAGTATATTTCTTCTCCTTTTTGTATTTTGGGCATTGGAGTAGAAAATGGCTTTCAGTTTTGATCTCTACTCTGTCTCATCAATTTTAGAGTCAGTCTTCCATAGGTTTCTAGTACATTTTGTGTCATTCCTGGTTCCTATTTCTAATCTGTAGTAATAGAGTCTGTATTTTGCTAGAGCAAAATATCTGCATATAAAAGTAAGATCTCTATAGAAAATTTGTGTGAAGATTTCTCTTGCCTCTCACAATCCAGGCTTTTATTGGAAAAAAAAAAATTAGGAAAAACTCTGTGTTTCTGTTTATGTATAGTTGCATATCTTATATCAAATTAGTCTTTTCGCATACACATGATTTTAAACATGGCAAGGTTTTACCTACAGTCTTTTCTTCAACTTGCTTTAATGTCTAGTTAGAATTCACATCAGGAAAGATATATGATTTGTCCTTTTTGAGGGTGTTCATTTAGCATAAATGCAAGACTATCTCAAGTCACTGCGTAGATCCATTTTCATTCAGCAAAGTGGTTTTGCATATTGTTACTAGTGTGGTGCTCCTCAAGAACGCAGCGCAGAGATACCTCTGGTGAGACATTTTTAAGTTAATTAGCATGGCACTGGGAGCTGTCTAGGCATGGTAGCAGGGAACACCACAGAGGCTAAATTACCCTTCCTCTCAGGCAGTTTTTCAGTAGATTAGACTTCACTTCAGCTGAACTCTGTGCTCTTGCAGCTACTCTGCTTCTGCATGTCTGAGTAAGCCTGTGAAAATCTAGTTCAGATTTCTGTCATTTGCAATGTAGGAATGCTGAAAACGCCACTTACTAACCACTGGTTATCGATAGGACAAGTTATTTGTAGTCCCCACACAGGTTTTGTTCTGAAAATTTAGATAAAGAATTGAACAAGAGCAAATGCCACCACTAAGTTAGTGCTAACATAATTTACATCTACCCTGGTGAAAACTCTGATGTTTCACCTCAAACTTCTGTGGAGCAGTTAGTTTGAAAGAAACAGATTCTATGAGTAAATGAGGAGTTATGTTTGCTCAACTAGTTAATTTACACCAACACCAGAACCAGTTTTATTTCAACAGGAATCAGCACCTCTCGTTTTCTCCCTAACAGCTTTTCCCACACCCTTTCTTGAAGAATGCCTGGAAACTGGTGGAAAACAGACTGACTTGCCAGTAGTAAGGATGATTTGATGCATATCAACAAGGACTGCCACCCTGAGGAAGGCACATCCTGCTCTTTCTGGCCACACTGAATACTTAAGTTTTCATAGGAAATTAAACAACATAAAGTTATTTTATGTGATCTGTTAAAACAAGTGTGTCTAGGGCTGGGGCTTGTGAAAATTCCTAGTGTATTGCTGCTCTTCTGTAAGTAATGACATTGGCCATGTTCCAGCCTTTAATGTTTTCTCTTGGGCTTAATAAACTCATAAAAATATCCACTAAATTAATGTGTTTTCTAACTCTTTTTAGTGATCTTGGACTTGAATGTGTACACTCTGCTCTTAGAGTACTAGCATTGTGCAAGTTTCAAACCTTTTGATACTCATTAACTCTGTTATCGAGATACTTTCTATTTTCTTCTCTTTTGTCCCATTAAATCGAATTTCTGATGTAGGTAAACGTTCATTGATTTCATTTATACAGGCTGGGCTTAAGTAATTGTTTAACATCCTTTCTATTTTCTTATCCTATGTCACTCTAATTCCATGCTAATCACTCTTCCGAAGGTGACTTTTTCCTCTGTTGCCAATCCACAAAAGTGGACAAGATATTCTTAGTCATTTATGTGAAAAAGTCTTCACAGAATCATCCTTTATTATATTTGTTTTATGGAAGATCTCTTTATTTTTATGGGTAACTTTTTCTTCCCATGCAATTGCCTGAAATTTGCCCCACTGAAAAATTCAGATATAACATTATGTTTTTCAAATCAAGAGAAGCTTTAATTGAAATCATGGTCAGAAATATTTCAGAAACTATCCTGGGAACAGAGTATGAAGAAAACCTTATAGCCTCCTACATGATTCCTGGCTTCTGTGTTAAACTTTGCCAGCACCTTAACATTTGTTTATAACTTCTTTTAACTGCATATGTGATGGCTCTGAAGAATTAAATATTAAAAAATATAACAGAGTAGCCCTGCTACATTTATTTTATAGCAACCAATTACCTTGGCTCTGTGACTATGCTTTCAGTTTTCCACATTTCAGAGATTTTGTACTAGGGCTAAGCTCAGCCTCAACACCATGAAGGCCAGAGCTGACTCCGGGCTCCAACAAACAGCTCCTGTTTTGGAGCAACAACTGGGGTATTTGACCTCAAAGGGAAGTGCCAGAGAATATATATTTATGAAATAATAACATTACCAGTGAGATTAGTGTGAAGCAGTGCAGTTAAAATGGACCAGTTAACACCACTGGTATTTGTATCTTCACCTCCAGGTTACAGTGTTAACTCCTTGTGGAAGTGAATGGGACGTTTCATACATTCTTAGTCTGGTTTTGCTGTTCTACTTGGTAAGTTTTTACATTCTGTTCTTATTTGGAAAGACATCTTTCCGGTCCTATAGAACTTTAATTTTAAACAGAAATAAACCCAAAGAAGATGACCCATTATTAGTTTTGGTTTATGATATCATAATTCTAGATTAGCTTTATTATGAACTTTATGGTGCTCACAAGATGAAAAATCTACTTTCCTTTTTCACTTTCACTTTTTATCATTCATCTAACAGAAGTGATATTAGTTTTTCCTTTATAAGTAGTTTTGACCTGCTTTATTAGTGGATGTTTGCCTTTATCACAGAAATTGCTATTATAATAATAATATATATATAACACATCTTTGTTACATTCTCCCCAGAACGTCTAATAAATTACTGAGGTTTTTGATAGACATGTCTTTGTGAAATGAGATAAAACAGCAGGGAGCAGAGTTTGTGTTGTCCTTTCACAGATCTCTGTGTTTTACATCTCAGTAAACTCAATATCCAGAAAACCACTTTCAGAGATATCAGTTTTCCATTCTGTCCTACAACATACTCTGCCTGACACAATTATGCACGTTTCTTAAGGATTCTTTTGATGTGCGCGCTCTTCAGTAGGTGACAAGATTTCACATCATAATGTACAAGGAGAAGTAGGATCACAGGCTGAAACTGCTGGGAGGTGGATCAAAAACACAGCACTGAAGATAGCTGAAAAATATAAAACAAAGATGTTGAGGAGCTCAGAGTTCCTGTGTTCTGATGTAGAACCTCTGGAAATACTATTTCCTTATTATTCCTTTAAGAATGATATTATTAGTGTGTAACAAAGGTAGGATAAATACAGAGATCATATTTTACACTGAAGTGTTTCTTAGATGAGGAGACTGTCTGCATAAGGTGCTGGGACCTAAGGATCCAGTACCATAAGAGTAGTGAATGCTAATGGACTTGAACTCTGCTAAAAAATGGTCCTGTTTGGGGTTTCTTGTAGACAAATTAGATCAAGATAGATTTCTGGTAAATGCATTCTTTTGCCATTAGTGATATATTGTGATTACTGGAATTTTCTCTAGTGGAACATTAAAAAGGTTTATTCTGGAATAGGAAGGTTTATTTTTGATGAAATCCGGGTACCTTATGGAAAACTTTTGGTGATGTTTCAGTGAGCCATAGGCCAACCTTGAAGTAGCCTGCATAGTCTTTTTTTTTCAGGATTTTCCTGGTTCCTAAGGGATCCAAGATGCAGTGATGGCCTTATTCCATGGACTGCCTTTGGTGTCTGGGTGCCTACAGAACAAGAACAGGAAACCTGCTAAAGGAAGGACTGGGAAGTCTGGGCAGTTTGAAGCAGGAGTGTTTGGGGTTTCTTGGCTCTCTGCCTTCTGCTTTGTAGTCACTGAGATCAAAGAGCTGTGGTTTGAATTGCTGCCCATCACCTTGTCCCTAATACTGAGGTCTTGGCAGGTCTGTCTGAGTGAGAGTACTGTGAGCTGCTGCTGGGTCCCGTGACTCCCCAGTGAAAAATTTATACAACATGGGGAGACTATCTTAACTGCTGGGGAGCCAGATACCATAGACCATTCATTGACCCAGGCTTTTTGGTTTTTGGAGAAATAAAGCAGAATAAATTTATCTGAATTTAAAAACAAACTAATAAACAAACAAACAAACTTCTTATTTTGAATAGAAAGCCATCAAGCTAAGTTTTCATTCTCAGATGAAGGAAAAGATTCGAAAAGTGGGAGCCTTGTCTAAAATACTAATGTAGTGTTCTAAACAACAATCTACATGACTGTAGCTATTTTATTTGCAATTTGGCACTGTTTCAAGTCATACACTGCTTTACTGAAGCCACTGTCTGTCTTTGGGGAGACCATTTGTCCTGGGAATAACCCTGTAAAGCACTATGGTATACGTATATGTGACCTACGGTACTTTTCTCTACTGCCTCTTGTAGGTGCCCTTTGATTGTTTTGGTTCAATGTAGCGGAAGAATGGCTGAGTGGTTACCACAGGTGCACTGCTACCAGCACTTTACTGTTAGTTTGAACTAGATGAGATAAACCTGCTATGCCTACTTGATATTATGGTGAATTGCAAATTTTCATCTCTCCTACCATGACGTCCACTGATAAAAGCTGAATAAGCAATGGCATAAAAGCTGTCCATGGAAGTGTTAAAAACATAAAGCAGGCAGGTTTCAGAAGGTGCTAGGTACTAAAGTTTTAACTTCAGGATACTCATAAGAAATTAGAAATGTTCTGTCTTGCTTTGTTCTCTGGTAGCGAAATGTTTGATTCATGCTATTGTGTTTTGGGTGGATATGGAAGCCATTTTTCTAGCAGGAATTGCCTCCAGTTTGTTGTTTCCATTTCAATTAAACATAAGCTGAATTGAGTTGTCAGTAAAATTGACTGTTTTTTTTTACGTTTTGGTTTTTTTTATTCACCCCTGGACTGTTAAAAGTTATTGCTTCAAACAATACAGTCTGACTACTGTTGGGTGCTTATAGCTAAGATGTGTAAACAGAATGGACCAAGGTCATTCCTGGCATAATTTACTGGAATTCAGCATTGTCACACCAGGAGTGAATTTGGCTCAATATTTTGGCATTAGCAGTAAAGGTCATTCCTGCAGTTTGCCCTCGCTATAGAAAGTGCGATCAAAAAGTTTTCCATTTTATTTCCCTTTTGATGGTCACATTAAATCTTATTACACTGTTGGTACTTACCTCACTGGAGTGTCTGTGGGTTTTCTTTATAGGCAAAGCTTTCATCCCTGGACATCCATAAATAACTCTATTCACCACACTTTCTCCCACAGCATTTGAATTATGCTTCCAAGTTGAGACAAGTGTTAGCTTGCTTGTTCTGCAGATGGATTTTTTGCTTCATTTTCGTCCACTTCAGAGGTTGCCTATTTAGAAAAGTTTTCTACCCCTGGACCTTCCATTCCAATCAGCTCCATCTGCATGCTCTCTCCTGCACCATGTCTGAGAGGGCACTTTTCCAACTTTGCTGATTAAAGTGGATACATTACTGTAGATACAGAGCTCTTGAAAGCAGAGGCCACTGCTGCAAATTCACTTTTTAAATTTGTTTTTCTGAAACGGATGCCACAATAAAAAGAGGAAAAGTGCTAACTGCATATTTTTTCAATAAAAGGGTTAGTATTTATGTACTTGGGAAAGTTATGACTCAGTTGTATATTATTCAGGACTTCATTTGTGTAAGTTACTTTCTGATTAGTTATTGATTATAATCAGAACCCTTGGAGCTAAATGTGCAATATAGCTAATAAGCAGGTCTTCTGCAGATGAAGAGGATCCTTAAATATAATTTTGATGCACTTTACACTTTCTATTTATTGAACTTTGTCACAAATGGCAAATTGCAGCAGGCCATTGAAACTATAGCAGTCGCAGAAGATTTGCAGTATTTCTGTAAGCAGGGAAATGACAGAATATTAAAAAAAGGTCTTGTTTTTCTTGTTTTTCTGTCTCCAGAGTTCAAGCATTAAAAAGGCTTGTCAAAATACCCCTTGCTATCTAACTCAGTTAGATACAGGCTGGTTAAATCTCATGCACTGACTAAGATTCTCGTAATGAGTAAGTGCCTCATCAGCTCCCACCAGCCAGCGTTGGTTGTGGGGTCAGAACGGGGGAGAAAGCTCATGGGGCTGCACCAACTGCTGTGTCACCCAGGAGGGTCCCTGGTCAAGGTGCATTTCCCAGCTTCATGAGGATGTTACTCCTACCCTACCAAGCCACCTGGGCTTCAGATAACAGCCTATCAGAAGACTAAAAGCACCGGGTATTTGTCCAGTATGTGTCCCTGTAAGGGAGGTGCTTGGGTGTTCCCACCTGAACGTAAATTAACCCCCTGAATTCTGTGTTTCACGGGACCCCCACCACCGAGAGGAAAGAGTACGAATGGGGTGCAGTCGGGCTCCATGGGTGGTGATTATCTTTCTACTTAATCTGTCTTACTCTCTTTCTCTCTCCTCCCTTCCTCTTTTTTTTCTATGTCTTTCTCTCTCTCTCTCTCTCTCTCTCTTTCTACCTCACATCTACTGCTAAATAAAATCTGTACTATTGACCACATATGGTCAATATCTTTGGCATATGATCTTGTTTGCCCCTGAATTCGGGCAGAGGTATATCTCTCTGGTAATCGGATCTTAACACGAAGGATTGATGCTGCCTAGTCCAGCAGCCCATGGAAAATAGAAGGGTGCTGTGGAACTGGCTGCAGAGTGAAACATGCTCCAGGCGGTATATCTGGCTGCTTTTCAGATGTCTTTTTCATGCTTAGAATGTATTTGCTGGCAGCAGACATGGAGGTCAAAAATATGCACTGAATCTGCTAAAGGGCTCCCCTGAAGTTAATGGGAGTCTTTCAGTGGGTTTTGGCTTAACATATTCTGTATCAGTGAGTTAGAAATCTGTTTTCTACCATGAGTTTCGGCCAAGAAAATTATACTAGGCGATATAAAAAAATACATAAATATTTATAATATAATCTCTCTCATGAGATAACATTGCATTAATATTCACTATAAATAAGAATTCTACTGACAAGATTAGATAAAACTTTGGCAAAAGCAAATTTATTGTCTAAAGAAGCCAATGGAAATAAAATCCAAGGTAAAATTTTTCCAGAGTGTTTCAGATCAACCAAAAGTTATCAAAGTCGCCTTTTTTTTGGAAGTATATAATCTTTTTGCTGTTCTTAATTTGCATTTGAATCGATCCAAGCATGGAAAGTGAAACGGGCAAAATTGCAGCGCAGTACATACCACAGACAGTGAGTCTGTAAATGAACATGAATTTATTTCAGGGACAAACTGAGTCTCTTAAAAAAGTACATATCCTTTGATGAACTTTGTCCAAACTTTTTTTCTTGTAATAAAAAAAACAAAAGAATCCCAAAAAGTTGTTAAATATAGCTCAGATTTTGAAATAACGTTTTGTTTGCCCTATTAATAAAAAAAGAGTGTAATACCATGACAAAAACAGACACAACTAATACAAACTCTGCCAGTACTCCTTTGCTGAAAGACTTTCAGCTGACATTTTTTACCTCTTGTTTCATCTCTGTTATTTAATTCAAAATTCATGGCATGTTTTCCCTGCATCTTAGTTATGAAATTGTTTGATGACAATCATAAACCCCTGACTACTCAATATAGTATCTGCAAAAGCTTTCGAAATTACCTCTTGAACACACAAGAAAAAATTTATAAGCCAGATGGAGAAATTATTTACTAAAAACCCATCAGAAACGTATAGGCTTCAGCTATCCTGGTCAATAGAAAGGAGGCCATAGTGTAAACAGGGTAAAATAATGTAAGGAGTTGTAAAAAATATCTGCTAAGTGAGATTCATATGTCACGGTGCCAATCCATGGAAGAACTGGGGTCTCTTTAGACTGTAGATCCAGCTTTGTATTCATCCTCCTACCCAGAATTCATAAGACACTAATGAGTCACCCCAGATGACGAGTCCCAGACTAGGTGATCATTCCATCTTCTCATTCTGGAAAGCGCCTGCCTCAGACTGCCCATGCAATTAAAATAAATGAGAGTCTTGGGATTTTAACTCTTATTACTCTATGTGGTCTGCTCTGTTTTGTATGAGGAGGAGAAATCATGAATGCAAAGAAAAATGTTTTCTAAATGCTTCAATTTAATTTCAATCTGTACTTTATATGAGCTAATTTGTTGAATCTAGAAGGGGTCTCATTAACTGATTTGAAGCTGGGTTAGAGCTTTATAGTCTCTTTTCACTTTCTGAAAGCTTCAAATCCCATTTAATTATGTCGGAGTTTTTTATTCTAGCAGAGGTAAATGTAGACAATATTCATAAGTATGTAATAATTCGGGGGATGTATGAGGTGAAATTCATATCCTTCACATCCATGGATTTACTGGTTACAATTCTTACCTGTATCTTCTATGACAAAGCAAAAAGACTTTTCCATAAATACAGTCATTTAAATTGCCAAACACTCTTGAGTTGACTCCACTTTTACCTTCACAGCTTAATGACCTTTCCCTATTACTCCTTGGCTGGTTCTTAGTTTCAGGATGAATGATTTATAAGCTGACTCACTGTATCATAAATATGTTAACCAGAACATGTTGTCTATTTTATGTACTTTCGTTCTAATCGAGGAGTTTTCAATCACACTGACAAAGTGGGACTGGATGGTTAAGTGGTGTCTGGGACTGATGTCAGAACAACAGATCCTCCTCAAAGTACAAGGTTATCATTCTCTCACTCTGTGTATATTTTGCATTATACTGGATAGAGATTTGCCTGTATATGGTTAAAATTATAAAATACTTTGGAGCTATAAAGCCCTAGTCCTAGAAAACAATCTTTCCAATATATTTATCCTTTTGAATTAATTCCTTTAACTTCTGCTTAAAAGGGGTCAAAACAGATGGAATTCTGGACATCTGAAGATATAACAGTACATGTACTGATACACGAGGTGGAACAGAGACCTACCCAGAGTTCTCCCTAAATGTTACTAGCCTGCTAATATGTTCTAACAGTCCAAGGTAAAAAATAATAAAAAAACCCCAAACCCCAACCAAGCAAAAAATAAAGCAAACAAACAAACAAAACCCAAACAAAAAAAACAAACAGAAAAGCCCAGAACAAACACAAAACCAAACCAAACCAAACAAACCCATGAAACCCAAAAGGAAATTTCTTTATTAGTCTTATCTTTTTGATTAAGAACAAATAAATATTTCCCATTCTCTTTGTCATGGAAAACATATCATATATTGTACATACATCTTTCTTTCATGCATATATGTGTGTTAACAGCAGAGCACTGCCAGGCTGCTAATTGTAAAGTCACTCTGTACGTAATGTTTTAAAAATCCACTAACTCTGATGAATTAGAACAATCTTCAGAAGCCTAGTAAAAGTCAAAGCTGTATCTGTATGACAAATTTGGCATGTCTTTCTTTTCTCTAACAGGAAAGGTGTGTATTTTTCCTCATCCCGTCTAAAAGTGGCAACTGATTGCCTGAAAGACAGTGATCAACCATACCTAGTTTTTGCTTGGAAAGGAGGGCCGTTGTTATAAAGAGCTAAAGATAATCTCTTAGGAATAGAAGCATCATTTAAAAAAAATATAAGTAAGGTATGATGCTCTCCAATAAAATTTTGGTGCTGTATTCGAGTGCTCTGTTTTATAAGTGCTTAATATTGGGAGAAATATTCTTGC
Organism: Mohoua ochrocephala; assembly: GCA_013398855.1. Lineage (NCBI taxonomy): Eukaryota > Metazoa > Chordata > Aves > Passeriformes > Acanthizidae > Mohoua > Mohoua ochrocephala. The sequence goes on from VZTA01025452.1 coordinate 18,797, forward strand.
AAAATTATTTACAGTGATATACAAAATCTCAGTGTTTCAAAACTGAGACAATATGACAAGCCTTTGAAGTGATTTTTATACAGTTTTTGTCCCTTAGTCTTGGAATTCAGATGACATTGTGACAGTGTGTCACACAATTTAGAAAAAAAGTAGCTAAAAAGATAAAATAAACACAGGAAGCATGAATCTTGTCTAAAATCATGGTACCTATTCTCTTTAAGTGTGTGTGTGTGTACATATATGTATATCTATATATACAAAACAGGTCCAAACCCATGACAGATTACAGAAAAGTGCAGATTATAAGATCTAAAAGCAGAAGTTATGGCTAGAAAAAAAATTAAATTAAATAGAAAATATAGATGTAAACAATAACAAGGCAAAACAAAAAGAGATTTTTGGAAACCAAGTTCCTTAAGTCTTTTTCAAATACAGAAAAAAATTTTGGCAGCCTGCCAGAGAATCTATAGCACTTATGTACAGATCAAGATCTAAAATGAGTTCTCAAGGAGGATGAGGACACTACAAAAAAAGAGAATGAGTTATTTCACTCAGTGCTCTGTTTAGAGGGGCTTATGACGATCTAGATCCTGTCCTCTGGGTGGGGTAGGATAGATGAAGTATTTTGTCTTGTGGTGCCACCATTTAAACTTTCAGAAAGAACTGATGGAATGAGTATCAATATCTCCACACTAGATATGTTTTTGTGAAGAAATCAACATGTGAAAACTTCCAGAATATTAGATGTGGTTTGTAATTTATCTACTGAATATCCACTTTGCGCTAGAAAAGAAGCAAGGTTGCAAAAACAGTAACAGATTAAAAGGTTTCATGGGAAAATTTAGAGAACTGCAGGCTAGTAAGCCTGAAGCTTTTAATGAGTAAATTACTTGAAACTACAGTAAATAATAGGTTCAGTAGACAGTTCATATAGTGATAGAGAATCAGATGGCTTTTCTAGAGGGAAAACATATTTCTTAATCTACAAGAGTTCATTGAACAATCAAAAAACACATGATAGAATATTTGGTTTTACTCATATTCAGGAATCTTAACATGTTTCTTAGCAACGAATCTTAACCAGCTACGAGCAAAAGCAGTGCTCCAAGGGATTAACAAAATATAGGAGAGGGGATTTTCATTTGCTTTGGAGAAAGGAGGATATTAGAGGAATCCCAAAGAGAGATGTTCTGGATCAAGATGTATTAACTACATTCATAAGTGATCTGAAAAAAAAAGATAAATGACGAATTTGCTAATAATGCAGTTTCTTCAGGTGTATAACACCAGTTTCAAATATAAAAATCTTGTGCGTGTCTGAGTGACAATATGGAAGAAAATTTATTTACTGGATGCAGAACAATCACCCTGAACAAAAACAGAATACTGAACATGCAGGAATCATGGTGGACTTCATCTTCTTTGTTGCTAAAGAAATCTTAGAGTGCATCTGAATTGTTCTTCCAAAGAGAGAAATATATATTGCAATTCATAAAGGAAATTACAGAGACTGGAACAGAAATCCTTAAACCCAAGAAATTAGTGATGAACTTCTAGCATGAATGTTATGCTATTTCAGTAAATCCCTTCTCAAAAGCAGTATAATTGAATTCGATACCTGGCAAGGAGGTGTAATCTGTATACTTAGTGTTATTGAATGACCTCTGCATGGGAAGTGATGAAGCAAATTAGAAATCAACTTGAAAAAGAGACATGACAAGGTGAAGTATTTGATAGAAGACTTGTCATGAAGTACTTCATTAAGTTTCGAATATTTTACCAAAGGATTTTGGATGCCAAAAGTATAATTGCATTAAAGAGAAATTAGAACCAATCATGAGCTATTACAGGGAGTCATCAAGATGCTCTCACTTATGAACCTTGGAAAGTGGGTGGGTTTATCAAAGGGATTATCCTTTTTAAACACAATTTCTCCATAGGAAGTATTACTAACCTCTCTTCAAGTGTCATTTTGAGCCAAAAAAAAAAGATCATTTAGACTTAAAATGGCTGTTTGTGTGCCTTTTTTCAGTATGAAAAGGTATAAATATTTTTACAGTCATGGTTTAGCTGCTCTTATGAAAATGTCTCAGAAATTATTCTCTTTTTGAGATGCAGCTCAGTTATACATATATGATGGCAGAAACTAGCTGAGGTTTTGTGTTTGTATGATGTTATACCTCACAAATTTCTGATTTAGAAACAGTTCAGCATGTATTGTTTTGATAGATCAGATGCCAAATATACTCACATGAACAACAATAGCTCACAGTTGATGAGCATCCGATGCAGGCACAGGGTAATACTGGTCCCTCAATCATTTATGATGCAGAATAAAATACAAGTAATTCAAACTGATAGCTAAGTCTATATTGAATTTTATTCCTAGAAATGACAGTGTGTGAAACTGTTCAGACACTGGGTCAGGTGTTCGGAAATCCATTCAGTCTTCTTGTCCTGTTGAAAATGAGATCACGAGAGTTCTCATACCCTTTTTACCCAGGTATTACCAAAATTTTAATGAAAACATGCTAAAATGTCTTCTGGAGTCAATGAATAACACTGTTCATAAACAATTGGACTCCCTGGGCTATTTCAGTAAGACTGCAGGAAATGCTCCGCAAACATGGGCAGAATTTACCTAGAAGAGGTAAAGTTGCTGTGACTTTAACAGAATATGGTATAATCTGGTTTCTAATCTTGTCTCATCGAATGGCAATGCATTCAGAGGGTTAATGGAGAGTTATGTAATATAGTCATATAAAATACGAACATTGGTTCCGCTGATGACACCAATACAAGCTTTCTTAGCTTTTTCATACTGAAAATGCAAAATGACTATTAAAGTGTAATGGCACAGAACATCTTGTTTAAAAAAAGAAAAAGCCCTTTACAGTATTCTTGTTTATAGATGATATTTATTGCCTTTGTATTCTTATGGTGTGCTTCTAAGTCAATTGAAATGCGAGTGCTAATGAAACCTCTACCATAACACATTCATTCTTTTTTGCACCAAATGAGTCTACTACAAGATGTAAATGACTTACATATATCTGCTGTTCAGGTTTTATTGTTTTAGGTTAATTTATTCACTGTAATATTCTTAATGAAAGTAATGACTCTTCCAGTAGTTTGTATATTCATATATTGCAATTTTATTAAATCATGCTGTGAAAGTTCACACTGGCTGCTCTAAACATTCCTGAAGTTTCATGCTATACTTAATATATAAATGTAATCTTCTAGCAGATTATCAGCATAGTATATTTTGTTATCCTTTGCTCTTTCTAATTTGTTCACACCAGGGTATATCTAATGTACAGTGGTGCTCATACAGACAAGGCTGTAACATTCTTATGCATTTTATTAGCACATCTCATTGCAAACACAGATAAAAATCTTCAAAGCAAACCCAGCTCAACATATATAATTATTTCTAAGTGTAATTTATTGTTACGGAGGTTTAGTGTAAATTTACTGCTCCAGATTTTTAAAAATTCTTATGTCAGCTTCAGCATTGGCCTTTACTTTAAATGCTCAAATTTAATCTTTTCAGGGAAAATGAAGAAATAAAAACTCTGGTGACTAGCATCCTTTCGCCTGCCTTACACAACTGTAAAATTCTGACTAACAGCAACATGTAATCTAAACTATTGGATAATACAGCTCTTCTTGACCAAAGTCTCCTAGAACTCTTTTATTACATGAACAGCTTGCATTTGTTTTATTATTAAGCTTGTCACTTATTAAAATATTGTTCAATCACAAGTTACAAAATGTCAGCCTTTTAAGAAGAAAGAATTACTAGGAACAGTGTGCAGAATAAAAATCTGATTATCAAAATGCTGAACTGAGCTCCCAAAGATACAGCAGGCAACAACAAAAAGAACTTCTGGTATCAATAAACCCTTTTCTGGACACTGAACTCCATTTAAGCCCAGGACAATCTATTTTAACAGAAAATTAGGTTAAAATTAATTATGAGATATGAGCTTGCTACCTGTACTACAGTTCTAAGACAATATAACCAAATTATCTGAGTAACTTCCATGTGGTGTCATGCATCGTATATAACTCAACACAAAATAATGCTCTCTTCCTTAAAACAGCATCAACTACAGAATTATTCTCTGCTCTTTTCCAACATGTGAGTTCCCTTCTTTTGGTAAATAGCTGTTAGTTTTCACTGTGCATTCTTCTCTCGCTTAGTCTACATGTAAAAGGGTAACTGTTCCATGGAAGTAGTAAAACACAGCATTACTCACAGGTAAAGTCCCCTGTGTTACTGTCAAAGCACTACAAACAGCCTTCACCTTCCATCCCATCATATACCAGTATGAAATTGAAGAGTGATGGTGTTGACAATCACTTGGATAGTGCAAATTTTATTTTAAAGCAATAAACTGCTAAAATAGAACACGTATTTCTGACTGTAGTGACCAAAATGTGCCCTGCCATGAATGTTAAATTTTGTTATATTGCCTTTTTTGGGAGATTCTTAACATGGGACTAATCAGCCTCATGCAATTACACATAAAGGTGCTACAATAAGTGCCCATAGAGTTGGAAGGAATATTTCACAGATGGCTTAGCATTTAGATGAAAACCATTTTGTCTTTATTGCTCTTGACTCTTTTTTTGGTTTTCCCACTGATATTCTGAGACTCCCTTACAGGGTTTAGGTTAATAGTCAAATCCAAAAAATAAGGTCATAAAAGTTTGGTGCTACCTAAGTTCTTGGTGCCAGTCTCCAAAGCAAAATCTATGCGGATCTCTCTACAGCAATTGGAGAAGTTAGCATAATCTATATTATCTCCATATGCACTTAAAATATCTTTTAAATGACAAGCTAAAGATTCCTTCTCTCTTGCCGTGGAGATGAATGGTTGTACCATTACAAATTTGAAATGATACATTTCTAAATTATTTCCTTCTCTTAAAAGTCCAAACATAGAGACCTTGCTCTCCCATTTTATCATAGGGGCATCATACCTATATTATTAAGTATTGATGAATCTCAACATATTTCCAGACATAGAAGTTTAATCTGCTGGATTATCCATGAAAAATAACAAAAAAATATATGCACAAAAATCCAAATCCCACTGAAATCTATGGGAATGTCTCTGATATGTTCAGGGGACTTTGTGTTCAACTGTCACAGGTGGGTGAATGATATGGTTATACTTTTGAATAGTCATAAATATAATTTGATCACAATCCTGCTAGAAATCTTGGATTGTCTGGTGAGTGTGCTTTCTTCTGAGATACAACTCCAAAACATTTTGAAACATGGAACTGTTCACTTTTTAGAAACACCACCCGCAGTACAATTTGAAACTATCTCTATGCAAAATCAGCTTCCTGAATAGCCTAAAATAAACTGTTTCAGGTTTTCAGTGTAACTGCTAGAAACAGTTTGTCTGTTTTTGTTCCCTCTCTTCAACAAATGCACAATCAAAGCAGAAACCATTCTTTCTAAATGTTGAAATCATCTGGAAAATATTTGTGTGGGAAGTTCTCTCAAAAGAATTATTTAACGCATCACACCTTTGTTCAGAATGTATTATTCTATTTTCCACATTAATTTATTTCATAATATTAGTAGTAGTTTGATGGAAACTGCTGTCTACAATTGAGTTTCAGTAATGTATTATGGGCACCTCTTTTAAACTTAGGGTTTCTCTCTTAAGTCCTTCATCAAAAAGTGTGATTTGGTTCTGGACATTGGAGCCTTTGCTGCCTCACAGTCAGTGGTTACATCTCTGTGTCTGAGACAGTCAGATGCCTGTCAATGCCTGCAAACCTTGAGTTACTAAAGGAGTTTAGGAATTCCTGTTTAGGAATTCCTGAATCAGGAATCTCTGCTTTAACTATCAAAGATATATGGAGAGCAGCCCTAGTGAAAAAAAACAACCTAGCCATGCTTTTGAAAGTGCTGGAACACATGTAAAACCTGAGTATTTGTGAGATAGAAGGAGAACTGTTTTGATGAGATTCATATTCTATTCAGAACAGATATGTATATTTTCTAAATACTTATACAGCATTTTTCATCTTCATTAAGTACTTTGCTGATGTTAATTAATCCTCACAATGAGGTTGGTGATAAATTAAGGTGGATGAAGAATTCACAACAGTTAATTTATCTAGGAAATATAGTTATTTTCCTTAGTGTGAAGTGTACAAGAACAGACAGGGAGTTTTACTCACTTATTTGTACTTCATAACAATTGAGTTAAAATTTTATGCAAATATAATTCAATCAATGGAATTATTTAATGTGGCTGGGTTTGATGTAGAAGCTTCAAGAAAGTAACTGTCTAATTTGCATTGCTCTTGAACCAGCAACACTCCCAGGCTCCTCACACACATCTTGTAATGCCTGGTGCCCAGTAATGAACAAAGGCATGGCTATGTACCAGGTTGGTTTGGGGGAAGAAACCTCTGATTTTCAACTGGATTGGAGCAGTGACAAACTTCCAGTTGGTCTTGGATGCGAAGGATTGGGAAACTCACCCAGAACACATCATGGTGCGCAGCTCACTTTCAGTCAAGATACAATGAACGGCAGCCAATTTAACAACTCTCAGATTTAACACACAGGGAAATTGTCTGGCACTAGCTGCTACTCAATATTGGTAACCTCATCATTAAGATGAGCTGACCATGTTACATTAACCTGAATTTCCTGCTGCTCTGCTGGTTACATGTTGTGACCTGCAGCCACAGACTGTTACACGCTGCATGAGAGCCCCAGCCGACAGCAACCTACGTAATTTATAGCTGCTTCTTCTGCTTTGAGTCAACCTATTCCTGCTTGTTTGCAACTACCATTTTAAAAGTTAATGTCAGAAAAAGAAACAAGGAGGCAGCACACTGCTGACAGAATAAAAAGAAAATTTTTTTCTAGCACTTTAGACAGCAGGCGAGTTATATATGAAGTAGGAAGGGTACACGCCAGCTCATAAATTTGTCATGAGAACTTCTGTGCTCCTTGCCACAAAATTACATTGTGGGCAATGGGAATATTGCAGTGGAGCCTGTAGAAATATTGTAATACTATGAGATTTTGCTAAAGAAAGCATTTCATCATTTAAGGAAGAGTTCTCCATTCTGCAGTGGAGAAAAGGATGCCTCCCTGTAAAAGTGCATCTTCTGTAATAGCCAAATATGAAATTTCCATTATGAGAAACAAGCGTGCTTGACAGCAGAAAATGAATGCAGACAGGCAAATATTGTGGTTTCTTCACAGCATAGAGGTAAATTAATTGCAAAAGTAAAGTAAAAATACAAGAATACTAGCAAATCTTGGCCATCTTTCTGAGGTGCCCAAGTGTAAGGTCCACTCGATAGAAAGAAATGGGCACCTTTAAGAGAAATTTTGCATACTGCCAGCAGAGATTCATGTCATTTATTTCTTTTTGCTTACCCTACAGAGATCTCGGGTTCCTGACCAGGTTCCTTGGTTAGGTGCTTCTCTTGGGAGAGAGGTGAGAATGTAGAAAGCCTCCCTCTGAGACAGCTTTGATTTGTCCAGAGCTGCCAGGGAGATTTCCTGATGTTGGAGTATTTGTCCTGCTGCACCACGACAGAGTGCTGCTGGAGAAGGGAGCTTCTCTGTGTCCTCTTCTCTGCATAGTGCTCACAGTAATAATAACAATAATAAAAAACCCCTATAAGAACAGGCATTAAATACTTCTTTCTAATTTTTTTTCTACTATTTGCAAAAATACTTTAAAAATTGCACTTAAATCTTTGAAATTCAAAATAGGTCCTTTGAAATCTTTTCCTTAAATGGCACTCAAAGCTTCTGTCTAGCTTTTGATTTCTCTGGTATATACTTTAAAGTGATCATAAACATGACATATATTTAGTTATCTTCAAATGTACCTTTCCAGTGTTGGAAGAAAACCAAGTTTCCAGGCTGAAGTCAGAATGACCCTGGCTTTACCCTATGGTTGAAAGAAGGGTTTAAACATAGTCCAGTTCTAGCCATGGAAAATGGAAAACAATTAAATGTTTCCTAATTGCATTATCTCCCATTTTTGAAGTTAATAAAAGCATAATCTATTTGTACCTGCCATTTGCCTTAGGAGACAGCAGAAGATAATGAAAATATTTTACTATCTATTTTCAAATTATAAGCTGTTGTTTCCAAAGAAAGTCAAACCCCATGTATATTATCACTTTATTGTTCTCCAGGGACTGCAGTCACTATAGTGATTGTAATTACATGGCTTCATTAACTTTCTACATTCTACCTGTTATGGGGGTTTCACATTAAGAAAATTTGCATATACAGGAAATGAATACCATTTGCAAGAAGCTAATGTCATTAAACATTTAAGCAGTCTCTCTCAAGTAAACAAGGAATTTTCACTAGAATATCCTTTTAGTGTGCATTTAAAACCAATGCAGTCACAATTGTTACTTTAGAGAAAAACATACAAAAACCACTTAGAGTAAGCAACAGCCATCTTAACAAAACTGCTTTAAAATTGGAAATAATTCAATTACTCTCACAATCATTACAATGCATAATCAGGTGTAGTATTCTCCTGTCAGATTAATACTAACTCATGGTTAAGACAGTGTATGTGTGCTTATGATATACTGTAACCAGTGTCCTATATTTAAATAGCACAGCCCAATGACGACTTTCATTTTCCATCCAGTAATTGCCTAAATTTTGCCATCAATGGATTATACATAAAAATAACTTTCGATTTTTATTGAAACATTTTATTTTTATAAAAAGCAAAGAAAGACTTAATAAGAACAGAAATTTAACACTGTGCTGCAGTAGTAGGGTCATGGGTTGACCCTGGCCAGGTGCCAGGCACCCACCAAAGCTGGTCATTCACTCCCCTTTGCAGCTGCACAGAGAAGAGAAAATTTAACCAATGGTTCATGAGTTGAGATAAGGACCAGGAGAGAGATCCCTCATTAAATACCATCAAGGGAAAAACAGGCTCAACTTAGAGATATGAAGTGAATTTATTACTAACAAAATCAGAGCAGGATAATGAGAATAAAATAAGCCCTTAAGAATACCTTCCCCCCACCCCTCCCTCTTCCCAGCTCTACCTTGTACCCCACCGGTGCAAGGGGACAGGGAATAAAACGGTCAGTTCATCTCACCTGTGGCTTCTGCTGCTCAGGGAGAGGAATTGTTCCCCTGCTGCACTGTGGGGTCTCTCTCATGGGAGACAGTTCTCCCTGAACTTCTCCCATGTGGCTCCATCTCATGAGCAACAGTTCCCTGTGAACTGCTGCAACGTGAGTCCATCCCGTGGGGAACAGTCCCCCTCCAACTGCTGCAGTGTGGGTCACTCTTCCACGGGGTGCAGTCCAGAATAGGAGCAAGGCCCCTTTCTCCACAGGTCCCCCACAGGGTCTCAGCCACCTCTCAGGAATCCATCTGCTTTGGTGTGGGGCTCCTCCATGGGCTGCAGGGGCACAGCTGCATCACCGTGGTCCTCACCACAAGGCTGCAGAGGAATCTCTGCTCTGGCACCTGGAGCACCTCCTCCCCCTCCTTCGCCACTGACCTTGGTGTTTGCATGTTTTTCTCTCATGTCCTCGCCGCTTCCTCTTCGCTGGCTGGAATTAAAACTGCGCCACAACCTTTGTTTTGATTTCTTCTTAAATCTGTTATCACAGAGGCATTACCATCACCTCTAATCGGCCCAGGCTTGGCCAGCAGCATGTCCATCCTCAGAGCCATCAGGGATTGGCTCTCCTGGATGTTGTGGAAGCTTCTAGCAGCTTTTCACAGAAGCCACCTCTGTGGCCTCCCCTGCTACCAAACACCAGGCCATGCAAACCCAATACAAGTAGGAACACAAATGTTTCGTAGTCTGTCACATTTTCATTTCATGAGCTTGATGAAAGCCCACCAATGCCAAATTGGGGTTATTCTTCTGTTTGCTCGAGCTGGTTTTTACTGAGAATACCTAGCTGCTGACTTCAGTAGATACAAAATTTTAGAAACTTTTTTTGATTTGAAGCCCTTTGCCTTGTCCAAAACTCTTATTGTAGCATTATGCTTTAATACAATGCCCTATGTGTGCCTACCTCTTTTAAAGAATCTGACCTGATTCTTATTTAATCCCATTCCGTGTCGTGTTTCTAATACTCCTACCATACTTGTCTCCTTTGTCTTGACTGTGATGTTCACACTTCTGAGACTTTTCTAAATACTAGCCCTGGAAATACCAGTGGTGCACAGGCATTATTGTTTCCTTTAGGAAGCTTGCATCTCTGTGCAGTTTTTGGGGACGAGTCTTTTGATGTAAGTAATTTTCTTGTACAATGTAGTGGAGAATAAAATGTATAACTGCCTTTTGTAGATTCTACTTTAAGGAATTCAGAGGTTCCAAACTGAAGAATGGACATTCTAGTACCTAATTTATAGGAGCTTAAAGTCTTTATTGGTTCTCATTCTTCACACTTTCTCCTTAGTATCTGTCTGAATTTATCTTTAAACTTCTTTCCTTTTCTAATTTTCAGCAAAGCAGAAAAACCACAAAACCATTTTTTTCCCCATAGGGTATTATAGGGTTTATATTTGTTCAGCATTTTGAGCTCTTCTGTTGAAAAATGCTGTAAAAGCATAAAGCACAATGAGCTGGACTTCATCCTGCTGATATGAGGATGTAAAAGAAGTATGAGAATGTCCACTATGTTCCCTTTTGTACCAGTTATGAGTGCAATATCTATCTTCTGCTTACTCTGAATACAAGGATTATATTAAACTGGCAGCTATCCATAAGCAAGACAGGGAGAACAAAGAAAGAAGTAGACCAAAATATGAAGAAGAAAGTCTGAGGTTCATCTGTGAATCAACACAGGTGGTTAAATAAGCTACTCTTGTTGTAGGAAGTACTATTCACATAGCTAACCCAGACCACGGATTTTGTGAAAATTTCCTGATCAGCTTTAGTAAGAAATTCAGTGCATAAATTCTCCGGTGGTTATTCCAGTTAAGCTGGCTTATTTTGCAGGGAAACAAATGAGAAGCACTCAAACAAGCTCTGCATAGCTGAGAGTGGTAAAGTTTTTGGTCAGTGCAGTTGCTCTGTGCTGTAAATCCCTCCAGCCTGGCTGTGTAGCACCTGGTCATGTTCTCTTTCTTTCTCCTTTTCTCAGGATGCCTTACCATTGCAGGGAGAGATGGGCGAGGGTGAGGAAAGAGTCCTTCTTCTCTCACCTCTTGTGGAGTCATGAGCTCAGTGGGAAGAGAATGAGAGGGAAATATATTAAGCGAGGTGCTAATGACTCAGGAACTACAGTATGAAAGGGGTTACTGGTGAGGGGAGTCCCCAGTATTCAAGCCCTTCTTCCAGAGTACAGCAGATAACCCATACATAACTTCTGTGAGTTTAGATTTTCTTGCCTTGGTCACTTACCTTTTTCACCTCAGTATTGTCAGTTATTTCTCATTTATGAGCTCATTCTCTTGGTATGACCCAAATGCTTCCTTTTTTTTTTTTTTCCATTTAATGCCATCAGATTTTTTTTCACTGATTGACCTGACTTTCTTCCAATGCAGAGAGAGATTTCTTGTTTGCAACAGTTCATGTTAATGGCTTCTCTTACACTTCTAAAATGTCCTTGCATTTTGCAATATATTCTTCAATGTACATGATGTACAAAAGTGACTTTCCAATTCCATACTACAAGTACTCAGACACTGTTTGAAATAGATTGGTTTCCTGGATTGCAACTATTGATCTCAACTTTGTTACTGGAAGCTTATGGTGAAAAACCTTTCTTCTCTCAGCTACCTATTTTTTTTTTTTTTTTCCTACATCTTGCTTTGCTTTACTTCCTGACTTAAGAACTCTTTTTTTTTTTTTTTTCTTTTCCTTCTCAGCAGTTATATTTCCTTTCCTTTAACAGCTGTTCTTAAGGAATTTCACTGTTGTATAGTTATTTGTGAGCGAGACTGTTTTACTCTCTTGGTACCTGCTGTCTTTACTTGAAGCCTCTAAACCAGTAATTGGTAACAAGTTTCTCTCAGTGGGTTTTACACACAGCTGCAAGGCAGAAAATAAACAGTTCTTTCAAGTTTACACTCTTAGGGTTACAGCTGTATACTAATGACTTCCCCAGCTTGCTAATGCAATTTTTAAAGAGATATCATCCTTTTACATTAACAGATTTCTAAGAGCTTTACCACAGTCTAGGCATTACCTTGTAATGAGAGCGGTGAGAACGTGACATCAGAACAATTTCCTTCCTAATTAAAGTATCTTTCCTAATTAAAGTAGTCACTGGTGTGTAAGTCCATAGCTTTTCATCAAAAAAACAATTCACATCCCAAAAGTTTTTTAACTTATTATAATTTCTTTTAAAATTGTGGTAAGAATGCCCAACGCATTTTCACTCCTACTTATTTCAGCACTTAAATAAAAAATAGATTGTAGAAAGAAAATTAAAGTGTGAATTAGGATTGTTCAGAATTTTCTCTTCATGGTTTTTGAGCAGAAATATTCCAGTATAAATAACAGATTGGGATACTTTTGCTTTTACTAAAAATATGTACTCAATAAAAACAAAGACAAAAAAAATCAAAATACAGTCTTCAGCTAAATTATCCTGTTCTTTTCCTCTTAAGTCTTTGACAAAGAAACAAACAAACAATGCTTCTTAGAAAGTGTGAGGAGGGTAAAATAAATGTTTATTCAGAAATTCCAATCTTAATAAGCTAGGTCATGACTTAATACACAAAAGGATGTATGTTTTGCTGAAAATACAACATATGCATGAACTCTATGTATATGTGTGTGTGTGTGTAGACAGGAGAAAAATAAAGTTAAATAGAATTAATGCACCTTTTATAACCAAACTTGTTCTATTGAGTTGGTTTTTTTTTTTTCACCTTCTCAAGAAACCTTTTCGAAGGTTTCAGAAATTTTTCTCTCAAGCTCTTCCATTATTGGCATCTAGTTTGGTTTGGTTTTTTTAACAGAATGAAACAGTAGTGCTAGCTTGCTAGCTCTTGTTGTTTAAGCTTTACATGTGACTGTTTCATCTCCTAATAATACTTCAAAAGCTTATTTAACAAGCTCAAAAAGTATCTGCAATATTTTGCACAGGTATGCAAATCAGACTACTAAAGGCTTGGGATGCTGGGGAAATGTGGCTCTTCCCATCATAAATACAGTAGCAAGAAGAAAGGATTCACCCCTATTGATTTTGAATGGTAGGCATTGTGATTGTACAACAGAATAGGGATAACCTCCTGACTTAGGAGGGAGTAGCACGGTTGCTGATATTCCTGTGTTTGTCTACCCCTACCACTGCAGCAAAATGGCAGAGTGCTCAAGGTCACATGAAATTGAGTTTGGGCTCTAATTTTGTCGTGCTCATTCATGTCAGATCTATAAACAGCTCTGTGTTGCTTATCAGAGCAATGCTCTGTGCAGGGCATTTTGTAAGTACTTTGGAAAGAAGTATAAATCCTTTGTCTTCCTATGTCAAGAGCAGAAAGAGGAAATGGCTAACAGCAACAAGGAGGATCTGGTACCAGCTGCAATTCCTGGGTTCCCTGACTACAGCTGTCCATGGCATGTCGATGGATGGGAACGCGAGGCCAAGGTGTGAGAAACCAAGCACTCAAGCACACCTTACACAATGCCTGTGTGTTAGCATAAATCCGAATTTCCTTTTCAAGAAGGGCATGCAAAGTTGGAGGAAATACTATATTAAAATATTTTTTTAGTTAAGTTTCCTGTGAATAGACAGCTGACTATATCAAAGTACATCCTACCAGAAATTCTCCCTTTAACTTCTGTTTGTCAAAGGCAGGAAAATGAGGTTAAAAGTATAAATCCATAACAACTACAGATGTAAGTGATCAGAATGTGTTTTTACAAATTTTCTGTCACTTAGATAACTACCACCTTCTCTAGTTCTATGTCCAGAATGCCAGAGGCAACGTGGAAATGGCAGCTTATATGTTTTTCTTTTGAAATGTTGTTTCCATGATTTAAGATGTTGCATGTTAGATGTAAATAAATCTTTAATTTCCTGTCTTCTTCAGGGAACAATAACTTCTTATTTGACTCATTACATTGAAGATGTAATATGCATGGACCATTTGAGGTAGTAGGAATAAGATTTCCAAGAGAGTGGAAAGAAAAGCATGTTTTTTAGAGATCTCATTCAATACAGTATTCTGAAGGACATTATTTTGTACTTTTTTGTTAATTTCAAGCTAGGAGATACAGGTTTATTTTATTTTAAATAAAGCAGTACTCTTGTAAGTAGTATCCTGTTGAAATGACTGACAACAAATAAATGTGTGACACCCCTACTTTCTAAATGCAAATTCAGTGTTCATGGAATAATGCAGTCTATAAAGTTTTTTGAAAATAGGAACATTGCAATGGTGACAAATAGAAAACTGGACAGAACTTCTCTAGGTGTCATGGTACCTTTGGCTCCTGAACAGTGCATTCTCTCTTTTAATATTAATTACAAGGTAAGAAGCATTTGACAGTTTACAAAATCAGAACACAATCAGCTTGACCACATTATACACTGTTGCACATAAGAATTCTTAAGGCTGTTTAACAAATGACTTTTTTCCCCCACTTTTCATTAGAGCCCTTTGTTGCCATCCAATCTTGATTTTAGAAATTAAAGCTAACAACCAGATTGAAAGAAAACAGAGACTGACAGCATGGGGCACAGTCTCAAAGCCACAACTTAACAGCATGAGGCAAAGCAAACCTCGAGCTATTCCAGCTCTTAGAGAAGGAAGGGGGGTGGGAAAAGCATTTGCAGGAAAACTCAATTATAACAACCCACAGCTATGGTAAAGCACTTGTGAATGTTGACACTAATGCTTTTTTCTGCTTAATGTTTTAATTAAATACCTATAAGCCAACTCTTCTCCTCAGTCAGTGTCAGAGCAGTACTTCTCTATGGATAAATGTTTACAGCAAAAACTCTGCTGAGGGTTTCAGCAAACAAGTCTCAGAGAACTGAGAAGGCTTTCAGCCGAGGCACTTGAGATCAAGAAAGCACCAGTGATTAGAAACTAGCAGTACAATAATAGGACGATTTAATCCACCCAAATGTCAGTTGCTGGTTTACAAGTTGGCAATCCCATCTTCATCTGCAGACAAAAGGGCACTGGTTAGTCATCTGTTTAATTCTCTTGCTGCGGCATGTCATTTGGATGTTGAAGGAAAATCCCTTGATTCAGTCTGCCATTTCTGACAGTCTCCCTCTAGACCATATTAATAAGCTTTTTAGAGAAGTGAATGCAGAATAATCAGCAGGCAGCCTGCACTCAAAATGGAGACAGAACAGACAGCAGAAATGCCTTCTTCCCTTTCTAGTTATAGTGCATAGGTGACCCTTCTCTCACAGAGCCACAAATAATTTAGACTCAGATTGCCTTTGAAAGCCACAACGTAATTAACCACTTCATGCATGTGATGTCTGTCTAGCTTCAAAATCTGATTCTCTGCAATGGAAAAGATTCAGCTGCACTTGAATTAGATTTATGAAACATGGTAACAGTAGCACAAACAGATAGAAAGGCTGCCTGCCATCCCAGAATACCTGGGGAATTTCAGTCAGAAAACAAACATGTTACTCTTTAATGTAGGCTCACATCTCATTATAAAATCACAAGTGGAATGAGACACACTTTGCCTTTTTAACTGTGTTTCCAGGAGGCAGGTAAGTGTTGTGCTACAGCCAGTCCTGCTAAGATCTGCATGATTTTAATATATTTTGAAAGCAAATAATTTGCTAGATAATGGGGGTCTTGCTGTGGACATTTCCTGTTTTTCTCTATTAATAATTTCTGTGTTGCCAGCTGTAAATTGAAATTGTCAATAGCTTTGTTTAACCTATTGTGCACTGGCTGTTTTAAGGTGCGGCTGAAAACCAAACTGTTTCAGGGTATCCTTATTTTCTTTTGGGAAGATTCGCTTGCAAGGCATTACTAAACACTGGGAATGAGAAAGCAGAAACCTTGGAGCCCTGAAAACCCTTTTTATTTCACTTGAAGATGAAGGAAGTAAGCGCTATTAAAAATAAAGTTCAAGATATGCACTTACAGACAAGAAACGTGAAAGGAGGTTAAAAGGAGAAGGAAAGAAATGTAATCCTGTATGATGTGGTAAGATGTAGGTAAGGCTCGGGGAGGAATTTGTCAAGCAGAAAATTGACAAAACCTGCTATTAATTATTGTGCTGATGCTATCAGTGGCATTACCATAATCAAAAAGTGAGGCGTGAACACAATTCATGAGGCGCTAGGTCGCTTGGGGGTTAAATCATTTATTCTCAAAGGAGATTTTAAGAAAAAAACATAATTAGCAGTGAGACAGAGCACAAGAATTATTTTATATAGCCCATGTAGTCAGTACTATCTCAGTGACAAACTCAGACATACTCTCCTGTTAGTGCGGAAAAGAATAGAGGAAGATGGAAAGAGACCTTCTTTGCGAGATGCAGCTACCAGGAAGGAAGACTGCGTCGCACTTAAGCAACTTTTCGTTATAGAAAAGTTAGGTTCTCTTTAAAAACAAAGTCCCTTTCAAGAAGAGCTCATGTTCCAAAATACCAGGGATATAGGAAAAGAAAAATGCTGAATTGATTACTTCTATGAAATACCTTTTTATTTGTCTTCTTTTTCCTTTAGAGAGTATAAAACACAGCAGCAAGGACCAAGGAAAGTAGGCACCACTGTTTTGGAACATCTTGTCCAGGGAGATAGTACAGTCACCGTCCCTTAAACTGTTAAAGAAGCAACTGGACATGGCACTTAGTGCAATGATTTAGTTGGCATGGAGGTGTTTGGTCAATGGTTGGACTTGATAATCTTGGAGGTCTTTTCCAACCTTAATGATTCTATGACTCTATGATCTTCATTCTCAACAAAAGCATCTTCAAGAGCAGATGTAAAAATAAACTAAAAACAAGACCAGATCCTCAGGTTAAGCATGTAACTTAACTCATTGCCTTGTAAATTTAAACTATTAAGGAAGGTGAGACAAATTCAATATTTACAGTAGTTGCATATTAGAAGTCAACATTTATCAACCGTTATAGGCAAAGATGAATAAATAATGCTGAAAGTGTTTGCAAATGTTACTTTGAAGTAAAACAACACATTCACTTTGATTCACAACATACATTATTCACACACCGCAAACATTCATGCAATCAAGACTGTGTTCATGGTGGTATTGTGATCTCTCAGCCTAATAACGATCTGCATTACTATTCACTGTAGAGAAAGTCATATGGTAGTGTTAAAATCTCCTGGCTATTCTGAGGTAGAAATGGGCACGAATAACCCTGTGACTAGTGATGTAAGATAAGCTGCAGTTTGGGTAAGAGATTTAAGAGGAGTGTCACAATTACAAAATCTAAAGATTTTGTTGTTTGTTTGTTTAGTGTCTATGTTTCTGTAGTCAGAATGAAAAACTAACCGTATAAACTTTATGTATTCTTGGTCCCTTTACCACTTTAAGAAAGCCCATGAAAATCCTTCTCCCAGGAGGTGTCCAGGAGCAATGGCTGATGAAGGCAGAGGGTATTGACCCAGCCATGTGCGCTCACAGTCAGAGAGCCAAACGAGTCCTGGGTTGCATCTAAAGCAGTGTGGGCAGCAGGGCAGGAGGGGATTCTGCCCCCTCTGCTCACTCTGGTGAGACCCCACCTGGAGTGTTGCATCCAGCTCTGGGAGCCCCAGCTCAGGAAGGACCTGGATCTCATGGATCTGTTGGAGCAAGTCCAGAGGAGGGCCACCAAGATAATTAGAGGGACAGAGCACCTCTCCTATGATAAAAGGGTGAGAAAATTGGTATTATTCAGTCTGGAGAAGAGAACGCTCTTTGGAAACCTTATAGCAGCCTTGCTTCATTACCTAAAGGGAGCCTACGAGAAAACTGGAGAGGGACCTTTCACAAGGGCACAAAGTGATAGGATAAGGGATAATGGCTATAAACCAAAAGAGAGTAGGTTTAGCCTGGATGAGGTATTAGCCTCACTTGGATGGGTGAGGCACTGGAAAAGGTTACCAAAAGAAGTGGTGGATGCCTCATCCTTGGAAGTGCTCAAGGCCAGGTTATATGGGACTTTGAGCAACCTGGTCCAGAGGAAGTTGTCAATGGCAGGGGATTGGAATGGGATGATCTTTAAGGTCCCTTCCATCCCAAACCATTTTACAATGCTACAATCTTAGTGTGTACAGAAGCAGGCACCAAACAGTTTGTGCAACGTAATTAATCACATTGGTGGCAAAAATCGAAAGAGATTCATTTGATTTGTATAAGAAAGGTGAAAGCTAGCAAAGATATTAAAAGGCAGACTACTAGATGGAAAGCCTTTCAGAACTTCTCAGGCATGTGGAGACATCCTGACCAACACATCCTGTACTTGTTGCAGTGAAATGCTCCTTTAAGAGCATCAATAGGGGACAACGAGGTGTGGTGCAGGACATCACTGAGGGAGAAGTATCTAGAAATTTGAGGGCAAACCCACAGTATTCTTCATGGGCAACTACTGAATTATTTTGAGAGGAACATTACACTTCAAGCTTAAGGTTCCCTGGGCTGTTACAAAATTAGTGAGGAGCAGGCCCCTCTCCATAATTATGATACGGCTGTATTTTCACGTCTCCTTAGTCAGTTGATTGCAGCAGTTCAGAATGATAGAAACCACTGAAAGAGACAACTGCAAAATTAAATTAGAGGCATATACCTCTAGTTAAATTAATTTCTTCCCACTTACCAATAATGTAAAAGACAGTACTGAAGCCTTGGAATGTTATATGACTCAAGAGCAATTTTTTACTGCAGGAGACTAAACCAGCAAAGCATAAAAATTTAGTCTCTTTGCTTCATTTCTGCTTTCTTGGTTGCCTCCAAGTTTAAATAAGAAACCATAAATACTGTTCCTGAAATAAAATCTTCACACAAAACCAGCCTCTAAGTCTTTGTTAAGTCTAATATCTGCATGCAGTCACATGACTGTTCAGAATTACTCACTGAAGCAGCTGTGAATGCATATGAAATGAAAAACCTCTGTCTTATGTATGAGGAATAGAAAACACGCTGCTACTTGCTGAATACTTAGGGTGTTAATTCTCCACTTTTTCTCATTATTGTAATTAAAATGTTTGAATTACAGTTGGCAGAGAGCCTTTGCTAAACCATGAAGTTATTGGTGTCTCCTGCATAGGATAAAGCTCACATGGAGAAATGAATCTTTTGAACAGGATAGTTAAGTGCTATCTTGATGGTTACAATCAGTGTTGTCAGTGTGACAGTGACTCCAGCTGGATTCACTGAAGCTCCATGGAGCACTTTTCTTACGCCCAGCTGGCCCATGGTCCTATTTGATCACTTCAGCACATGCACCATCTGTTGCTATTGATCATCCTAAAGTATGTACAAAATACCTCCTAACTATCTTATGTGCGAAGGATTGTCTGACATGATCAATTTTTCATCTGTTGGACCAGTTTTTTACCGATTACAGATGCATTATCCATGTACAGTTTAGTCAATTCTATGGTCAGAACTGTCTGGGAGGAGTTTCTGGAATGAGCGGTTCTCCACCTTGGATATTAATCATTTTAGTTTAAAATAGCACGTAGAAGTTGGACTATGGACTGCTGAACCTGCCTGTGGGGAGCTCTGGATCTGTCTGAAATTCTCAGCTAAATTACTGTAAATGCTGGTCAAGTGCTTTGTGTTGTGTCCTGTAAACTCGTACTAGAAGAGGAATAAAACTGGTATACGCAATTGAATCTTAATATTCTGCTTTACATATGGTAAAACAAACCAAAAATATTTCAGAAGTATTCTCAGTGTCTTTCTTTTTTTATTTTTTTTTTTTACCCCTGATACTGCTTAAATCAATCTGATGTTTATTTTCAAACAATTCTCTTCTGGGTAATGATTTGCACACTTCATCAAATAAATGTACAGACTAACAGAGATGCCATAATGTCAGCCATTGGAATTTCATTAGCAAAAGTCATTTGCTATCCCGAGTCATTTACTATCCTTACTATCCTATTACATCCATTTTAGATGCAATTCCTTCGAATTGCAAGGCTACTTGTCCTAGACTGACCCAGCACTTAAGTGAGAGACTACACACCTGAGCAAAACAAATTGGATTTGGTCTGTGGTTCCTGAAGCATCAAAGAGAGATGAGTTCTCTTGTGTTTGCTTTTACTTATTTATTTAGTGATGAGACTTAATGTTTATGAGTCTTGTTGTAAACTTCTGTGTCTGCAACTGAATGAAATCAATGCTACTTGCTCAGATTGGCTCTTGCTTAAGACACATTATAGGCTGGTCCCATGCAGAGGATGTATTGTTGATGTTTCTACCTTAATTTTTGTATTAGTCAATGGCAGGACAGTTTGTTCTGAGGGCAGATAATAAAGGAATTTATTCAGTTTTGTAATTGTATTGCTGTTTATCTTTTTTTTCCCCCTGAGTATTTCAGATAAAACTAACACAAAACATATTAATCAAATAGTATTATTTGGTTTTATTCAAAACCAAACAATACAACCAAACTATACAACCATAGGAAAAAAAAAAGAAATCGCATGAATTCAAATGCAGACTAAGAAAAAAGAGACTAATCTTATTAAAAATTATATACATAATCTTAGGAAGAGAAAAGATTACTCTTTTGTGTTATACGTCTTGAGATGTCCTCTGCATTTTCTCAGGAAGTAATTTCTTGTTTGTTATAAAAGACACACTTTAAAAATACAGAGTGGTAAAGAACCTTGTGGTAATTTTCTCTTGCCCTTGGATGTCCCTAATTGACTAACTACTTTAACCTCACCTCATAGAGGCAGGAAGGATTCTGAGGAACAGACAATGATTTTCCCAAAATCCAAGTCAAGAGAAAGATGACTGTGATTAATGTTACCTACTCCCCTTTTCCCATCACATCCCTGCAACCTGTATTTTCAAGTGATTTATATATTACAGTGGCTTGCTGATGCTTATGTTTTAACTGGGGTCCTGTTGATGTCTTAGGTTTTAACTTTTATATTTTTCAAATCCTGTGCTGCCTGGTGTGTAACTCTGAAGTTCCTTGTGGCCTGTGAGCTGCTGTTCTCTCATGCTGGTCAGACACAACAAACCTCTGCAGGTTTCCACTCCAAGGACACCAGGGCCCAAAATGGGTCAACTAAAAACCTCTAAAGGGGGGCAAACTTGGGGTAATTCCATCATGAACTGAGGTTAGAACTGGAGAATTAACCCTGATAGGCAAATGAACCAAACTTATAAAAGTGTATAGAACCTGTGACCCAAGGTCCATCTTGGGTGTAGCCTTTTGACTGCCCAGGGTGTACCTTTGAAGGCCCTTCAAATAAATACCTTCTTTTATTCTCTTATTCTTGTCTAGTCTCTGTGTTTTAAGTGGCCACTCAAGGCACCACTGTAGTAGTGAGAAAAAAATACTAAGGTGCTCAAATTTATGTGGGAAATACACAACTGCAAAAAGTGGTCTCTTTTGTCCACAGACAGATTCTGACATAGAGGCACATTGGTGCCTAATGGAATTGAGAACTTAGCATGGTTATTATGCTACCAAGGGGAATTCTAAACAAATTTTCTCTTCAGAGGTTCACACAGCTGTCCTTGAATTTCCATTCAATTTCAAAGTGACACATGAAGAACTAGGTTGAAAGGGATATAAGTTGCACACTTTCCACGTGTAGAATTGTCAAAAAATTAAACAATTCAATAAATATATGTTGAAAACATATACACAGTTACAGTAGGACTTTTTTTCCCTGGACAGCTCAGTATTAAGAAGTCTCCACATTATCTTCTAGCTGCACACACTTTTGACGAGCGGAATAAAAACCAAGATAACTTTTGCAGGAAGAAGTGAATGCTTCCACTTGAACAAATGTTGTACCTGGAGAAACATACAAAACTTTCAGGCACAATAGCTGTGCTTAGGTGGGAAGAAATAGATTCAATATAGTAACAAAAATAAAATATAAGGTTTCATTCACTTTGAGATTGATAGGAAACAGTCTACACTTTTCCAAAGGAAATACAGGCAGGACGATAAGAAACTTTGTTCCTTCATATCTTACAGAAATAATTGCAATAGATGGCAGTGTGAGAATCATGGAATCATAGGATTGTTTAGGTTGGAAAAAAAGGTCTAAGATCATCAAGTCCAACTGCTAAAATAACACCATCCTGTTCAGTGCTAAACCATGTCCCTAACAGGTGCCTGCTCTATATTGTGTCGAGTCATGACTTTGATCCAGCAAAAATGAGCGCATATGAGCACCTATGACCTGCTTGATTTTTGAACCAGGTGAACTAACTTATGGACTGTTCTGACATGGGGGTATTTAGGTGTTTAGACGTGTTTACAAGATTTGAAAGTAATATTCAGAAACAATAAGGAAACCAGAAAAAAGGGGAAGGAGTGGAGGCTGATAAAATGCTAATATGGTGCTACAGCTTGGGAAATGCTTAAGATGACTGTTGATATTACAGATTGATCTTATTAATTTTTTATCTAAAGAGGGTTTTTATAGCATTGGCTGTAGAAATGAAATACCTCAAGTGGAACCCTAGCATCTTTGATGTTGTGACTCTTCCATATCAGTAATAAAACAAAAAAGAAGGTAAAACTCTTCTTCTGAAGTCTAGTAGGATGGAAATTCTGCTTATCACTGTAACTAAAGATTATGCTCTCATACTTACAGTATGAGAGTATTAAAAGGTCATAAAAAATGTTGATGAAGTTCCTGCTTTCTTTCCTTACTTGAAAGTAGTTAAAAAAGCAGGATGCATATGGTTTTTAATATAAAATACGTTTTCCACTTTATAGCTAACACAATATGGAACGAGTACCCATTTACTTGACGGCTGAAGTCAGGAATGAATAACAGATCCTGATTTTATTTAGCTTATCTATAGAATAGCATGAGGAGCCCAGAGAGGTGTTTAAGCAGATTTCTGTTAATGTAAGGGTACATATGCCTAATTCTCTTAACTATGTTGTGCCAGATCAGGCTTTATTCTGTGATCCTTCCAATGTGTATAATAGCATTGTAATAAATGTACATGCAGGTAGAAATATCTAAGCCATCTAATTCAAGCAGATGCACAGAACTGCACAGGGGCTTTTTTGTTATCTGAAATGAAAAGATACAGACATTAGAACCTGGCAAATGACAGTATCAGAAGGTGTTATAAATAGCAGAGATCTTTATAATTGCTCAGATCTTGGCCAAAGACCTAAATTGAGATTGACTGATCTATCCTGTTCTTCTTTAGGCATATTTATGAGAATACAGACAATTAAATGATCAAAGGAGAAAAAAACTGATGAAGAGATCTTTTCTAGTCAGATATTAAATTTCTAGGATGACCTTTACTTTCAAAACACTGAAGTTTTATGACATTAGAAAGATGTCATGCCAACCAAAGAGGATGTGCCATTTTCAAACAGGAGAGAAGTCAAGACTAGTTTTTCAATCAAACAGTCTTTATTTGGAAAAGAGAACTATGTATTTTCTAAAACAAACAATAAAAATACAGTATAGGTTATATCCTATGCTACCAAACTATCAAAACATATCCTCTAAACATATATTAGTACTATTAATGGTGATTAGATACAGAGTTTTATGTTGGAGATCTGAATCAAAATTTTTTTTCCTAAGCATGATGTTTGCATTCATGTTTTTTTGGGGTTATACTGCATCTCACCAGAATTACTATCTCTGGTAGCAGGGGTGATTTAGGTACTATTGGAAAGTTTTCCCACTCAAAGAGAAGAGAACCGTGTATTCTTTCATGAGTTCTTTAATACCTCAGGGTATCATCAGGATATCATTGTAGTGTTGCATCCATTCAGTACTTTTTTATTGTTTATGGAACTGTTTCGTACTGAAAGGAATTTTTATTGAATCAAATGTTCTGGGTGAAGAAGATGAGTATTTCAGTAAAGAATATCAATGAAATTTAAACCTCATTAAATCTAAATTATTTTTTGTTTTTGTTCAGTGACTGAAGAATACTGGTTATCCATACAACCTTGTTGATACCAGCTTTAATCCACTGAAACATAATATGTGAATGAACAATGTGCAAGACAAGAAAAGCATTTTACTTAAACCATTCTTTGTAGAAGTCACAGAAGAAAACAAGAGAGGAAATCACACCACTCCTTTAAACTTCAGCCGCTGTAGAACACCAAGTTGCAAACACACCAAGTTAGCATGTTTCCTTTTCTCACTAACTTGAAAGAGACAGATTTTTCATCTATGGGACCATGTTGTTACTTAAACATCTCCTAAACAGAATGAAAAAGGGAAATGTTAGAAGAAAGGTTAAGTTGTAATGTAACCTTAGAGTACCTGGGAATACTGGGGAAATATATTTCAGGGAAAAGACTGTAGTAGAAAAAGAGGCTTCCTGATTAAGTGAGTGTGGACAGATTAACTAATAAATAACTCATATAAATTTTTCTTTTCCTTTTTTTCTTTTACTCTGGAGACCAAAATGTGCAAACAGAGTCCAATAAAAATCTATAATACAATATTAAAATGCAGAATGTATGCACCTAAATCCCCTAAACTTATTCACAGTAAATGCTCAATTCTTTGAAACTGGTATTTAATGCAAACACTTTTGAAAAGCCAAGCAATACTCCTAGAAATAACTTCCCCAATAAGAAGCCCTTTCTGAGAACTTACAATTATATTTGTAATACTTATATGTTGAACATTATTGCTGGAGAAATAAGGTACCAGAAAACTTCGAGAAGGTAGGGTCTGGCCAATGTCAACATGAGAAATGTGGCAGCCACTTTGTTTCAAGAAGTATTTATCTTGAGAGAATACCAAAAGGAATCATGTCAAAATCATGTCAGATTAATGGAAATAAAAATATTGTACTTGTCTCATGGCCCATTACTAATGTCTTTGCAAAACTTTTCTGACCATATCAGGGAAAACCCCCACAGTGTTGTTGAATTTTGTGCTTAACACAACTACAGAAATTTGCAAAATAGTTTCCCTCCTGCCCTTCTGAATTTTTGTAAGTGTGTGGTAAAGAGCCTAGAGAATCAGAAAGTATGGGGCACGCAGGTTAAGAGTGATGAACATCATCTTAATCCAGTGACTGGAGGAGGGAGAGAAAATATTTATAAAGCCTTCTGTGATACTGTGCAGTGTGCTAACTCAAAGAACTGGTTTAGAAATATATTTGGTATTTTAATTTGATGCTTATAAGTTTCAGGCATAGACTGTCAGGTACAAGATGAAATCCATTACCAAGAAAAATCCAAAGCTCTAGTGTTAGGAAAGGTTCTACATCACACATATTCTGGTATATAAAAATATTTGAGTGAAAACACTAGAAATTATGAAAAAGAAAGACATATCAGATCATGTGGAGCTCTTAAAAAGCATGATGAGTGTAAAAAAGCACAGGAAGAAGAAGAGGAAAACTGTTCAGGAAGGTTGTATGGCCTGTATAAGGTACTTGCACCCTTAGGAACTGGTTGGACAGTCACAGGTAGGGAATAGTTTAGATCTGCCCTTCCATGGTTAATAGTAAAATAGAAGCTAACTATTACAGATTATTTTGCCACAAGTTCTGTCCTTGACCTTTATTTGGGTCCACATTATGTCCTGGCAGAGACCCTCCCTGTAGGAACTTCCCCATGGGTTGCCTAGAGAACCTGACCCGGAGCTGGCATGGCTCGGGGGTGCACAGGCTGTGGAGGTCTGAGTGATCCATTACTTCTCCACCTGTGACTGCATGCTGAGATGGAAGGGCAAATACAAGGTACGTGCTGCTGAAAGTCGCTTCTCTTTGGACAAACAACAAGCAGTCAGGCAGCAATTGTGCTTTGGAATCTGTTTCAGGAGTACTTTATTCAGGATTGTCTCTAAAGCAGACCAAATCATTTTGCAGGAAGCAAGGGAATGAGGGAAAGGGTACCTTTCAAAGCACCTGTAGTAAATAGCTCTGGTTACCTCTGATACTACTCCTTCAGAAAACATTTGGAATGCTTTCTTAATTTCCCGTTTAACATAGATGCTACCTTCAATGGCATCAGTAACAGACGTGAAGTAATTCTCCATTTCAGGAGCAGAGAGCTGGATCTTCCCTTTTACTCAAAAGAATTTTGTGTTCTTAGTGTAAAGATCCAGAGCTTAGTGTTACTTCCAGAGCTATTGTCAACGGGAACACATGTAAGGAAATTAAACTGGCCAGGAAGGTTCTATACTGTAATAAATCAGTCTATTATTTTATTTTATTTCGGGAGCAACTGAAAGTCAAAAGCATTCAGAAAAATACCCCAAATCTTTACATTCCATATTTGTCCAGTGCTTATTATGCAGCTACTGATTCCTCCTCCTTATTCTTTAAATAGAGTTGTCCTGGGGAACCTACCATCTGCCCGATGTAAACTGCCCCGTTAATTCTCACCTGGCTACAGCTGCAAAACAGATGAGAACAAGGAGAGGGAGTTAATGAATGAGTCCTGGTAAAGATCTCAGCAGGGTGCCTCCTTTAATTCAGACCACGGTGATAGTTAGTATGACAACAAGCTGTTACCACCTAATGATTTCAGTTCCTTAAGTATAATGAGTCACAAGTTCCCGGTATGCTCTCAACTGGACAACTTAAAACTACTGTTGTGATTCAGAACCCTGTTGCATGCTGCAAAATTCCACATAAAATTTTCACCAGAAAAGGCTTCGGCATGGAAATGGAAACAGTTAATGGTCGTGAAAAATTCATTCAGTGAGCTGTCAATACGTTAATAAATAGAAAAAAGCCCAAACACGCAAAAAACCAAATAAAACCCAACCAACCAACCAACCAACCAACCAACCAAAACCTCCACAAAAAAGACAAATACTTTTTGGATTAAGTATCCAGTAGGTTCTTGAAAGTAATACAGTTTAAAAATATCGCACAAAAAGTTATTTTCATCTACTGAATATATTTATAAGTTCTAATATTATATTTAATATATTTTCTTGCTATTGAGTAATATAAGGTCTGAGATAATGATCTTACATGTGGTAAATGACCATTGTTACACAAGGAAAATATCAAAAGAATTTGTTAAAAAAATGCACATTATTAACAAGAATTAGAACAGCTAATAAAGAATCACAATAAAAAAAATCCTTGAAGCATGGAGTGTGAAGTATGGTGAAGCTGAAGAATATCTGAAATTTAAAATAATAGAAATTCAGTTTGTTCAAACTGAGTTATATGTGGCAATACGGAGTCTTAAACAGGTTCTGAAAAGTTTAAGCATCCAATTTAAAACTATAAAAGTTGTTCACTTGATTTTGGACCAGTGCCTGTTTTAGAAATGACTGAAGGCTTAGATACGCAAGATTTTGAAGAGGGAAAATTGGCATTCACATGCCACATGAATAATCTGTACCTTTTTGCATATTCATACCATCTTTCATTGCCAGTGACTAGGACCACCCAACCTTGCATTGATCCTATGAAGGGACATAAACTGTGCATAAACACTTCCCTTGTGTTAGTTAAGCTGTGGTGACCTGTTAGGCATTAGGGAGAGGAATCGCTCCCAAGGTTGGGTGGTCCTAGTTAGTTTGGATACAGCAGTGACTTCCCCTTGTATCACTCACCTCAGAAGGGTTTTCTGGGAGTGAAGAGAAGGAAGGACGTTCTTTGAATGATTTATAGCTGGCACAGGCTGGAACCATCATTGTGGTAAGAGCTCATGGCTGAAAGGGACCTGTACCCTTAAAAGCCCTAGATGGTCTGATGTGTCACTTGTCAGAAGTGTTAAAGAATGACATAGTTACTAAGGGTTAAACTGTCCCTCTGGTGAAGAGGGATAAAGAGTTTAAGTGAAATTTTCCACGAAAGCTAATAGTTAAATAAGGCTACAGATTAAGTTAAATAAGATTTACAGATTGCTGGTGCCCATGTAAGGATAGGAAAGGAGTGTGTGGTCATACTTACACCCCCATATGCCTTTGTCTCTATTTATAAGTCTAATGATGCAGAAGTACTCTATGACAACTCACTGTTATTATCTAGTCTCATGACATTTTGAAAATAAATATTTTTATGAAGGTTGGCTGCTTGTTTCTGACTGGCCGACTTCCTCTCCACATATGGAGAGCATTTCTTAATATCAGTGTTCTTTTCCTGGCTGATTAAACTGAACAATAAACTCCTAATTAGGAGGTCTTGAAAGTTCTGGTTTTGATGTTAGCTTTGCAAGTTATTCACTGCGGGAGGTGATAGGGTAGTGAGGGTGCTTCTGAGTCATCCCCAATGCCCAAACTGCTTTGCAGGATATAAAAGACATGTGCAGGAGAAGAGAACTAGTCAGATTTGGAACCTACTTTTACATCACTGTTACCCCCAAGATGACCTCAATTCATTAAAAAAGTTATTTCTTGGGAAGTGTCTTAAAAGGTTGTTTGAACTTAAAGCTCAGGCTCAGTTGGTATTCAGACCATACCTATTCTCTACATTATTTGGGGCCATGCTTTGAAGTTTTCTCTTTCTCCTGGGTATTTCAGCTAATATGGTTCACTGCAAAATGAGAGCACAGAAAAATACAGTATCATCATATTACTTGTCTCAGACTTGAAATGCAACAAGAAACTTAAGAAGAAAATAGCTGTTATCACAAATTAATACAGAGCTGTAAATAAAATCTTGAAGAAAAAAATTTGAAAATTGTTTTAACTTAGTAATTTCTTTTGTCTTTTCTTATGATATATGCATTACAGATTACATTATGAAAAATTTGTCTTCTGTCATTTCACTATATGTCCACTACTTAGAAGCAGCAGATTTTGCCACTGGAGTGTATCAAAAGAGTATTTAATCAGATTCACCATTTCTCTTTTCCATACCTTTTCTCTCAAGTTTCATACATGTGCACATGGAGTTGTGCATTTGCTTTGTCACTCTGCTTCAAGGAATGGCAGGGAATTCGCTGTTGAATGGCGGCATACACGTGACTAATGCCCTGCCCAATCCCAGCAGCTTTGGAAGCTCTGTTTGAATGATACCTGAGAGAAAAATCATCTTCTTTCTTCATAATATCCTGAGTTTTTCACTTTTCCTCCTCCCAAATATTTCATATCCTAGTAGGTCCTTATCACATTTCATAGTTTGACATGACTCAGGAAGTTAATTGCAGGTTGTTAAAGTATCTAGGCAATTTAAAAAATGGTTTCACTGAAAAGAAATCTGAAAAAACTCCTAAATTTGAAATTCATTTTTGTCCCAGTTTAAGACAAA
>VZTA01025452.1:48477-81271 GCA_013398855.1 Mohoua ochrocephala
TTTTGAAAATTTCGTCTGGCTTTTTTTCTTTCTCTTGTACCCACTTTTAAAGACACAGAAAGGCACAGGAATCATGTCTGGGCATAGAGTGGCGATAAAGGATACACGTCATAAGGTCACCCAAGACAATTTTGCAAATGCAGTGATTTTGATATGGAACAGTTTTTGTATAGAGACAACGATTTGGTTGGTCTTTCTTCAGAATGCAAGAGAGAGCTCTATGAGATCAGAAGACCACATGTGCAATAGTTTCTGTTGCTTTCTCTTTTGTCCTAGCAAGATCATCCAGAGGATCCCTATTTGCTCCTTCACTTTACTTTCCTAGTCTTGGTTGAAAATACAATGAAAACTCCTTTACACATGATGCACAGCTCCTTTTTGTTAATTTTTGGTGCCCAGATCCAGTTCTTCAGGTTAGTGGGCTTACGGCGGAAAATCCAGTCTTTGTTCTCCTTGTTTGCCCCAGAGACAGTCCCAACTAGAAAAGGGAGTAACAGAATTCCTCTGATGTCACATGTACTGAGCTATTCAGGAAATTCATGCTGACACTTCTCATATTCATTCTGTCACATGGGAAAGGTCCTTCTAAAAGCACTGCTGGAGATAAGGCATGAAATAGAAATGCCTGTAAGCCAAAGAAAGCAAGTTCAACTCAAGAGGATCTTTGTGACAGAATTGTTCAGTGCCCAACGGAAGACTGTGTCAGGCAGGCAGGTGTCAGCAGAGGCAGGAGGAGAATTGTCTATCAGCACCCCAGCACTGTATTTAAAAGACAAGTAGTGCTTTATAGCAATTATCTCATCCACAATGCAAAACTAGGTTTGGGTATGAAGTATTTCAAACATATTTTACCATGAGGAAAATCTACCAAAATGTCAGTTCTTCTGAGAAATGTTTACAAGTGAGAAACATATGACCAGTGCTGGCATCTCAATCAAGACACTGCTAACCAGCCATATTTTTTTAAATGGATATAATAATATTTTTTAAAAATCCCTTTAGACATCTTGTATTTACTTCTAAGCAGCAGTATTTTGGAACTGATCTGATTTTTTAGAGTTTCCAGTTTTGAAATATTTTTGTAAAGCTCTGTTGTATTTTCAGGTTCAGAAAAAAGTGAGTGAGGGTATTTAAACATCTATTAAAATCCCTATTTCTCATCTTTGTGTGCATGCAGTGTGTTTTGAGGGGGTTTTTTTTTATTGCATCTAAAATATTTGTTATTACATTTTTAAGGCAATTTATATGTTATTATTATGTGTCGTAATGACATCTATTGCAGCAAAGTGAGACAATATCAGACAGAAATCATTAATATTTCCTAGATTCCAATCTGAAACTCAGAATTATCAACAATGCTTCATTGGTTTGAGTGCTTCTGTCTTACAACATTTTAGAACCTTCATACTAAAAAAAATTGGCATTTACAGTCACCTCTAATGAAAAATTTGAAACGAAACTAAACTAAAGTCTGTGTCTGTGTGCATGTGTAAAGTGGTGCTTTGTTAAACCAGAATTAGGGAAAATAGAATAATATTTCATGTAATGACTGCAGTTAGTAGCCTGTATGTGATGAAAAGATGTGAAGAAAAACTGAATGTGTGGGTGTTTCTGTGTGTACAAAAGAGGAAGGGAGATTACAAACTGGAGTTAAAAATCCCCAACATCCACTGCCATCAGTACTGAGTAGAACTGCCAAAGATGCCAGCTTCATCATTTACTGCAGCTGTGCACCTGCAAATGCCACCTGGATTCTCTGTCACTGCAGCAGTTTCAGAAAGGTCTGAATATTCAGCCACTGAGTATTCTCATGTTTTATCTACAAAATATTCTAATTACTTTTGCTGCTAATAAATGGCAGAGGGAAAAAAATGCCTCTAGGATTTGGCTCTGTGAGCAATAGGGGTTGCAGTGGTTAAGAGTAACTTAATCTACTGTGCCAACAGCTGCATCAGTAGACTGCATCAAGCAATCAAATAAGGATTAAAGAAAAAGTCACATTGGCTTTAATTGTCTTAGTTTGCTTGGCATACATTGCAGAAAACGATTAATTCAGGCTGTTTCTAGCAAAGAATAACCTCAGAAAGTTTAGTGTTTATGAGCAGCCCAGCTGAAACGCAACTTCCTTAAACTTTCTTCGCATTTCCTATCATCAGAAAGGAAAATAATAATATATCACAGGTTTTCTCAGGGAATAGCTATTATATATTAATACTATTAACATTCAAAAGAAAAATGACCAGTGCTGTAGACTTAGATTTATTTTAAATTAAGTCATAACACTGAAGTCTGCTGAACAGTGGAAAATTGGAGAAAGTAGGGTCTGATTATAGAATCACACAAGTTATGGCAGCCAGCTACTGACTTGATGTTTCCAGACATCAAGTGGATTGACAATAAATGAAGGAAAATTCAAAAGGGAAGACATGAAAGATCGCAAGCCTACATAAATACAGTCAATTTTCTCACTACTCTGTAAATCTCCATAATTCAATCCCTTGGCCATCCTTTCATCCTGAAAGGTCTGCTGAATTTCTGAAGGTGAGGTGAGCTGTTCTTCTTTTTTCCACTGCAATCTTTCTTATCCAATCTGGTCATTCTATTTTTTTTTTTTTTTTTTTTTTTTTTTTTTTTTTTTTTTTTTTTTTTTTTTGCAGGCAATCAGAGACTTGGAAGCAGAAATAGTCTCCAGCCAGTTTCCTAAGAGAGCCACAGAAACGAACCTAAGATTCAGTCTATGATTATGGAATTAGGCTCATACTCTAAGAATGTGGAGGGATGGTTATCATGAGAACAAAACATGGAAGAAAGTTCACTGTTGTGAAGGACCTTGAAAACATTATGAAGAAACCAGTGTGGTACACAGGGAGATGCAGAACAGAATGGAGGAACTCAGGGAAGAATAACATATGATGGGCTTATCACATCAATTATATTTTTTCTGCTCTCCAATCTATCACTGGAGATCGTAGGAAAACCACAGGATATGCAGTATCAGTAATCATGATGGAACAAGGTTAGGGCACAGATAAAGGTTTGACTTGTGTTGAGAGAACCCAAAGCTGGTTTTACCTGTAAATCACTGGGTGATAGCCAAGCACCAAGACAACAGGAAGATTATGGAAAGGAATATGGTTTATAAAATACGGTATCAATATTTAGGTCATTCTTCAGGCTATGTTAGAGGCTTGATGAAATCTGCTAGAAACACCCGAATTTTAAAATGTTATGGAAGAAAAAGTGGCATGATTTATAGATTAAAAAGACCTAACAAGCAAAAAAAAAGAAATGAAGGCATATGGTCTCAATGTTACAGGGCCCAGAAACAAATGAAACATATATTGCTAAGCATATCAGGAAGTCTATGAAGTGGTTTGTGAACTCATTTTGTTCACCCAAATTCAGCAAAAGGTTTTGAGTAGGAATGAGAAAGGACACTTCCTTGTGAATATTTCCCTGGAGTGTTTGTCCTAGAGAGTGGGCCACACTTAGGCAGTTCTTGCAGTAGACACAAAACTTAATGTACAAATGTAACTAAACAATCAAAATAGATGCACACATTTGATCGCTTGTTTTTATTGAATATGGAATGTGGGAATGCTACTACTTCCCATGGAAGCTCCTACAGTGTTTAAAATAAGCCTTTACAACAGTATTCTGCATTGTGTGTGCCTTGATCGCTTCTATGCACTGTTACATAGAGTTGTTCATACCATGGGATGATCTCTTTCCATTTTGTCATATGTAAAACAAATTACACTTGAATTAATTTCTTGTAATTTTACTTTCCAGTGTGCTTAGCAGAAGACAATAAAGCATGAGAAAACAATAAAACCCAGTTTTAACATGTGCCTTTGAGGACTCGATGTGCCCAGTGCACCGTCAGAAGGGGAGCATAAGGTGATATTTCCTTCACGATTACCTACGTGATGAAGAAATTGCTCTTAGAATACACAACACCTCTTCCACGGGTACTTAGCCAGCTCCCTATCCTCCTTTGTTTTTGACAAGGAGTATCTCCACAAAAGCCTTTGCATTTCTCCAAGAAGACAAGTTGCTACCAGTGAAGCTGGTATAGGATAAAAGACAGATTTTTTTTTTTTATTCCTTGCAGACTTAAAGAGATATGACCTAATCTAATAAACAACCTTAATTGAAAACTGCTTGGGAACTCACTATTAGATATCTCTTTTCAGGTAAAAATCATATCCTTTACGAAATTTGGATGTTCTTTTCTCAGTTTATTGATCTTCCAAAAAAAAAAAAAAAAAACAAAAACCAACCAAAACTATCAGAAAAGTGTGAATTTTATTTTTTTTAATATTGTTTGAATGATTAATAAGAGCTGGATACCCACTGCCAAATAAGAACAAATTGTTCCACAGAGTTGAGGTGGGGAACCCCAGATATACTTCAGTGATTTGTAGCTGATACTTGCTAGGTATGACTATGAAGACATCACAGCTGTCTTATAGCTTGACAACTGTATCAGGAGTCTGCTCAAATCTGTTAAATCTGGTCAACCTGTATGATGATCACACAGATGAACAATTATGGTACAAAGAAGGTGCTACAAATCCATGACAACAAAAAAAAAAAGAAAGAGGAGAGTCAAACAAATTATTTACCTTTTATTCTCACTCATTCTCACTCGTAAGTAAAGAGGACTAGATCTGGACTATTTGACTTTATTAAATGCAAGGTATTAAAAATATTCACGGTTTACTCTATGTATCCTTATTGCTAAAAGATGAAAATGCATTAACCTGCACAAATACCTGGAATGTATTCCACTATGAAAAATTATGAAAAAAGTGAGTAATTTTTTTCTAAACAAAGATCCTGCAAGTGGAAGAAAACAAATTAAAAAAACACAAACCAACAAAAAACCAGAAGATATTTGTTTTTATTCTACCTGCTTTCCCTTCCAACCCTTAATAAATAGAAACACATTTAATTAATTTTCATAGTGATTTTCTGGTTTTCCCCACAATTTGAAGCAAAGAAGTTGATTTAGGGTGATAATCCTTCAACATCTGACAATTTCTGGGCCTTGAACTGTAGTACACTCAAACTCTGGTTGTGGGTAAAAAGAAAACACACTTTATATGTAAAGCAAATAATTTTTATTGGCATAATTGAAATCTCAACAGTCCAATCATAGAATTACCATTAGTCCAGCTATCTCATTCTCCACAGAATATCTAGTTGTTAGTACTACTTATATAAAAACTCATTACTGTTGCATATGAGGATAGGAAAAATTAAACAATTTGCACATAGACACCTGGTCATTAGGAAAAGTTGCCTCTGTAGCTAAACCAAGTGAAAACAGCAGCAGGCGGGTTAAGTTCAGGCAGAGTAAGTCTGACAAACCTCAGCCCTGAGGCCTTGCAAACTCAATGCAAAGCCTGTGTGCTGTGACCACCAAGGTCAGTATTGTATTCCTGGGATCCCATGTTACCTCTGATTGACAGAAATGAGATGTCCTCGTCACTTGCAAATATGTCCTTGTTAAGTGGCACTGATGAGCAATCAGCCAAACTTTTTGTTTATTTTCTTTCTCATCTTAAATCGATTCACTGATTTCTCTTACTGAATCCCTCAAAACCTCAGTTCTTGTGAAATATGAAAGGTCAAGATTTCATAGTTTAAATGCTTGCTTCGATAATATCACGGTCCCTTTTTCGAGCTCTTCATCTATAACAATGAAGTTTAATGGCACCTCTTCTCTGGCAAAATGTAGTGATTAGTTTTCTTCCTTTTTGGTCTCTAACTTAAATTATAATCTTCCTTCCTTAAGAAAAGAGCAGTGGGCTTAAATCTATGTAACTCACAATGTGTGCAATGAGGCCATAAAGGTAAATAAAAAGAGGTCTTTCTTGTCTCTTTTCACACATACACGCACAAAGATGTCTTTTTCTCATCGACTTCCTAAACATAGTAATGACAGTAAATTTTTTTTTATGGCTTTAAATACATTTCTGAATGCTGATTAAATACATTTCTTATGTGAATGCCGATTCACATTTGTCCTTTACCTGCCACAGTTGCTCCACTTTGCTTTCTCCTATTCCCAGGCAAAGCCAAAGAGTCCTGAGGCAAGTATTGGAAAAATAAAGTTTTCTGTTTATTGTGTTTAGAGAATGCAGATGTTGCAATTACCCCCTAATAAAACACTATGGACTAAGAACTTCCACTGTTAAAAGGTGAAATAAACCAAATGTATAGGATATGGAAAGAGTTTTGTTATAATTTATTATGATATTATTGTCAGAGTTTAGGTAAATAATTGTTTAAAATTACGTCATACAATGAATGTACAATTAA
The DNA here is from genome assembly GCA_013398855.1 of Mohoua ochrocephala. Lineage (NCBI taxonomy): Eukaryota > Metazoa > Chordata > Aves > Passeriformes > Acanthizidae > Mohoua > Mohoua ochrocephala. Next base: position 54,808 of record VZTA01025452.1, read on the forward strand.
AGAGTTTGTTTTCTTTTTTTTAATCCCTGTGAGATCAAAATAAAATTTTAAGTCATGGTTCTTACTTCTTTTTCAAATCATCCCCTTACCTGCTTTGCCAAGAAGCAAAATTCAGAGAAAAAATAGAAGTTCACTGTCACCCAAAGAATGTGGCTAAGGCTCACGGAGAAGGGTCAACCCTTGAGAACGTTTTCTAAAGTACAATGCCTACCACTCACGTGTATCCACCAAAAAGATTGAAGAACGTGTAAAATAGGTGAGATATAACACATGAACCAGCACCTGTTTGCAGATGCAATCACTCATTTGGAAGCCTCTCTGCTAGTTACCTATTTACACTTGTGTCTGTACTTTTTATCATAAAATGTAGATGCCTTTATGGTTCTGTTCAGAAAGTGTTGACTTGGCCTTCAGTAAGTGTTCCTCTTCTTGAACAGTTATTCAGATGAAATGTCTGAAGTCATTGCTGCTTTTCTCCCACTAAGATATGGGAGCCAGATAGTCTCCAAATCTGGGCAACAGAATTTCTATTTGTCAAACGCACCCTGAGGCTCTGAGAGGGTGCATCTGTCACAGCTATAGTGCAACTGGGTGGGTCTGACTGATAGTGATTGAGTAAAGTGCCAACATAACTGAGTAAGATTGAAGATGACTACACCGATATGCTTGAATTGACATTAGTATTAATGAACAAGACAGCACATATCTTGACATGAGTAAGTGGTCACAGCCTGGGAGTGTGGAAGTGAATATTAGCTCACATGACTTGGTGTAACTCTGCATGGGTGTATGTGTGACACATGAATGATTACTGGAAGTCAGTATCTGTGTGTGGGAGTAGCAGTGTCACTTTATATAAATGAGTATCCCTGACAAGGGGCAATTTAGTTTCTGCCTAAAGATTTCCTGTTGGTAGAGAATAACCTACCATCTCCCAGTGACAGAACATCCACTCCCTTCAGGCAGTTACTCTCTACTTTCCATTAGGCTGTGGTATTTCTTAATATTTCTGAAACTACAGATATGTATCAGTCTGATTAAGGTTGGAAAGCGATATTGTCTTTAATCTTGGTTTGAATCTGAGCCTTCATTATTGTATAATTTGCTCAGTTTCTCTAATAGATGATATCTTTTTCCTGATTGATGGGATATTATCTCTCTTTCATGCTTCCTGTCAAAAGAGACTTCTGAAATTATTAGGGCATAAAACTTTCTATATGTATGCATGCACATTTATGCATGCATGTATGTTTGCAGTCCTTACAAAATAATGAATATGACTTCAGAAGAAAGTAAATCTAGGTATTGAATAAACTTGATTTCAAGGTAGTAGAAGCCTCTTCGTGCAGCACTAAATTTACAGCTGGAAACCTGAATTTTTGTGAGGGTACATTAGCCCTTTTGAAACTGCACTGGAAAGAGCTCCTTTGTGAGGGAAAGCTCCCAGCTTTCACCCAGACAATCCCTGGCTCACAGCCATCCTGGCTGCAGCAGCAGGGTGGAGCTGAAGCTGCAAGAGTTAAACACTAGGGTTTGCCCAGCTGTTCCTAAGAGTGAGCTGGGCAGCAGCTGCTAGCACTAACCAGCAGTCAATCTCAAATGCTTCTGAATCAATTGGACACTCTTCTGTGCCAACTCGGAATCAAATGCCTGGTATGGGTATGGGATGAGTACGCATGGTCATGGGATTCTCCTTCCGGGCATGGTGATGCAGTCTCCTTCTGTGAGCAACTCCCAGTACCTAGAAAGAGTTAGGAAAAACTGATAGCTCCTGATGGTCCTGCTCAGGGTTTGGCTATCTCAAACCTCCTTTTTTTTTCCCAGCAGAAGCAGGTATCTACCACTTCCTTGACACAGCCCAGGATTAACAGCAATCAGTTAATTCTGTTAATGTGTTAATTCTGTGTGGGCACTGCCCCTAGCAGAGAGTTAAGAGCCTCTTTTTGGTTAAGAAACATATGCATAAAAAAACATTAAAATAGCCATGCAAGACTTTCAATAAACGTGGGCTCTGCAAAATGTAGCAAAAGAAAGAAGTAAAGCAAGCAGGTCCCAACCTGCTACCAGTGACCTCAACTCCTCTCACCGTCAAATGTCAGGACAGGTATAATTTTCCTCCCTTTATTCATATGACAAAATTAAACTCACACACACTCTTGTACTCTTTTTGTTATTCCTAATATTCTCAGAAACGTCTCTCTTTAGTCAACCATTGTTACCATGAGTTTCTTTAAATTATAATCTTCCAAATTCTGTGGACTATAGCAGCTATTTGATGAAAATTAGAGTTGTTAAATTAACAAAGACTAACTGAAGAGATAGAATTATTTTCTCATAGTAGAAATCTTGCTATACCAACAACTACTTTTAGTGAATCCTATGACAAAATATTTCTGCTTGAGTATTGATGTTCCTATATTTTATTTTCCCAAATAAGACTGAATTTATGAATATTGTGGTGTCTGTGTATTTCTTATTGGGAACTTGGACCTACGTCATGTGCTTGCAGCCCTCAACCATATAGATCTCAAATGTGTAGGGACAATTTAAATCAGTTTTCCCAAATTAGTTTCATTAATGTGGACTTTATATTTTTGATGACTCCTCCCCTGTTGCTTCTTACAAAGGTTGTGAATCTGTATCATGATGATGCATCTGCAGACCACTCACAATAAGACATTCTGCATCTCCCTTTCCTTGCCTGGTATTCACCTAGAGACAATATAATCAGCAGAAGGGAGGTAATGGACTTTTTTTTTAACCCTTGGGATTTAAAAACATGACAATAGGAATAATACGGAATACACAAGTGCTGAAAAACATTCCTTTTAGAAAAAGGAAAGAGTTACAAATTGTGCCTGTGTGACTCCCCATTTACAGGATGTACCCACTTTCTTAACAGTAATTTTCATGAGCCATTTAAATAAGTGACCTTATAAATAAGACTCTGTGTAAATCGTGAACACCATCATGCAGGAAGATGACAGGTTTTATGGATTGGTCATGGCAAAAATGGCAAATTTCACAGTTTGTCACGCACTAATGGGGATGGTTACAAAAACATAAAGTCGTTTATAGTGATAAAAAATAATACTGAAAGGATACAAGTTGTATTTTTTAACAAATATAAATCATAAAGACATGTGACATTCTGCCAATGGATTTGGGAAAGATTGTTTTAAACTGGTGAAAGACAAATAAAATGGCAAAGGGTGATTGTGGTGGGTTCTGTCAGAAAGAAAACAAAAAAACCCAGAAGAATGCAATCGCTTCAAATTGAATTCAGTGTGCTTGGAGTAGTTAAATTTGCACAGAAGTGTTCAGTCTGTGTGTTGTCATGAGCTCTGAAGCATAACGTAAACACAGAGGAACAGTGCAAAGACTTTTCTTAAGCCAGTATAAATGCAAGGTATTATTGCGGAACATAATAAAAACTATTCTTATGCTAAAATAGTTGTGTAATTAAAGCTGCCTTCTGAAGTCCAAAATCTGATCCAGCCACCTGTAACCATGTCACTTCAGCCTGTGATATTTTCTGGTTAATCTAAACAGAACTGAACCTTAGCATCTACTTAGGTGGGAAGCCAATAGGCCAGCACATTTAAAAAGTGTTGGCTGGGTTTTAGATTCCCTGGCTTTTGACTGGCCTTTCTGAGGGACTGCTTAGAAGTTCTTGCCATTAGAACCATATTACTGACTCTAGGCAGTTGTCTTGATTTTGGCTTCCCAAACCTAGAATTTCTTTTGAAAGTGTGCCTATGCTCGACTCTGTCTGCCGCAGGTGGATGGACAAGAGACCTTCTGAAGCTCATTCCAGCCGAAACTGTTCCATGATTCTCCCTGAAACCAATCTGAAACCCTGTGTATCAGTGCTGAGCTGAAGTATTTCTGTATGCAGCAGCCATCCGGTATGCTGAAATTATAGAGCTCACCACTGTTTTGTGACCTTTCAGCAGAATTTACCTAATTAAAGAGATTCAGAAGTACAACATACCTGAAGTTAAAAGCAGTCTTAGGTCAGCCTGACAGCAAGATAATACTATAATTTCAATGGCAACTGAAGAACTAGTTATGAAGGAAAGCGAGGCCCAAATGAAAGTACATCTTCTGACTGAATCCAAAGATGGAGTGATGAAGTAATATTTGGAAGTTCAGTGTGTTGACTAGACAAAAAGGACTGCCTTATAATTTTCTTTCCAAAATATATGTCTTTGAAGCTTATAAATCTGCAGCTTGCAAATTCTGCATCTGTACCAAAACCCAAAAGGACTTTATCTTAGTTAATAAACTCTAACAGGGCTGCAGAACAAGACTAATGCAGCACCTTCTGCAGCAAACTTTTCAGTGGGTGACATAAAGGCATTTATTTAGAGAACTTTTCCAAGAGACAGTCACAATAATTTGAGAATGCAGTAGGCAATCCACTACAACACACTTGCAGGAATATGTTTAAGACAATGAATAGTTAGTCTGTAACTAAAAATACAATATTTATTAACTTTACATGCTTCATAAACATGATAAAATGCTTCTGCTAATGCTCTCAAGATATAATATAGGACCTAAACACAGTGTTCTATAGTAAACTGGATTAATTTTACAGTGAGGTTCCTTAATTCAGTGGTAGTACCACATAGCATCTTGAAAATTATGCTGCAATTTTATTTGAAGTAGAAAATAAGCTGTGTAATCAGAATATGTACTTTATTTTTACCATACTGTTAGTTTAATTTGCTTTCTCTACCTTTTCAAATTTGAAAAATTGAAAATTGCTAGATTGAAGCTGCCATTTTTGAGACTTGGGTTCGGTGGCTTTTTAACCATTTTCTTACAAGGAAATCTGAACAATTAAACATGTTAAGATCTGCCTGCAAAGATCTCTTTGCAGGAATCTAGGCAAGCACACGAAGTTCCTATTTTACAAAACTGATCAGCATTATCACAGCTGCACTGAAGTGCAAATTCTCATCATTAAACTTCCTAGATAATCTCAAAGACAGCAGTACCACTACATTCACATGATCTCAAGCAATTCAATTAACATGATTTATTGAGCTACCACTTTTTCTGAGCCATTGTAAGCGTTGCTTATAAAAGAGCCAGGATGCAGACGTTACTGTTTTGTAGCCGACGTGGAGGATGAGGATGTAGCTGCAACAGATGTGCCGTGCACACACCGGGTGCCTGGTTGTTGTGAGCTGGGTGTGTGCTGAGCACGAGCTGAATGTGTGATTGCTGAGTGCATGACAGATGTGTGACTGTCATGTGTTAGGTATGTGGTAGGCACTTGATTGTCCCAGGACATCAGGGAGAATTTCTTCATGGAAAGGATTATCAAGCATTGGAACAGGCTGTCCAGGCAGCTGGTAGAATCATCATCCTTGGAAGTGTTCAAGAAACGAGTGGACGTGGCACTTAGTGCCCTGGTCTAATTGACAAGGTGAAAATCAGCCAAAGGTTGGACTCAGTGGTCTTGGACATCTTTTCCAACATAAATGGTTCTGTGATGCTGTGATTAACATGTGATTGGCATGTGAAACCCTTGTGATTGCTGTGTGATGAGCACATGATTAGCGTGTGACGGCCACGCGAGTGCCATGTGCCAGGTGTGCCCCAGGCAGGCACCATCGGTGTGCCATCCATGTGCCATCTGTGTGCTGAGGGGATGGGTGTCTACGCTGGCACCGCCCCAGGCACCTGGTGACCTCTTGTGGTACCAAGGATGTTACTCATGGTGACCCCGAGGCAGAACAAGAGAACTATCAAACCGGTCTTCAATCAATTGGTTCTCTTCCAGCTTGTTGCAAGTACAATATATGATTTAATTGTTTGAAATATGGAGGTGTATGATAACGCATGTTTTTTATTGACTCTGTTAACCCTTCATGTACTGTATAGGGAGAATAAACTCATAGGAAATTTTCAGAGTAAGAACCTAGACGTAACAAACCTAGGGGAAGCAAGAATCAACTAATTGTATGTACAGTCAGCAAAAATGGCTCAACCAACCTGCAATATCTTGGTATGTTGCAGTAAAACAACTACTTCTCATTGGGCAAAAAATAGACATCTGGTTCACATTCTGCAGAGCTGTGATCTGTTCACAAATTCCAGAAGACATTATTTCAGCAGTTAATCATCAAACTTTGTTTTGTATGTTTTCATAATGCTCAGAAGAGCCGTGTGAGGATGCGTATGCATATATCCATACATATATAAAGACAGATAAAAACACACATATGCAAAGATATAAAAAAAAATGTGAGCTTAGATGTAGCCTTACTCCCACAGCAAGAAATAGATTCCAAAGTATTTCCCAGAGTGACAGTGTTGCCTAGATAGCTATAATATTTAAATTGACTTGTGAGGAAAAGGAAGAATAGGTTCCAGACCCAAGGGTACCTTTGAAGAGTGAAATCATAAAGGTAATGAACCTAGTTTTAGTGACGAATACAGACTGCTATCTTTCACTCAAAATGAAATTACTGTCACCAAAATCTATTCATTGTGCCATTTTCAATTCTCACTATGATTATTCTCAATAGAATTAGGTACTAAAATTACAATTCTTCATATGTTTTATAAATCATGGTAGTAGACTTGAGTATTTTGACCTTTTTAATATTCCTTGGTTTGATTGGCCATTGTGCCTATCTGTTCCATGTATCCCATTATTTTACTGCCTGTCTAACCTATGGGGAAGGGGATGAAGCGGGTGGCCAATGAAGATGTAGGATATTGTAAAGGTCAAAGTACTAACATTATTGTTAAATATTTCAGAGCATACTTTAAGTATTAAAGTTCTGACTGCAGTTTCTTATAACTAATGTTGAGCAAAGAGCAGAAAATAGTATGGATTTTTTTCAGTATGTTTAGTTGGCCAAAATCAAAGTAACTACATAGGGAAACTGTAACACGCTTATTACAACTATATTACTGAGTACTTGCTCAAATTATCTCAGAATTATGCATTTAAATCAATACTTGGAGTGGGATAAGAGCATTATGCTCCTGCCTTGGATCCCTTTCCCTGAGCTTAGGTAGTTCGTACTTGAAAGTTTTCTGCAGATGTGTAGGAATATGGAAGAATTACTAATCATTTAGGAGATTAATGGTTATGTTGTGTCTGGGTGGAGTGCTGCCCAACGGACAGTCTTTAACAGTAATGCGTAAATGTAAAGTGTTAATGGCCTGCTTACCTCCATGTTTCTGGGACTTGAAAGAATCTGGATAAGTCAGGATAAAATCTGAGTGCTTATTTTCATGGAAAATAAGAAGCAATGTATACTACTGCTTCTGTATTGAAGTTGCTTCTACAAATTATTTAAAACATTATTTAAACAGAGCAGCTGAAGCTTCTGTATGTTGATCTGTAAGGATGTAGGATCCAGAACTTCCGTGAGATAGCCAGGTGAACTGCTAACATGTGATGACTTGCCTTGAAAGTACAAGTAAATAGGCATTGTGATACACAAAAACCTATTTATTAGTTAAAAAAACCACTATAGGAGTAGTGTCAAAATTATGGCAAAGACATTTCCTTCCCAAAATAACTTGAGTCACCGCAGAAAGAGTATTAATACTGCAGGATGTGCATTTTGCTCTAATAGCTCTTTTACAACGTTGACCTTTGTGTACCATAAGGCTGACTAAAATCCACATGCACACACATCATCTTAACTGCCATAGGATCTTCTGTGTGAATGTAATAGACAGGATCACGTGTGTTTTGAGGCATATTACTGCCATCTTATTGTACACAGTGTAGCATATATCTTTTAAAAGAGAAACAGTTATCCCAAATGGTTCTGCTAAAAGCTCTTACAATAATTTTCTACATTTTCAGCAAGAAGGACTACTTGTAAAATTAGAGATCAGATTATCACCGGTTTGAATTTCAAATGTCCGAAGAATATTTGAAACCTGTGTAACCTGAATTCTCCTAAAGTTAAGCCTGTTGATCTGTAGTTGAAGTACACACGACAATCTACAAGTTAATAAAACCAGTTTGGGTTACACTACCTTTCCGATGAAGATTATCATCCCAAACGATGAGCCAAGGATTTCAGTTTTGCAAGGTATAAGGAAAAGTATCACTGCTCTAGATTGACTTTTTATCCGCCATTACAATCTTGTTAACTTCAGCACTTGAAATATTTGTGTTCAGGATGAATTACAGGACATGACTAGAACTTCTATGGAAATCTTTCTGAAAAGTGATGCTTTGTACTTGATCAGCTCAGAGGAGTGGTTAAACTGCCTGTGGTAGGTTATATGCTGTGAGAGATGAAGACAGTACATTATCATGAATATAATTCATGTGTTTAGAAATCTCTACTCCCTTTCTGTTTCTCTCATCCTAGAAAATTCAACAGGGATTCTGTGGCAGCCTAAAAAGCCATAAAGTGATGTTTAATCTGGGTTTTCCTTGCCTTGCCATCACTTATCCCTCTGCCTCTGCCTTTAGTTTTAGGTAACATAAAGAGTGACTTAAAAGGGCTTACCTGAGGCATTTATGATGGTCTTTGTACATTAATTTAATATAGTTTATCAAAGTTCCATGATTTTAGAATCCAGATAAACATCCCTATAAAGTAGATGATGAGGGAACGATGACATTTCCTTAACAGCAATGTATGCTGAATTCCTATTAAAGGAGCAGGAAGATGGGTGAATTAACCAACAGTTGGTTTAGTGTTTTAATGGGTAGGGGTGACAGTTCGGGTCTCTCCACAAGCCACTGAACAAATATCAACATAGATTATTCAAGGTACAGTCATCAAGGCAAAAATGAATTAAATGTAAAATAAAGTGTAGTTAAATAAATAAGTGCAACAAATTATTTTCTAGTAAGAATCCTGTGCAAAAGGGATTTCTCAATACATGAATAGAAGTGAGCCTTGTATCCGCTGATGCTATTGAAGTTACCAAATAATGCCTGAAAGGAGATCTTTGAAAGAAACATTTTTGATGGAGACAAACATCCCTCATATTACTCGGTGTCAGTGCCAGATACCCACGGGGCAGGAGTGCTCCCTTGTATGTCTGTCTGGATGTGTGTTTGAAGTCTGTGAGAACCTGCTATCCACCTACATCTTCCCACACAGTTAGGGGACGGACGGAGTTGTTACTCAGGATTCATGGAGTTCAAGAGTCAACAGTTGAGAGCACGTGTTTGTGTATTTTTCTGCAGCATTAAAATGTGTGTCTAGGTAGGAGGAAAACCATATTTATTGTCAGTCTGGAGAACACTTCTCAGAATGTAACACCTTTGCCATTTCCCTTTCATACTTTCATTAGGTGCTATAAATGTAAGCATAACTTTATAATTAAGTAGATTGTGATAATAGACCTCAATTTCCAGGTTGTAGTGCCCTTTTAATTCCCTGCATGATGTCCCAGTCTAAAAGACATTAATAGAGATGTTCTAATGTTGAAAAGAAAAGTGAGGGAAATCAGCATTAAAACTTAGTAAAGTCCTGGGTAGTAAAAAGCCTTTGTGCTGAAGATTGTTCTCCCACAGAGTAACAGAATTTTCTTTTAGCCTTTACAGTCAGATCTCATGCAGTTGAAATATCATAATCAAAGCTCTTTGCCGCCTTGTGTTGAATCTACTGTACTTGAAATCTTTTTATTTAGTGAGAAACAGTGTTTCTATCCTAAATAATATGATGAAAGCATTCAAAATGTCAAATGAACTTTTACCAGCTAAAAATATCTCCACTTTTTACTATTACAATAGTAGAGGGAATTGCCTGTAGGTGACTGGAATGATTAGAAAGGAATAGAGAACATACAATGGTTGTTCCAAGGGGACTGTGAGAGTTCATCGCACTGTCAGGTGTCACTGTTACTTTTATCCCCAATTTCCTAACCAGGATGGTGTACTACTTTGTTCAGGACAGGTTTGCACCGTCAGGAAAACTACAGTTTTGTTCAGACTCCTTTGTCAGTTGCCTTTAGCTTCCACTTGTTATCCTCTCCATTTTCTCCTACGTGAAGGTAGTGTTAGCTTACAAATAGCTGTTCCACAAAGGAAATGAGTCCTACCAACCTCTGCACATGTCAGTCCATGGTTCAAATTTTTAAGAAAATGGCACATTTGAAAATTAATCATCTCTAAGTTAAGTAAATAATTTTGTGCATGTCTCTAGTCTTCCTGGCATCACGAGGAATGGCATTGGGTACTAGCAATATCTAAAGAAAAATAATAAGTAAATACTTTTACAGGGACTACCACTATAAATTGGTAGCTTACTGAAACAACATCTATTTAAAGACTAGCATGTTTCCTTTCAGTAGGACATAACAGTATACTAGTATTTAATGCTTCTCCTAGCCTTAAAAAGTCATTACGAATAAAGTATTTCATAACGTCTGATCTATACACTTATCTCTTGGCATAAACAGACTTAGAAAGATGAGAAAGGTTCCTGCTCATGGTAGATGTTCAGTAGAACTTTGTGGTACTACCTGTTTTCCTGTTAAAATGCCTCTGGATTCTAAGTAAGTCTAAATCACCTCACACAGCTGAGATCACCAAACCCAGCAGAAAAACATATGCTGGTAGGTGGTACATATATCTGTGATCAAATGTGCTTAGAATATGCAAGGCATGGCATAAAGAGTCAACACCAAGGAGCAAATAAAGAAAAAGAGTTGTCCATTTCCTAGATTTCAAAGGACTGTTTTCCCTCTGCATTCCTCATGCGTTCTCCACTGAGACAGAAAGGAATACAGGTCTGGAATGGATTTAATTTTGAGCATGAGTGAGAAGAGGGCCCAGAAATGGGAAAGAAATGAGGGGAAGGAAAGAGTCTGGGGAAAAAAATGGGAGCAAGGAAGGTTTTTCACATGAGTTTTTAAACTGTGCTTTGGCTCTTAGTCATCTTGCCCTAGGGAAAAGTTCAAGAAAACCTCGGCTAGAGATGGCTATGCCAAGTCCCCGGTGAACTGTGACTTGGCATAACTGGCTGGACACACTGCCATCCAGCTATAGGCTGTCTGCTGCTGAGAGCAAGTGACAGAGACTCTCTTTGTGATGTTCAGACCTGTTGCTTACTCAGGTCTTCACACCATCTGGAGGTTTTGCAATCATCCATTTCTGCTTTTGGAAACTCCTCTGGTCAGGGAAGGAAGGTTCTGAATCTTTATGGCTCAGCAGACCCTAAAGAACCTAGTCTGGCTCAAAAGATGCAGCACCAGTGTAGGGGGTTTGCATGGAAAGGTTTTGGTACTGGAGGGGCTACAGGGGCAACTTCTGTGAGAAGACCCCAGATGCTGCGCACAATATGAGCAGTTTCAAGACAGACCTACTGCTGGACAAGGCTGAACCCCTCAGTCAGTCACACTGGAATTCTCTCTGGAATAACGCATTTAAGAAGAGGAAAAAAATGGTGTGCTGCAGCAACTGGGAGAGAGGAATGAGAAGATGTTAGATGAACAACCCTGAAGATACCAAGGTTGATTAAGAAGGGAGTGGGAAGAGGTGTTGCTGGCTCCAGTGATTCCCCTGCAGCCCCTGGTGAAGACCATGGTGAGACAGGCTGCTCCCCTTCAGCCCATGGAGTTCCATGGTNNNNTACATATCTGCAGACTGTGGAGGACCTCACACTAGAGCAGATGGTTGTGTTCTGAAGGAGACTGTGACCTTATGACTGTGACCTGCAGTTTCTGGCAGGACCTGTGGAAAGAGAGACCCAAGCTGGAGCAGTTTTGCTGGTCTGACTCGTGACCCCGTGGTGGACCCGTACTGGAGAACTCTGTTCCTGAGGGGCTGCACTCCATTCTTATGTTGACCCATGAGCCTTTCATTATACTTTCCCCCATTGCCTAGTGAAGTTGGGAAGGGATAGTGCGGCTTTGTGGGCATCTGCTGTCCATCCAAGAGCAACCAGTCACTTCTCTGCTGATCTGACAGGGGACAGTATTGTGGGAGATATCCTTCCTCAGGCCATTGATGGAGTGCCAGAATTCTTATTGGCACAGCTACCCTAGAAAAGCCTTTCAGAAGGCAGTCCTTTTTTTTTAGTTAAAAGAGGTAACTGTTTTTACTTGATGGTAGGAGACCCGCACATCCTGAACTCCTGTTCAGTATCCTTTCTTAACACTCATAGCACTCTTTCTCAACTGAACAACACTACAGTAACTCCTTTGTTGCCATTTTTTCAGAAAAGCTGAACTTAGTCATTGTACCAGCAGGCAAAATTTTGTATATAATTAAGTCAGGCCAGGCAGTAGTGCAGGGCGTTCAGCTAAAGCCAATTAATCACACAATCACAGAATACTCAGGGTTGGAAGGGACCCCTGGAGATCATCTAGTCCAACCCTCTTGCCAAGGTAATTCAAGGTATTGGAGACTGGTCTTTAAGAATGCTGTGGTTTAGGCAACATGAAAAGTTTTCAGATTTCATTCAATGCCTACAATAGTCTATTTAAAGGAAGATTCATGGCATAGAACACTAATCACTCACTTCAGCTAAAGAATAATGATACAATTTTAGGAGTTTGAAAATTCCCCTGATAGCCACAAAGTATACACTTAGTATGTGTTTTTTGATGAATAATATTAAAACTTGTCAAAATAATGAGGATGATGAACAGAAACTACTGAAAATGGTCACCATATCCTTAAACACAGGGGATCACACTACTGAGTGATGCTAGGTTCTCTAAGTTGTCATTGTCCTGAAATTTCAAAGTGATGAAGTGCAACTATTTTAAGCAAGTTCTTTAATGTTGCAGAAATGGGTGAAATACATCAAACAGGATTAGATTTGAAGTAGTAGCAGCTTTGTCTTAACTGCAGCATATAATTACCCCATAATTTAAAGCCCACATAGCTGTTAGATACTGAAACACAAAGCAAATAGAATTTCCTCTGAATAAATACAATTAGATAATTATCTGTGATATGTAAAAAAAGCTTTTAAAAGTTTTTACATTTTGTCTTTTTTGATTGTTTACATTTGAAAAGGTTACAAAGACTATGAATATGTCTATCTGTGTATCATAAATACAAATTTAACAGGAAAGTTCCTCCCCATTATGGGACAGAATTCATACTTGGAAGCAATTTTTTAGCTAACTAGAATTATTTCTTAATCATTTATTTCTTTCCCTCTTTATCTTAAGTTTATGGGCACAAGCTGTCACTTTCAGTCATATATTTACTTTGATCAAGATTCTGTCAACCTTCTTCCATAAAGTAGTGTGCTATTTTGTGAACACTGCCTCCAAGGTATTTCTTATGGAAAGAATGGTTCAGCAGAGGAAGATTGGCCGAATTCGAACATCTGTGTCCCAGCTTTGTTTCCTCCAATATAGATGAATACATCAGAGTTCTCTTCCATACTTTGGAATGATGAATATATTAAACAGTAGGATTTCACAGGTAGCTTACCAAAAGTGGCATGTTTTTTGGTTTGTTTATTTTTATCACAGCTATATCCTATGGTTATCCAGTTAAAAGTCCTGAAAATACTTTGGCATTTATGTTACCCCAGGATTCACAGAGACTAAAAAGAAATCCCAGTCGAAGTCACAGTAAACATAAAAGATTATAACTATGATAATTCTTCTGCAGTTGTGTTCCAAACCAGGATTATTTGTTTATGTAATTTAAATTGTATAATAATAAAAATTTAATGTAAATAATTGCTTTCCTTCTCAATTACCTTGAGATGAATAAGAAAAAATGAGACACAGAAGTTATAGCCAGCTAGTCTATATAAAACCTGAAGACTCAAGTTATACAAGTTTCTTAGAAGGACCACAAGGGTACATGCAAAGATCATGTGTGACTTGACATGTTTATTGCTAAGGAAACATTTACTAGAAATGTTAAGCCATCATCCCCGTAGGTCGTCAGCTCTTTTACTAGAAAATATTATAAGGTTTCCTGCCTGAGACTGATCCACAGGGAAAAGAATCCGCATTCTTTAATTGTGGGCCGTGTTTAAAAGGACCAGTGCAATCTAATGATCTTGCTTACATTCTGCTTCACGTCACAAGCTCTGTCCTTGGGTTGTGTGCATCCACAATTATGAGGAAGTGCTGGAAATCTTGTTTTACATACACAAATAACATCTGCAATACAACATTGTTATGGCTGATGAACTTTTAGAGACCCTTGAGATCTAATATACTATGGAAAATATTTTTGCCCCTTATCCTTGAAAAGCACAAAGCTATGACATTTTCAAAGACTTATCAAGGCAAAGATGCCTCCTAACCAAGCCAGGGTGCACACCTTCAGATTTGGAAGGAACTGAAATGCATCTTTATTAAGAATTAACATTGCCTTTTGATAATATGAAATAATAACTTAAAAAATCAGATCGCTTATTAGTTCACTATTTAGTTTGATGGGGTTTACATTTTGTGATTCTGTGTCTTAGCCAAAACTGAAAGTATTTGTATTATAACTATGTGATATCTCACAGTCAAGGGGTGTGCTAGCAGAAGGGAGAAGACTGGAAAGGAAACAACTTTGGACCATTTTCTACAGCAAAATATTTCCTCTATCTGAGAGGTCCAATTCCCTGCTTGCTTTGATGATCTGCTTGTTACCTAGTGGACACACAATCTTTTCACTGCAAAAGACAACAGCTTTGCATTTAATTTTTTAATCATTTAATTTTCCTCCTAATACAAGAACACTTTCCCAGCTATGTGGGCAGTTGCTGTGACTGATTAAAGCAACAGTCCCCCAAATAGGTTTGTCTAAAAACTATTAGAATTATAATAATAATAGTTGTTGTTGTTACTTCCTCGTTATTCCATTGTCTCTTGCTATACTCCATGTCAGCGAATGATCGGTTGCGTGTATTGCCTGTCTTGTTAAATCTGCTTGCCACGCTGTTGCCTGTGCCCTTTTGCTTTCATCTCTTCTTGCTGCAGTGCAGAGCACTGGGTTTAAGGTGCCAGGTAGGATTAAAGGCATCCCAGGGAGAATTCACTTTTGAAGTGGCAGAAAGTAAATGCTTCTTATCAGCTGTAAGTGCTCCCTGTGTCATTGGCTTTCATGGCTGTGGCATGTCATTTGTAAAGATCTCTTATTTCTGCATGCTGTAGTGGAAAGTAATCTGTCAGCTTTTCACCAGTGTAACAATTCACTGGCAGAGGCTGCTCTTGGTGGATAATAGTGCCTGATTAGTGGTAAATTAGTATCATATAATATTCCCATAACAGCAGAACACATGCTTAAATATAATTTTAAAGTATATTATACAGTTGTCTGGCTGATTACATTCTGTTTTTACAAACGTGCTGTCCCATGGCTGTGCCTTTTTTTTCCTAACTTATGTGTTTCACCTGCTTTAGGAAGGGCAGTGATCTCAAGGGTGAATGGATTATTGAGTAGCAAGTCCCAGCTACGAGCACTGTACTCTGATTCAGAAATAGGTTGTCCTGGACATACTTGATGAGGAAATTTATAAGGAATACAAAGATATGGTGAATAAGTATTTGATGTACAAAACGCCTTGAATTTATCAACCTTCTTTGACAGGCCCGTGTTGCCTATGAATATTTATAGGTAAAGCACGAGTGAATTCTGAAAGATTTAAATCTAGATTGCATTGTTAGTTGCCCAGGTTTAATAATATTTTGTTTCCTTCATTATTAGATGATAAAACAGTCTGTTATACAACATATTCCAGCAGATATCCAATTTTGTTAATGGTCATGTATACAATTGAAAATCTTGTTCAGAGACCATGTTCAAGCATTGCATATAAGAATATGATTTTCCAGGAGAGAAAGCTGATATTTCCCAGCATTACTCCTTTCTGAAAATAAAGAAATGGCATACACACAAATAAACTTAGTAGCTTCCTCTAAATTTGAATTATGGAAGACAAAGAACTGTTTGTGCTTCACTTATAATGGTATAAAACAGAGAAAAACCCCTTTAAAATGAGAAAACACTTGACTTTTTCTTCAGCAACCAATGACAAACTCCATCATTTTTTGAATGTCAAAAATGAAATGATTTGAGAAAATCATAAGAACAGAATGTGCCAAGTAAAAAATCTTGTGGAAAACTGCTGCTGTTAAACTGTGCTAAGGAAGCCAATCAAGGTTTTCTAAAAAAAAAAAAAAAACCAAACCAAAACAAACAAAAAAACCACAAAAAAAACCCCAAAAAACCCCCCCATAATTGTAGAACTAAACTGTGTAGGTTTAAGGCTCTAGAAAAAGCCAAACCTATTTTTTTCATTATTCTGATTTTCATAGAATCGTGGAACAGTCTGGGTTGAAAGGGACCCTTAAGATCCTCTAGTTCCAACCTCCTTGTAATGGGCAGGGACACCTTCCACTAGACCAGGCTGCTCAAAGCCCTGTCCTTGAACACTTCTAGAGATGGGGCATCCCCAGCTTCTCTGGGCAACCTGTTCCAGTTCCCCACCACCTTCACAGTAAAGAATTTCTTCCTAATACCTAAACCTTCTCTTTTACAGTTTGAAACCCTTACCCCTTCTCCTGTCACTCCATGCTCTTGTAAACAGTCTCTCTCCATCTTTCTTGTAGGCTCCCTCCAGGTACTGGAAGGCTGCAATTAGGTCACTCCAAAGCCTTCTCTTCTGCAGGCTGAACAAACCCAATTCAGACACGAATTTAATTAATTAATTTACTAATTTATTATTTCTCAAATTAATTTAATATTATTAATCCAGATATTTTTAAAATATTGTTTTCAACTGCCAGTTTAAGCTTCCTTGTACTGCTAAACTTTATATACAAAGAGCCCAAATGACAGTGTTTGGAAATTTTTATAGGATTCAGGTTTAACACTTCTTTTTTCCTTTTAAAAGGAAAATTTTTAGAAGGTGATCTGCCATACTGTTGTATTTTAAATTATTCTTTTCTATGTACTTTAAGCAATCTGAAAATGTTATGCCTGTGCTACCCACCTTTTACCCTCATCCATCTAAAACCTCAACCTTCATATAACTTTGAATTTCTTTAATATCTCTCTATATTTTTTTCCATTAGTGGCAGTTCTGGATGACTTAAGTTTTACAGGCTCTTAACTTTTCTAACTTGGCTGACGTAGTTTCTCAACAGTGACAAACTTGCCATGCATCAGAAGATATATATATGTTTGGAAAATTTAGTACCAGCAAACCAATAAAGTCTCTCCAGAGAAAAGCTTGCCGAACATCACACAGGAGCAACACATCAATCAGCTTCTTAATGTAGTCACTTTACTGCTTCCTTCTTTCCCTATAATTATTTATTTATTTATGTAAAGAACTAGGCCAGGAGAAACAATTATTTCAATAAAGTTTTATCTTTAGATTATTGTTGTGCATTCATCTCTTTATATTTTATTTATTGTTTATTTCTCAAAATAAAGTTGTTTTTCCCTAAAGGAAGTGAGAAAATTCTTCAAGAAGGTGTTTTTTTTCATAAAAAAATTGGAAAGAAAATCTGAAAATATTAGGGTATATTTTAAAATTTAAAATTAATTGCAAAAACATTAATTGCAACCACATTTTATGCCTGTGCAAATTAAAGATATTTCTTTAAAGATTTATTTCTTTTTCTTCCTTTTGTGTTGATTTTGTTTATAAGACTCAGTCCAAGAATAGAAAATAAACCTTTTCTTGTGAATAATTAAAAAACCCCAAACAAACAACAACATGTTAATGGATTCAGAAAGATGAAATTTATTTCCAACACACTCTTGCCATCTACCAGATGTTATATGTGTACTGTTGCAGTAGTAATTAATGGTAAGAACAGCCAAAGAAATGTTAAAAATGGACAAGGAAAATTAAAACTAGTGTTGAAAGCATTTGGACATGCTTGTAACATTAACAAGATACATGGTGGCTTCACTCATCATGTCACTGTGACCCGCTGCTCTGCTATTTGCTCTTTCCATATCCATAGGATCAGTGGAAATTGTTTAATTGACTTTACTGGTTATTTTATCACTACAGACTATGTTTCCTGGTGTCCTAAAGAAGTGTAGAGCTTATTGAGGTATTTTCTCTCTCATCTCTATGTAATGATGCATGCATAGCATTAAGTGTTCATCATGTGGGACACAGAAACAGTCCATGGAAAGAGGTCAGAACACAGGTCTCCTTGCAGGTGTTCTGATTTATTGAGTGGGAAGGAATTACATTTCCCATTGCTCCTTTTTTTCTGGACCAAACAAAAATACTGAATCATTTAAAAAAAAAAAATTTCAAAGCTACAGCAGGAGAGTGAAAATGTGTGACTGATTGAAAAAGTGTGGCGCCTTGTGGGGAAGAGATGCAAGCGTGAGCCTTCTCATGCTGAGGACACTTTACAAAGGTCCTCTTGTTGCTGAACTATAGAAAAGATGGAAATGCACAGGCACCTCTGTCTTGTTTCACTGGGATCTTGAATAAAAAACATTTCTGCCCTCTGTGTTGTCTACAGAGATCGCTTCAGATGCGGGATCGGTGCTAACAGGTTCTGAGGATCCTGACGAGACATATTCATGGCCCTGGTGCTGAACTGCTTAGGTGTGTTAAGGTAACAGAAGTCCTTAGTATTTATATAAGTAGAGAAACTTTTTAGGGAATTTAGGAAATTCTTTTGATGAAAACTGAGATATGTATAGAATTTAGGCACCCAACAGCTTACTGTTTTTCAAAAAACAATTGAGACTTTAATGCTTTTTATGATAGACCTCATCTAAAAATATTTCAGATAACCTGTTCGCCCCATTGCAGTTGATTGATATTTTTCTACTGGTTTAGTTGCTTTCTACTTCTCTTGTCAGCTAACACTCAAACCATATCACTTTGTTGTCTATAACATGACAGGTCAGATGTAAGGTCCAAGGAAGTCAATAGCCCTCTTTCAAATTACTTAAAAGGGGTATAGATAAAAATCTGAGCTTACAGTTCATATGAAAGCTGACACATAAAATGTAAGTTTATTCTTCCTTTCTATAGAAAAGGAGCTTCACAGGAATAGGTCTCAGATGTCAATGCCACGGTATGCAAGAAATTCTGAATGCAAGTGGGTTTTCTTTGCACCTAGAATTACAGTACTCAGCAGAAGGCACACTCAGCCACTGGAAAATGGAAATCAACTTTGTAGGTAACAAAATATGCTGCTTTTGCATAATTGGGTTTCTCATCACTTCCTACAAGCACAGCCAGTGTTTACCAATGTGATGCTGAAGGATGCAAATATTTGCTCCACAAACAATAGGTGGGCTTTTAAAGGCACTAGCTGAAGCTCTTGAAGTTATCTGATTAGGACTTGTGTGCCCATAAAAGTGCAGAGATTAGAAAAAAGGCTTGCAAATGTATTCATAATGAGAAAGGGGAAAGGGGTTGTGTTTGGGACATGATTAGCTGGTAATCAGTAAAGAACAAACTGATTATTAGCTGTTCAATTCCTGTCAGTCTTAGGGGATTCCACTCAGTGGCCTAATTAAACTGAGTTTGAAGTCCTCACATCTCCATTCAGTGGCAATTTCATTATAATATTCAGTTCTTTGCATGAGCTTTGCCTTCCCTCTCTTTAATCATATGTTTTGCATTTGTGTAACACCTTCCCTGATTAGTTTCTCAACAGAATTAGCTTCTGATAACTGCATGGCTTATGAAAGCAAATGTCACATATAAGAGGATCCAGATATTAAAATTTTTATCAAAACCAGAATTGTAAAAAAAAAAAATCAACTAACATAGACATTTTTAATTAAGATTTTCATTAGATGGAAAATTATTACCTCTTAAAAAGCTATTAATTTCTAGATTACTAAGTTGGTTGAATTTTTTTTTTTTTTTGAATTGCTAGTTTAGTCCACGTCCATGACTACTAACGGGTTTGGTTGACTCCAAGAAGACAGCCACAAAGTTGAACTGAGAATCTCACCACTACAGCCCAGCTGAAGGACCAAGTGGTGCAGTAGACAAAATTTGAGATAACAGGCCTATCTTTTTTCCAGCAGAGGGCCCATGACTCGTATATACCAAATACTTAAAGAAAGGTGGATAGGCTAGTTTGGATCTGGATTATCTGTAATTTTTCTCCAATGGTAGAACTTCATTGATACCTGAAAGACAACTTGGTATTTTTTTCCTTCAATTATTTGGTGTTTCTGTCTCATCTGTACTTTCTACTTGTTGATGGAATCTGGAAAAAAAAAGGACATACTCATAAGAAATGAAGTGATGCAGATGTATACATTATCATGCCATGATGATGTACTGAAAACTTGAGAAGACAATTTATGCTCTATTTCTGATTTGAATACTATGACCCCCTTTATGCAAACTCAACTTTTACTCCTGGTTTTTGGTTGTGGTGGGATTTGTTTGTTTGTTTGGGGGGTGGTTTTTGGTTGGGTTTTTTTAGGGTGTTTTTTATTTGTTTTTTTTTTAATTGGTAAAAATTCAGACTCAGAAAGGAAAAGAAATAAATCTCAAATCTTCCTTCCCGTGGAAGCGTAATAAGGGGTTTAGGGGTATATGTTAGGTTCAAATGGGGTATTTTTTTAATCAAGGTTGCCGCTGTTGAATTCATTGGGTTTTCCTATGCCAGAAGTTGGGATGGGAAGCGTAAGCTGTCTCAGTGATTATTGTTTATAAAAGATGTAATTTACATTTCACAACTTGAAGCAGATGAAGAGAGATTCTTGTGAAGACGTTTGCATATAAATATATAGTATTCTATGAAGTTACGTTGTCCAGTAAAATCATGTATCAGTTAGTCTAAAAGAGTACATTATGGGGATGGGAATGTTGTAGAAATGGCTGTAAAGCGTCATATCTCAGAACTGTGAAAAAACACTACAAAGGCATTCATGGGGGGGATTGTTTGTTTTTGTTGGATGTTTGCTTGCTGTGTCCTGTGTTGGCATATTTTCCTTCATTTGTGTTCCACAATGTGTAATTCATTCACATCAGAGAATCTTTAATGAAGGTTTTGAAAGGTAGTAACAGTTAATTAAATCTCAAAGCATTTCTATAGTTAACTGTTGTTGTAGCTGTCATGGTTTTAGCAGGGAAATCAAGGTGTATGCTAAAGGTTGAGTAGTGGAAAAGCAGAGATAGAAAGCCAGGAATCCTGTCTCCCTTGACTCCATTTCATCTACTCTTTTTCGTGTGACTTCTAGCAGGAAAATAACAACATATACTTCAGAGAAAGATGCATAGGAGAATTAAAGCATTTCATCTGTTGCGGAAGGAAACTCATATTTGACAGCATACCTTTCCAAAGAGTGAAGGGACTATTTTCACTGATATCATGGTGATTCGTATTTTTCCTTTCTCTTTTATAATGACATACACAAATAATGTAGAAAACCGCCACCAGTTTGACTGCTACAAGGCCTGCATTGTCAGTCCACGCAAGCAAGGTCAGAAACCGGTACTAGTTTAGCTGACAGAGTGTTGGAGGAAGACTGAGGTTTATGTCAGTGCAAACAAGCATCTTTTAAATTTTTTACCTATCTCATAATGCATCTTTAGCTGAATGAATAGATTCTCTACATGGGCATGATGCAGGTTTGCTCAGATTTATCGCTTTCTCTGAGATAGTGGGTAAATTATCCAAATTCTTGCCATATCCCTTAAAAAGTGGCTTTGGATGCTAAGTTCGTATGTATTAGTTCTCTAAACTATTATTTGTCATTCAAAAGAGTCAAAAACATTTATAGAAATAAAATCTTATGCTATTTCAAACACTGAAAATCTGTATTGTTTGCAGTTCTTTTTGTACAGTGCATCATTCTATGGGCAAATTGATTGAATGTCATCTAACCCAAAGAAGCGTTGGAGTAGATCCTCAGATGGTGTAAATCAGTGTTGGTCTTGCCCTTTTCTGCAGATCTAGCTGGAAATAGGGATGATTTGGAATGTTAATGTTGCTGCTTCGGGGAGGTTTATTGATTTGTTCTACTTTAGTTTTTTAAAAAAAGGAAACGAGAACTATTTGTCAGTAGAAGAAGACAGTAAGAAGAGAAGACGTTCAGCTTTCATTTGAACTCTTATACTGAATAACTTTAGTTACTGGTCATACACTGAAAAAAAAAGCAAGGAGCTATTGGTCTTGTAAGAAGAGTAATATTCAATCATCACAAAGGCCCCTGTGAAACCATTTAAACAACTTTATTGATTTTTCCCTGGTTGGCAGTGTTTAATTCAAACAACTCTCAAGGAGTACAAGCATCACTGCGGGCAAATTCTCAAGTGTTCTGGCCTCTATCACTCTTTGGCCACCACTGATACCACTGCAAGTGACAAAAATGAGCATTTCTCCCCCTTTAGTCTCTGCATTGTTCTGTGCTAAGCTAACAAAGACAGTGTAAAGTGAAGTCTGAACCTCTGACCTTAGCTTACACTATTGAGAAGAAAATAAATGCCCTGTGTGCATACTTTTCTCACCAGTTACTGCCAGGATGACAAATAATTTTTTTAAGGGACTGAGGCTGCCTTTATGAAATACATCCATGGCAATTCCTCATTAACACTTGGAAAGGACACATCTGGTCCCCTGCACATGTACAAGCATCATTCAAAATAAGTACTGAGTAAGCAGTAGATCTGCTACAGAAAGTGTTAGTCTGCCTAACAATTTATAGGAGCTGGTATAGTAAATAGAAAGTCCTGGGAACAAGCAAGGTTGCTCTATGCCTCTGTGGATGCATTATGTATCTATTATATCAAGCTGATTGCAACTAGGAGCTTTCTATTTCCCTGCACTCTGTAAAGACCAGTGCAGTGAGAATCTGCTTATTCTTACAGAAAAATGTCCCACTTATTTTCTCCCAGCAGGCAGAAAGTGATGTTCCATAGATAAATCTTATTTGGACGTACCTCGCCCATTCTTCTACCCATATAGAAGCATGGACTCTGGATGGACTGTGTGGACTGAGTTTCCTGAATCCCTTTTAGGAATATCAATTATATTTTCAAGGAGTCTTTCCTTCTTGTATAGAGCCCAGAAGAAAGATTTTATAATTTAGAGTCAGCTGATTCCAATTTAACATTAACATTTCAAAAGTCTTTTTTTTTAAAAAAAACCAAACCAAGCCAAACAAAAACCCAAACAAACAGCACTATATAAAAATACACATATCTGAATGAGGAAGATTTGAATTGGAAGGACAAAAAAATGGCAGTAGAATAGAAAATGGACTTGAAAGAAATATATATGGCTTTGTAAAAAGTCTCCAGCAGTACACTTCCCACAACTTAGGATATCTAATCAGTGGAAAGTCACAGAAACTTTTTGAGCATTAAATCTTGAGGTGATGATGGATGAATGAGGCAATGATGATGGTGAAAAAATGGTTTCCTGAAAGAATAACATGAATTTTATTTCTTCTGGTCTAACAAAGACAAAAAGAAAGAGTGGGTGATACGATTTGAAGAGGAAATGCTGAAATAAAAGTATAAAAACTGCTTGTCTAACAAGAAAAAGGAAAAAAAAAGGTAGCAACAGATTGGTTAGGATTTATTAAACAAAAGGAAAAAACAAGCCAGCAAATAGAGTAAATAAGCATCATGTCAGAAGGAACAAGAGAAGCATACTTGATGTATTATGAAGCTGTTTCAGCAGAACATTAGAGCAAGACACTTAACAGACACATTTGAAAGTGAATGAGGAGATAAATTCCTTTCCAACTGTGTCTTTCAGGAAAGGATTTTTTTTCTTTGGTGAAAAGGTGTTCCAGCTCGTGGTTAGTAAGTAAGGCATAAAAAAGCAGATATTGATGAAAAATATTGAGGCAGTTGGAAAATATGAACACATATTAATTAAATTTATTCTGTATATTTTTATTGCATGTCCGTCCAGCTTCTAAGACAGCTTTGTAACACACTTTGCAATTCAATGGCTACTGTTATTGAAAGGCTGTGGAAGGAAAATCATGGAGAATGGACCAAAAAGCAAAGTCAGTCTACTTCCAAAATGACCAAAAATTATATTGGTATTATTTGTCAAAATAAGCAAAATTGTAGTAATACTTAGAAAAAATCAAATTTGCTGAAGACACTGAGGCTGCAAGGTAAAGCAGAAAGTAAAGAATAAACCTTAAATGATCAATTTTTCATAATTTTTGAATTTACTTGTACAAATGTAAAAAATTTGACATCTATTGACATTCCCATTTATTTGTTTTGTTAGTGTATCTTCTGTGAAAGACAGAATTGAACTTACTGCAGAAATGTGACTTTTCACTTGAAAATAAGTGAAATTCTACAATGTAATAAGAGAAAAGCCTGAAATGCTTTCAAGAATGGTATTAAAGATAGTTCAAAGAACTTGGAAACCTAAGTTTTCACTTTCAGGTTCTCTTCAAAAGGCTTTCTTAAATTATTTTGAGCACTTAGATGGAATGAAGCCCAACTGGAAGCCTAGACTTGGCCTTCTGATCTCTGTAGCTGATGAACGACAGCTAAGGTACATTTTGTACTTATTTTAAGTGAAATATTAATTCTTACCCCCTATGAAATTCTCTAATTTTTCTGTGATTCTGTGTATAAATATTATAAAAGTTTTGAATTTTTTCAGCACATCTAGCATAGCAACAGAAAATTAATATAAAGATAACAGAAATCTGAGAAAGAGTATATATCACATAAAGTTAACAAACACCAACATCCGGAAGATAGAAATAAAATGGATATGCATATGAAAATTATTTGTTCTGAAAAGAAAATTTAAACATAAAATGGTTTTGATACCTCTTTGTGGAGGATTTTAATTGGATTTATAAAAAATAAAAAAAAAGTATTTTGTGATTCAGTATTCCACAGAATTAAGTATACTTGAACTTCTTTTCCCAGATGGACACTCCAAGAACTATAGGCTGATGGGCAATTTTGCCTAAGCAATAGGCAATTATGCTTCCTAAATTAAGGATTTCTGCTCAAGAAAAATGAAAGTTCAATACCAGAATCTGGAGGCACTAAACTCAGGATAAACGGCAGAAATAAGCTGAAAGCACCTCTTCTGTTTTCTGCTGTTGTCACTACTGCACTACTTTCTATTACTTCATTATGGGAAGTATTTAAGCAGACAGCTCAAGAATCATCGGGCCATTTGTAAAGGAAGTGTATTTATATCCTCCCATCTCTCAGCTGTGATCTTTGCCTCCAGGCTGTATTACTGCTAACGTGCTTTATTTGGAGTTACCCTTGAAAACCACTTACAGATTGCAACTCATGTTGAATGCAGCAGCATGACTGATCAAGGACCTTTTTCCTGCAGGACTCATGCAAACTCAACTGTCTGCCTATTTTTCAAGATGTGTGCTCAAGGTCTCCTGTAAGTGTGTGTGTGTCTTACACTATCTCCTTCATTCTGACCTCAACTTTAAAACAAGTGAGGGTTGGAATTTCTAACTGCCGAGCACAAGTATCTTTTCAGATAAGTCCAACTTTCTTTTCATCAGAAATGAAAAAAACCAGAAGATTTAATTGCCTGTATTCTTCAGTGAACCATAAAACACTTCACTGGATTTATGACACATGAGAAGCCTTTAGTGGAGTTAGGGAAAGAATTATCCCACCCTAGGAAAGCCATGTATTTCCTAAAAAAACCCCTAAGTATATTTCTAGCAATAGAGGGACAAGACATTAGGAATTAGGAAAAAACAGAGGGCTCTAGAGAGGTGTGAAAAAACTAAGACTACCTCGCATCTCAGAAGCTGGGGTTTGACAGAGAAGAGCACAGAAGTCACTGCAGTTTCTTTGAACCCCTATAGCATTCTAGCCATGTTCTTAATATTTTGGTAGGTAATTTTTTCCTCTCTTCAGGTATTGATGTGCATCTTTAGAATTTTTTTCCATTTTAAATTCCAAGCCTAACTTCAGGTTCCCTCTTCACTGTGTACCTAACCATCTGTACCACCATATACCTCACCATTCATACCCATCTGTACCACCACCATCACCACACACACAGCAAAACCAAACCAAACAAGCAAAAAGAACAAACCAATCCAGCAGCCTGGCAACTCACATGTGTTACTTTTAATGGCATACACAGGTCCAATATTTTGGTCTGAAGCTGCAGACCTGTATGTCCTATGAGTGGTGGCTGAGGATTTTGGGTTTGCCTAGTTTGCCTAGAAAAACAGACTGAGTGGCCACCTCATTGCTGTCTACAACTTTCTAAGGAGGGCAGGTGGAAAGGAAGGGTGCTGACCTTTTCTCCCTGATATCCAGTGATTGGATGCATGGGAATAATTCAAAACTCTGTTGGGAGCGGTTCAGACTTGACATTAGGAACCATTTCTTTACTGAGAGGATAATCGAACGCTGGAACAGGTTCCCTAGATGCCCTAAGCCTGTCAGTGTTTAAGAGGTATTTGGACACTGCCCTTAGCAACATACTTTAACTTTTGGTCAGCCCAGAAGCAGCCAAGCAGTTGGACAAGATAATCCCTTCCAAAAGGGACCTATTCTATTCTGTTCTGCTACATTTAATAGTCTAGAATCACAGACAGACAAAA
>VZTA01025467.1:425-15795 GCA_013398855.1 Mohoua ochrocephala
GAAGCAAAACGGACACCAGCTGAAGGCTTGCCTATGTATAAACTTTCACTGTTCAAGAAAAACACATAATTTAAGACTACTTTTAGCTAAAGCGGTCAAAAAATTGAAAGAACATTTAGAAACAAGGTTTATATTGATTCAGTTTAAAATCAATAGACTTAATATAACCCTAAATAAGACAGAAACCAAAGAATTTTAAAAAAACCAAAAAACAAACCTATCTGGACACATTTTAATTAAAATCAGTTTAAAACTAATTCAACCAATTCATCAGCTTTTGTAGCCTGCATATTTAGAAAAAGCTGATGATTCAAGTCACTGTATCAGGGGTATGAAAGAACACGCAGCAGAAGCTGGAAGAGCATAAGGCTTGCAAGCCAACTGTTTTGCTAAAGGCTGAGAGATATGGGCAAAATTAATCTGTAAATTCAGTGGAAATTTTAGGACTGAATGGCATTTACTCTTGAGAAACAGATACTAAAACACTGTCTCTCCATACAGAAGCAGCAAATTTACCTTTTTCTATTTAATAGACAAGCTTTTTTTTGTTTGTTTTTAGGGTTTTTTGGTTTTTTTTGTTGTTTGTTTTTGCCCTTTCATGTATTTCCAACAAATTCAGCAAAGTAAGATTGAAAAGCAGTAAGGGCAACTATTATGCAATTGAGTCTTCTC
Organism: Mohoua ochrocephala; assembly: GCA_013398855.1. Taxonomy (NCBI): domain Eukaryota; kingdom Metazoa; phylum Chordata; class Aves; order Passeriformes; family Acanthizidae; genus Mohoua; species Mohoua ochrocephala. The sequence goes on from VZTA01025467.1 coordinate 1,098, forward strand.
CCCATTACTTATCACACTGCACTGCTATTTCCAATTCCATTTCGTCTCAATCGATACAGAGCCAGAAAGAATGCCTATTCTGTAACCTTTGCAACTGCTACAATATAAATGCTAACGTTACTTACCTGTACCTTTGATAACCATCTGATTAAACATTTTATTGTTCAAGAACAATTGTCTTTCTGCCAGATATTTTTTCCCCTTTTCATATTTGCATTAAGCAAGCTCTAATCAGTTCGGCAGTTTGTACATGTAGCATTCATCACACTTCTACAGCACACCCATTTATTCCAGAAAAAAACCCTTTCATGTATTTTTTCTTAGTAACTCAGTGTAAATGGCTACTAAAATCTGACATTATCAGTGCCCCTTATGATAAGAAAAATGAAAGAATATTCTGAAGTAAATTAATAACCCAGCTAGACGGCTTCTGTAGTTGGACAGTCTCACATCACTGTGCTACTTACTCATCATCTCCGCGTGTTTTCTCTTTGAAACATTCTTCTATTGCTGAACAAACAAACAAACCATGTATGGCTGATCATGCCACTGCACTAACAATTATGAGTTGGCCCTTTTCCATTCTGCTTGTTAAAATCTGCATTAGTCATGTGGAAAGCTACTAAGCCATACAGAATCTAAAAATGTTACAGGACCGTATGGAAGTGTTTAGGACTGAAAACAAGCCATTTAAGCACTTATGTTTCTTAGCCACAGGACTATAATGCATATGAAATAACAGACTTAACAAACAAGTGGTCTCTTGCCAGTTAAGTACTAAACTGTCCTTCTACAAAGTAATAATATGCGAACACCTTAGCCAAGAATTTATGAATTGTCATGGAAAAAATCATTCCCTTGACATAAACCACTAAGGCAAGTTTATTTTTACTTCTTCTAGTCTTAAAAGTAACAATTCTATCATTTTACTGTGCTTTGTGCAAATTTTTGGCATATTTATAATGTAGTCTGTCTAGTAGAGTTACATCAGTTATTAATTTAGTCTAGAAATTGCATCAATTAACATCCTAAATAATTTTTAAAAACCCAAACAAACAGAACCCACTTCACTGAAATATCAGCAACAAACAAATCACTAAATATAGATTGGAAGTTCTCACGTGAATCAGGAAAAAGTCAGTTTGACAGTGCAGGAAACAACAGCAGTGTGAGTATAAAGATATTTACTGCTGTACCAAAATTAACTTAAAGTTCTCAAGGCTAGGAGACTCCTGCAACCATTAATTTTCAAACAGCACAGGAAGTAAGAACAAATTCTCTCGGGGGGTAGCAGGTGGAATGAAGTGCGTGTATTCTATTAAATTAAAATCTTTGGAAATCCACAGTAAAATCTTAATCTTGAAGACCCTAGGATGAAAGGGGGTTATGTAAATTGAACAAAGTCAATCCCAGATTTAGGGACAGCCCCATTGCTTTCCAGGATGTAGAACTGCATTGCTGCACATAGCTGACCACCTCCCTTAAAAAACTGTGCAGCTACCAGGAATCCAAAATAATCCAACCTTCTAATTTATAGCAATATTTGCATGTTACTGCACTGTTTCTTTGGGTGCTGAGCTGCTTACAATTCTCCAAGCCCAGAGGGGAAAAGTTAAAGTTATCTTTAAAACCACTGTGAGATACGTGGAGCATGGAATAACCCTAAGAACTCGCAAGTCCTGGTAGAGATTGCAAACCCCTCAGGTGCGCCCGTAAGGTCAGGTCGCAGTGCATAAGGAGTCACACACAAAGTAACAGCACAACTGCTACAAGCAACCAGCGACATAAAAGAATTAGGATGTGTTGACAAGAGGAACTCAAGTTTAAAGTATTTCCCTTCAGCCCACACGTGGCAGGAGGAGGAACCCACTCCTGGTAAGTTCTGTAAATACTCAGCATGTTTTTACTACAGCGTCCATTAGTGGTATTTATACACAGCGATGACCTCATTCTTCAGCACAGTGAATAAACATGAGAGGAAAAAAAATAAAGTATTTTGGTTGTGTATTTATCAGCGTTTGGGCTCATTTAAATACTACTTGAATAACAATTATCTTTCTCAGCTGAGCACAGCATCAGGTTGGCAGACTGTGCTTCACTTCTTCTCAAAGTGACAATTAACCTTGATATCAGTCTGCAAAGTGCTCTGTACTGGCAGCAGAATAAAATTATCATTATCATATAAATCATAAAGATTCTACTGAAACTGAGATAGCTGTCATCCCTCAGCTATTTGTATTCAGAAAGGAGCAAGCAGGTTGTTGTAGAACATCTTCAGAATGCGTCATCCTACAGCCACCACATTGTGGGCTTCTGAGGCTGCATTTGTAGCTACCTGAAAACGTAAGCCCCACACGCACACCAAAAGACTCACAGTTAATATACGTTATTAATTAAATATCACTTAGGGAGGTTTGTGATGCAGAAGGCCATTATACTTGAATCACGGATTTAAATCTGATTTACACTACAGTAATTCCAGACACAAATGAGATTTTCAAGTTGATTATGTAATGCCTACCAGCTAGACAGTATCCCATACCAATGATACTTGTGATCACCTGACTTTATTCTTCCAAGGCTACGGTTTACAAACAAACAAACAAAAAAGCAACAACAAAAAAAACCCCTAAAATTAACTTGGGTAATGCTGGATCGAAATTCAAAATAGTCCTCTTGCATTGATGCTTAATCACTGTGTTGATAGATTGTCGAGGAATGTACTCAGACGACTGGAACTGTAGCAGTTGTGTCCACAACAGCCCCTTGAAATCCCATACTAAGTAAATACTTCTTCCCTTCTAGGCAGCCTGGACATGCAGGGAAGGAAGAAAATTGAGTCGTCTTCTCTAAAAATTTCCCACCTTCAAACATGTAATGACAAGTGACTGTGAAAATGTTTACAGCCATTTTTGATATGACACTTCATTTTTGTAATGTGCACACTGTGTGTCAAAGTGTTTTACTGTTCTTGCTGCTACCAACAGGACATTGCTGTGAATGAGACATGGCAGTGAAGCAAGCCCTATTTAGAAATAGTTTTATAGACTGACAGGTCTTATTTTATGTGTAACAGAACACAAATAAACCAACAGCCAATTACGTGGAAGGGCACCTTCTGTGTTGGGTTTTTACCCCCCACTAGAGCCAACTATTTTCTCTGAGCCAAACTGCGGCGGATCTCATACAAGTACCTCAGGAAAGGGAGACAAAGAACCTGCTCTTTGAACCCCTGGCACAAAGTGACTCCAGGGATTGTTTTTGGCAGGCAACATGGCAGATTGCATGCAGGAGATACAAGAAGAAGCCACGGTTATGCTTCTGACCCAGCCAGCAATTTGAGTTCTCTGAGAGGTGCAGTGCCAAGGAGTGCACTGCCACGAAGTATTTTGAATGAGCAAGCCCAAGTGTGTCCCATGACATCTGCTGCAGAGAAATGAACTTACTCCAATGTAACATGGAGCAAGGCTAACTTTTCTACTGTAATCAAAAGCCAGATACTCTTCCAAGAAAGGTTCAGTCACGAATGCCCTGCTTTTCAAGCTATCCAACAAAATCTGAAATAATGGGAAGGTCCATTTTCACACTAGACTCACTCAAAATTCCTGTGGACTGCTCAAGCCCAGTTAACTCCAGCCAACAGCTTAACCTAGAACACTTAATGAATCCCATCCACGGTTACTTCAGGCTGCTGCAAAACCTGGCACTGCGTTTACCGTAGTGATTCTGAAACCAGTATTCCTATTAATCCACCCTGGCTGCAAGCCCCAAATTCAGAAGTTTTTTTTTAAACCCTGGTTTGCAACCCTAAACGCCACAGCTATGAGCTTAGCAATCAATTATTTATATCAACAAATCTGAAATTGCACACTAGGCAGACATCTAATTTTTCAGTCCTAAACTTCTCTGAAAATTAAATGCACTACATTCCATCCATCTTCTCTGGAAGGCTTATAACGTGCCTAATTTTGTAGGCAATACATATACTTATCCTGTTTAGGCTACCTAAGATAGCAAATAATGAGACTATACAGAATTTTAAAATTCTCTGGATCACATCTATGGTAAAATGACCATACAGTTGACACCATATAGTTATCCCAAGCATACTTTAATTATCTTTAAAAAATATTTACCTATTTAGCTCAGAAGTATAAAATCCTAAATACTGCCTTCTTATGTGTAAACGGACTAATCATAAACAAGTGTAGCAACACACTTAAAAATAAAAGGCACTTTAGAATTAAAACACCTTAAAGTGCTATTTACCATAGGTTTTATACATTACCCACAGAATTATGATATATGCAGAAGATACTGCACTGCTGTCATAGAAAGAACAAAATTAAAGTTTTAAAGTTATAATAAAAAGGATAAGAATCTCTATTAGATTTATGATGTGCATATTCAGTGGTGTTTACTGTCAATACCTCCCAAACAAAAGTTAAATCAAACATCAGCTAATCTTGCAGAAGTAAAAAGCCCTCCTCCCCCCCAAAAAAATGTGTCCTAAAAATGAGGCAATCATCTTGCAAGAATGAAATTATTCACTATTTCTCCACTGAGTAACAACATTATTTTCTGATAAAGAAATTTCACTATGAAGTCACTGCTGCATTTTATACAAAAAGACTGCTTACAGCAAGATAATCCAGAATAAATGCCTTTAAAAGCTTTAAAATTCTTAGAGGCTAAACTAAGCTCCGAATTCCATAAAAGTTATGGTAAGATATAAATAATTAAAAAACTCAATGCAACAATAACACCCAAACCAGAAAAAACCTTTAGAAATTTAAGGTTTAAGTTGTCAGCTGTGTTGTTACTCCAAGAGTAACTGGTGTAACTGTACAGCTTATTATTCAAATATAACTCAATCTACCAAATTGAACACAAAGCCTTATATTTCAGTCTTACAGAATCACCATCTCGGTCTCCACAATATTTACAGCATTAAAAGACTACAAGTGTCATGAAAGCATATTATCACTCACCTATAGCCCTCTCTAGGCACAGTATGCATCTCAAATTAATAAAGGCCACATAAATATGGCTTTTGTGCCAAGCAGACAGTAAATCATGTATTTGACTACACATTTCTCCCTAAAAAAAACCCCCAGAATGTTAACATTAATCAGAGGAAACTTCAGATTCTGGCATAAATTTGACTATCGCATAAAAGGTAATATTTAAAATACATAATGCCTTACCACACAAACACGAGCTGCCATATGTGAGGCACTGCTAAGCATGGTTTCTATTAAGCCAATGCACAGTAACTGGCTTCTTTCCAAGCAACATGGAAGTATTTAAAAACCCTGTTTAATCCAATTCCACAGCCTTGAAACAAAAATAAAGTGTTGCAAGAACTGTTAAAATGAAAAATTAAAGGCATGTAAATAAGTGAAAAAAAAAATTGTCAGAGAAAATGAAAACAAAGATTATTTCAAGTAGATATCTTAATTGTAATTAGTAACATTTGGCATGTTTATGATATGATTCAAAGCTGCAGCCAATTAGATACCCCAAAAAGCTTGTAACAAAGCTGCAAATGTGTAACTACAGCATAAGTAAGTTTTATTGCACACCAAGAAAAAAGCACCCAGATCAATTTCATAGTTTGTTTCCAAAGTTCTGCAAAGCATGCTCTATTACTAGTTCATGACCTTTTAGTCTTGAACTGCAGCTTTTCTGCCAGGAGATTTCAGAAAACAATTTCATTAAATTCAGTCTACTAATTGTTAAACCACACACATTCCATCTATACCAAGAGCAAAAGAAAAATTACAGCGCTGCCTTAGACTGTCATGATTATGCCAAAAAACCCAAAACAAAACCAGCAACAACAAAAAGCCAAGACAAACAAACAAACAATATCCCCCCAAAATAAAGCGCACTAAAAGTTAATAGCTGTTAAAGAGCTGTACAATGGTGGTATTAGAACTGAGAAAGACGGATTTTTTTCTTTAAATAGATTTCCAAGGAGAGGGGAAAACACTATTTTTTTTTTTGAAACGAGTAAGAGGTACACATTAGCATTCAGGAAATAACATGAATTTGTGAGATGCTCTTTTAAAGTTTTCTTTTAAAAGATTTAAGTATTACAGAGAGAAGCAGAATTCCAGTTCTGCTCAAATGTGTTTTACTGAAGACAACAGTGTTAGGCACTTATGAGATTGTGCCATTTATTTAAGAAAACAAATACTTCATTATGCTGTCAGTCCCAACCAACAGACAAAATATCTTCCATTTCCCTCATTTATTCAATAATGAGTAAATTACTAAAGGGTAATGAGCTGCTAATAAAAGCATGTTTTTTACATGATTATCATGAAATGGCAGTGTCTGCTTGTTCAGTGCAATAGTACCTACTATGATCACACTTTCAAATAATTCTCCTCTATCAAATTTCTGTAAAGAAATTGATCCTTACATAGTTTTCATACTAGACATTATTCTGCATTTAGGGGGAAAAAAAAAAGGAAAAAACCCCACAGAAACAGCTAATTACATATAAAATCCACACATTCAGGTATTTCTTTGCAAAGTCTCCTAGCAATGATGTAAAGTCTCAGTCAAGGTGGTTTTGCTTCGCTTGCTGGCAAGCAATTATTGTTTATTTAACACACTTATTTTAGGGGTTGGGGTGGGGAGGGGTTTTTTTGTGTGTGTGTTTTATGAGGGCTTTATTGAGGAGATTACAAAAATATGCATATGAAATATCAGTTTTACAATGTAAATCAAATTCTGGCTCATAGGAAAAACAAAAAGCAAAACAAGCAAAAAATCTCCCACCCTAAACAACTTTGTTTAGCTATTTAGGAGAAGGCAAAAGAAATGTCTATGAAAGTTGGTCTGAAAAATTCTGGAGCTGAAAGCATTGGGGATTGCTCTTGAACACTGTAGGAGACTGACTTACAAAGACCAGCTACAACTCAATATGAAACTGCTGGAAGAGAATTTCTCTGTTCAGAATTCCCCACACTAAAAGCATCAAAGTGTTTCGTTTTACCCTTGTTACAGTTCTTCACACCACCTTCCCCAACTTAAAATTTAGACTGGAGATTTAGCTATCTTCTACACTAAGCACATTACAAATATCAAGGAACCCTCCCATGTCCATCACAGGCTGCTTTTTGAGCACTTTTCTGCCTTTTCCTGCTTCAAGGAACGTGTGATCATCACGACCCCTCCGTATGCCCCAATCTCATTTCCCTGCTTCAGCTGTGCCATAGGATGTGCTCTGGCATCTCGCTGACCTTCCAAATCTGCACTCACACAGTGCTTGCTGAAGTACTTTTATTCTTCTCTAACACTAGTTTCTCTTTTCTTCTCCTCCTGGGAGAGAAGCTGTCATCATTCAGAAACTGGGAGAACTGGCAGAAATCATGTGGAGGTATTGTTATGCTGGGAGGTATTAATGGGTGTTGTCAGACAGTTCCTTACATCGTCATCACCGAGTGAAGCTGCCAGACCTGGCAGGCAGCCAGTGGCAGGTTCCTTTTGCAGCCTTTCTTTTTTTTTATTTCCTCTCCCGCCTTCATGGAAGTTGCTAACATTTCAAGCCACCAATGGCCATGATACGTCCTGAAGCTTTTGAGGGTTGCATGTAATCAATCCTAAAATCACCCCACGACCACAAGCAATAATGCAATCAAGCAGATATTGAAAACTCAGTTTATTCAATGAAAAAAAAAAAAAGTTCAGTGCTCTCTAATAATTTTTCATCTCAAACACAGATTTTCAAAGATATCAGATCGCTAAAAAAAATCGGCTATATTTTAGAGGGCCTTCCAAGTACACTGCATCTCAACACATGGAAGACCCACGAAAAGAAACATCTGTGTTATTTTTAAAAAACAGATGCTTTGTAAACAATATGACATTGAAAGGTCACTTTTACAGTGAAAATAAACAGATATTTTTAAAGAAATGTTTTAATATAGTTACATACTTCAGAGCCTAAAGCCCAAATTATGGTTCTGCACTGTCTGAATAGAAAATAACTAAAGGAATGAGAGGTTTACATATTAAAAAGTAACCTGACACTTTTCATCCAAGGTACTTCAAGGTACCAAGGTAATAAAATCTAAAAACCCCACCAGTTAAAAAAACTGGCAATCTAATTCAAGTGATAAAATACAATATGGTTGCTATTACAAAATATAATCCCAGTGTGATTGTTAACTTGCATATCTTTGGGACATGTTTCTTGCTGCTTACATGTTTCTTGCTGCTTTTGAAGCAGAAAGTGACTCAAAAGTAAAAAGTAAAGCAGTTGCAGTGATTACTCAAATAAATTTTCCAACCATCCTTACAGTCAGTTGTCGATACATTATGGATTTAAAACCAACAGGATTCTGCACCCTAGTATCAACCACTTCTATGCTTATCTTTTTGACTAGGTTTTGCTATTTGCTGTAAATTCTAAAGAGACCTTTGTAAATTCAAAGGTATATTCAATGTTCTGTGTCACATGTTTTCAAGAAGGTTATAGAGGATGAGCAGCAGATCAAAATAAGTCTATACAGGCAGAAGGTAAACTCCACGAGTTACACAATGGGAAGGGAGCCTGAATTCACAGGCTGGAAATGTTCATGAAAAAAAATGTTCAGAGAAAGCATTTCTTACTCCAGTTTTTCATCCTGCTCACACATTAGCATCGCATGCATCACATGCCTGTGGCAACAGACTGACGCCTCCCTAAGTCAAACAATCAAAATCACTGAGCACAATTGTAGGGTAGATACTTGCTGTACCTGCTGCTCCAGGTCCCTCCACTTCTCTCCCTCTGCCTTTTAGAGCAAGGCTGACCACCTTCTCCCTCCCAGTCTTTCCCTGATACTGTGCTCCCATTTGTTTTCTGCTCCTGACACTTGTGCCATCTCTTCAGCTTTAAAGTAGCGCTAGGTAGGAGTTTAAACAGAACAGTAACTGAAATTGCTGGAATTCACATAATCCCATGGAGTTGTGAAGATCCCAGCCTCAACATTTCAGCAAAAACAGAGTCAAAGCAGTGTTAAACAGAAATGTTGGACTCCATATAGTCATTAATAACACAAGAGATATCCGTGAGGAACACTGACCTCTCTCCCTAAGCCAAACTGAAAATTTTGCCATTCCACTTGGCTCTTCTCGACATCGCCCCAAAAAGAACTGTTTTAACTATTATCAGTGTGCTTAGTTTTCACAAGCAAAATACTTTTCACAACCAAAATGCTAGAATCATATATGTTGGTTGCTTATCAATTATGCAGATAGTATAAAAAGCAAGGAATTAACGTAATGATTCCAAACAAATGGAAGAGATAAGACTACACACAGGGTTTTAAACTGATTGCTTTGGAATGAGAGTCATTCTGCCCACTAAGCTGCACAGTCCTTTCCAGTACATTTCTGAGCCTCAAAAGCATTACCTGTATTGCTAGAGGGTAAAAGAAATGAAATGTAAAAAACATAATAGAAATTGCAGTAAATACACAGAAAAGAGAAGAATGGTGAAAAGTACACTAGAGAAGACCAAAAGAAATCACGAAGGGGAAGACAGGTAATATCAGTGACTTAATAGGGAAATTTTGAGCAGTTGCTCCAAGTGGTGTCCACAGAGAGCTGCTATTCAGTTCATGCTGGCTCTCCTTGTTTCCAGCTGCTAAGTTCACATTGAAAGAAGCTAAAAATACATTAAATACTTTCCAAATATTATTTTCCCATGTAAGCAATTGGTGTAAAAATTTGCCACAGAGATGTTCTCTCGCCAGTGACAAGGGAAATAATATACAAGAAGTTGTATTCTATGAAATCTTTTGTCTTATACACAATGCTGCCAAAAATATGAGAAAGTTTGAAAAGGCATTATTTTAGCTACAAGAATTTCCAACTATTCCCCTCTTTCAGCAAGGCAATATAGGAAAATGACACTTAAATATGAGGATCTTATCACCTGTGAGAAAAGCCATACTCTGCACTACTCAGGAGCATAATATGTGTGCCATTTCTAACAATCAAGCTTTGATATTTCAATGAGATGAAAAAAAAATACAAGAGTGGCAAATGTCTACAATTTAGGCATACATCTCCTGACAAACTGAAATTTCACAATGCTGCATATTTAAAACATAAATGTACCTGCTTGGCATTCAGGACTGTCCTTGACAGTACATTCAGCTCAATACAAAAGTAAAATGGGGGGAGGGATGGGACAACACTGGATGAAAACCATCCAGTTCTTTCTGTTAAATGTGAAGTATAACAGGCTTTTTTATGACATGCCTTCCTCCAAAAATAGCAATGACTACACTGCTCAAGTCCCACACTCCCCCCTCCTCAGCCTGACTTTTTTACACATAGAGCATTATACATTCTCAGTCCTGAGGAAGGAGCCAAAGTTTGTGGAGCCAAGAGGACTTTCTCCATCGCCCGGTACCCAAACTACAGAAAAGGAACACCTAGGGAGGCAGGCAACTCTAATTTCTTATGGTATTAAATCTTCTTCTAAAGCCAAAAGTGACAGATTTTTTAGGAACTCTGAAACCCACAGCTTTCCACAGTTTTGGAAAGATGCTGCAAGTCCCAGCAGTGATAATCTGCCAATTCCAAGGCACATTTGTGAGCAAGAGGTTTTTTGTCCTCCAGACAAACACGAAGATTATACAGTCTATTCTCTTCACAGGCATGAGGCGGGGGAAACGTTAAGATCACAGCTGCTGCAGCAGGGGAAGCTGCAGCTGCCTTGGAGCCTGTAGCGACTGTGTAGCCTACCGAGCGACTGAGGGATGCTACCGTGCTACACACACTGCTCCACTTGGGGCTTTCTTCGTGAATGGGAGAAACCTGAAGCTTTGGCCTGCTGCAGTTCATGAAAAGTCTTGCAAATCCTCTTGCAATATTCCACCTAAGTTCCAATTCAGCTCAATAGCCTTCCTATCAGAACTTCCTAAGCAGCTTCTTAAGATAGCTGTATTCTTGAATAATACTTTCTTCACACCTTCTACGACATTTAGTATTCAGAATTATCACATTCCTATTGCCCAGTCACAATTTATTTATTTTATACATGAAAGAGTACACACAGTGAAGGCAAGATGGAATCACAACCATTTCAAGTAGCCTACATCTGGAATGAAATTATCTTTATGAAATATGGCTGGGCTTTCTAATAGAAAAAGCTAACATGTCTTTTAACAATGACCTATATTTCACTAAAACCAAGAAACCAAGAAAGAATGTATCAATACTTCAGGGTAAGATACACCGTACAGCTAAGCTTTCCTCATCATTCTGAGAATCATGCCTGGCTGATGTATTTATTTTGTAATGTTTAACTATAACAGAAAACAGATGAAGTTCAAATGAAAACACCGTTTAGACTATGTCAACAAAGCATAAAACTAAATGAAGTGTTTCTGTATTGACTATAAAAACATGTTTGCTAATAGTAAAGTTACTAATGGTTATCTATCAAGATCACAACATGAAGTAATTCTGCATCTTAAGAACTGCGTTAAAGCAGCAGACACATGAAGTTAGATGTAATTTTGTGATTTTGCAAAACAGCATCATGGAGTGCACTTTATTGCTATTTTATCATTAGTGTAAATAATTCAACAAACGCAGGAAACCTCCAGCTCACTTGTTGTTTTTTTTAATTGCAAGTCACCAAAGGGCTTTCCACCAAGACAGCCAATGCTTACTTTACACCTGCTAGCAAAAAAAAAAAAAAAAAAATAAAATATAATAGTATCTTGTACACTGAAACAACTGCTTTGTTATAAAGAGAACGCTTCAGAAAAGTAGAAAAAATGACACTGCCATAAAAAACCTGTAAGCCTTTTACTCTCAGTTCAAAGATTTAAGCATTCTTCTACAACAGACTGAAGTTTCATATTCATCTCAGCAAATCAATCCACTAATAGGCATCAGTCATCAACACCGAAGTAAAATCTGCCACATGAAACAGCTTTGATGTGATTGAGGACTCACACACAGTCGTAAGCATGATAGAACAGCTTAGCTATTAAAATGTTTTATCTAGCAAAAAACTGCTCGTCCTAATTGACTGAAATACTCTTTGAATGCTATTATTGCGAGGCTACTTCACTAAGCAGCGCTATGGTACACAGCCACTCGACTTACAGCTTGAGAGCCAGCACAACCACATCAAATCTTGTTAGAATATTTTTCTTACACATACTTTTGTCAAGAGACCAAAACAATAAAGCTGACTGTCATTTTTACTACCAGTTGCTTAGTTAATTCGATACTGAAACATACTGGGATTCATTATAAAAGCTGCATGCAATCAGCCATTTCTATCAATCTTTCTTTTCAGTGCATTAACAGAATGAAACCTACTAACCACATCAGTTGAAATCGGTTGGCAGGACTAGGTGGAAGCTATTCTGCACCGAGCCCAACCTCTCACCACGAGCAGTGCAGTGGCAGGGACTCCTTTAAACAGCAATGTGCAGCCCTGGCCCAGCTCCAACACTGACCATATGTCAAGCTGACAGATGAGAAGCCCAAGACAGCCATCTGAAAACAACTGCATACAGCCCCAGCCACCAGACAGTGAGGGCTTCAAGGTCTACCTCATCATTCATTTCAAAGCCAATTTTAAACACACCAGAAGTAAACACACCTGACCAAAAAACCCCCAGAAAACCCCCCAGAAACCAAAGCAAAACATAAAAACCTCCACAACAAAACAAAAAACCCAAACCAAATCAAACAAGCACATAACCATTACCAGAAAGTCTATATGATGATAAACTCTAATTCAGGAAGTGTCCACCAAATATCGCAATTGATTGCCACAAACACAGTCAGAAAATTACTAACAGTTTGTGGGTATAACATTTTCCTTTCTCCATCACATTCACAGGGTGTTAACAACTTGCGAGAGAAAGGAATCAAATACACCAAGCAACTGCCACCAAGATTACATTTTACAGAATCAAACAAAATACTATTGATTTAATATCTCAAATGAAGGGTGATTTGGTATTTGTCTTGTATTGATTAATGCACCATAGAGTTCATCCATTTATGCCACTACTTGGTTACCAGAAAATATGCCATTTAAATTCCTTATATGTAGGCAACATATTATCTATCAGCTCTTATTCCAAAATTACTAAATAACCAGCACAAAGGAATAGCTAAAATTTACCCCAGTCCCCTATGCAATTTCCATACATTTCTTTTCCATATTCCAAATTTATAAAAGCCAGGTGAACTTACCTACAGTTCGGAGGAGGGTCTAATGTAATTTCTGCAAGTTCTTTCTGAATTCTTGAGGGGAAGAAAAAAGATATTATCAGGACTTTTCTTTTTTTCAATCTGTTTCTTTCAGTTTTATGAACATTTCTACAGCAATCAATAGTAACAAAATATAATTCTTAGAATTTCTGATTGAAAGCTGATGCCATAACGTTTCATGAAACTGTGCAAGAACATGTAGAAGTAAAAATCAAATCTCTTCTGAAAAATGAACCTCCGATATGGAACAAATGCCACGAGCAGACACCTAGAAAATCACACTTTTTCCATAGGTCAGGATTCTCAGCTCCTTTGCTCACTTACACAATTACTAAATGTCTAATAGACCCTCCTTCTCTATTTCCCCTCTGACTATATGTCTTATAGTTCTTGCCCTCCAGAATATTTAGCTTCTTAATGTTTATTGTACTGGCAGGGCAAAATGCCCTGACTCAAAGGAAAATTGCCCAGAATGAGCCCACCCAGGGCTTCACAACCTCCTACATATTGGGGGGCTAATATCAGGTTCCCCCAAAGGGAAGTGCTCCAGCTCCCTGGTCAGCCTGGGAACCTCCTGCTGGACTTGCCCCTTCTTTTCACTGAGGGGACAAAACTGTAAATGTTATCCTAGATACAGTCTAATGAGAGCTGAGTAAAGACAGATAAATCTCTCTCATCTGTCTATGGACTATGCTGCTGTTAATACCTCCCAGGAGGCAGCCCAGCCTTTGTCGCTGCCTCACGCTGAGCTTGCTGTCTCCAAGGCCCCCACGCCCTTCTGAGCAGAGATGGTCCCCAGTATGTATGTGTGCAAGGGGTCCGTCCTCCACACGGACATGGTGTCCATTTGTCCTTGTGGAATTTCATGAGTTCTCTGTCAACCCTCTCCTGCAGCCTGGCCAGATCCCCGAGCCATAGCCTTGCCCCTGCGTGTACACACTGCTTGTCATTTTAAAACTTCTCAGTGCACTCTGCCATACCCTCCAGGTCACCAATAAAGACATTACAGGCATCCTGCCACAAGGCCTCCCCCAGGGACAACAACTTCGTTGTTAAGGATTTCTGGATATTCCAAGGCTGATGCTTCCCAACCAAGTCCTTCAGTACCTGATCTCTGCCACAGCTGGCAATGGGGGCTCTTTTCCCTTACACCAGCATCTGCATGAGAGCCAGTATCTTGACCTCTGAAGAAATGTAAGTATGCAGAATAGGATACAGAGTTCCCAAAGGAATTTGTAGGAGTTTACAGTTCTCAAAGACTTGCCAGAGTATGATGCCATAAGCAGGACTGCGAATGCCACCTTCCCTATAAACTATGTCCAAGGCTTTTTTTAATAGGCTACTTCAGTGCAAAACCATGAACACTTAGAAGGAAGAAGGAAAAGAAAAACAATTCAATATATCCTCAGTATTTTCTTCTTGCCTTCTCCTTCACAAGACTTCA
>VZTA01025474.1:0-12029 GCA_013398855.1 Mohoua ochrocephala
AAGTTTCAGCTGTGTTTTGTTTTGCTTTTTACTTCCAGCTGTTGCATGCGATCTGGAGTTCTCCTCCTCCTCTGCTTCCCTGCTGGCTCTGAATGATTTGTGACTGCATTCCACAAAGACCCAGTGTGACAAGAGCAGAAGAATACATTAAAAAACTTTTTTAAAAGGTGATTTTAAAACTCTTATTTTCACTAATTAAACTTCCTTTTTTTTTTTTTTTCCAGTGATAGAATCTGACCACTAGTAGTTTAATTTGACTCATCAATGCTAATGGTCCATTTCCACCTCTGTTTCTATGGAAATGGATGCCAGCCTGAAGAGCGGGGAATGATTTTAAACATATACTTCAGAGAAGCTGTCACCTATCTTTTAGTCCTTTATCACTAAAATCTGACTTAGAAAGGTTTCTGGTGGCAAAACAAAAGCACTGCTAAATAGTTTCTAGTACTGCTAGTTGAGGACCAAATATACCAAAATACATTTTTCAAGTATATACAGAAGAAAATCCCAGGTTCACTGGCTTCTTGATCCTGATTTGTTATTGTCTTGCATTGAGTGCAATAATTCACCACATCAGAAAGAGTGTATGAAATGCTATGAAAGTAGGATGAGTGCATAAAGCATTATCAAAATGGGACAAGATTGCTTCATCGTTCTTTGTAAAGAACCAGGCAAGGTGTGAAGGAAAGAAGGAAGAAAAACTGGCAAATTTCAAATATCTGCTCTTAAAGGGAGCAGAGACATCGTTGGGCACCTTGGCTCTCCACAGAGGTTTTTCAAGTAAGGTCTAATGCAACATTTCTCTCTGAAAGCTGTCGGTTTGCAGGAACATCTCCTTAGGTTGAATAGGTTGGTGTCATGTTGAGGGGGTTTTTTTTCTGATTCATGGGTAAAATTCTGATTGGTTCAATAGACAGCAGTATTTACAGCTGAGAGCAAAATTGTTTCTAAACATATAGAGAAAAAATAAAAGCCTTTTCTTTTTTGCAGCAAAAGATTGAAAGACTTCATTGGAAATATGCTATCCATGCCTCTGATCTGTATATACATGTGCACACATGACCTTGGTCTCACGTAAAACAGTGAGGAAGGATAACATGGAATGAGTACTTACACAGAGTAACATGGCGAATACAAGTCACTTCCACTTTTTTAATTAACTTCTCTGGCACGACGTGTGAAGGCAGAACACATGTCCTAGCATGTATGCTCTTTCAGCAGATTTTGGAAAATTGCCACACGCTTGTTTTCATGACTCTTTTGTGGGTCCTCCCATTGGCTATCACCTGTGTTTAGGTTATTTGAGTCAGATGTAATCTAACATGCAGCATGTGTATTTTCATGCCTGTAGCTGGGCATACTGTAGTGTCTCAACAGTGTAGCCCCTGACAGATTTAACATACTGAGTGTTTTGTATAGTGCATGACCCATGGATTCCATATGTGCTTCTCATCATCTGAGGTCTTGCCCTTCATGCCTCCGTCATTGTGTACTTTGTCCATCCACTCCATTGATCAAGTGGCAGTGTGCTTCACTGAAAACAGTGCTGACCAGTTTGCACCTGGTTGGAGCAGCTGACTTAACATTGATCTTAACACAAAGAAATCTTTTTGACAATTTGTCACAACAACTTTCTCTGAATAGGACCTTTGTCCTGGGACAGTTCCCACCTGGAAGAATGATGTACCATTATGTGGCAAGTTTGGATTTTCAGATTCACTGGATAGACTAGAGAGAAATTTCTTTCCTTGTTGAATTTTTGAATGCTTTCTGAAGTGGAGAAAGAAAAAGAAACTTGGTGGGGTTTTTTTTATCCCAAAATGTTATGGAGGCAGTAGGTCCTGTCATAAGCTACAGGCCCTCAAGTGTTCTCACTTCTCTCAGTGAACTGCGAGGATGTACTACAAGAATCCCTGATCATAGTACTGTGGAGAAAACTGAAGTCACAGGACATGAAAATTAGCATATATCAGATCAATCAAATTTGGCAATGGTGAGAGTAGAAAGGATTCCGCTGAAAACCAACAGCATGCTTACATTGTGTTTAAAAATTGTATTAGTTGAAAAAACAATTTTCTGTTGAAATGAAGTTTGCACAAAAAAACCCCCTCTCAACCAGTCATATCCGAAAGGCCAATACTCTGCTGATGGCAAAGTATTTGGTTGTTACTTTTGTACAGATGGCTGCATAACATTCACAGAAGGAATGATTCTGGAAGCCAGTTTTTCAAATGTCATCTTCTACATATGTAAGTGCAAATGGGTCCCTGCATATCACTTGTGCATGCAAATGATAGACCTAGCATTTGCACATCAAGCACAGTTCAGCTTTGGGCATTATCCTACAGATGGACAGATATAGTGTGAATCACATTTATTCAAAGAAAGACAAGCTAAAAATCCCTTTAGAAAGGTGGTCCCTTGGTTTGTCTACTCCTAGCAACACACAGTTGCTGAGGTAAGCAGTTACTCCTACATAATTTTGTGAAGATAAATTTTTCGTGCTCTGAGTATGTTCTTATTTACCCTATTTTCCAAAGGTCTTCCTTTCTGCAGAGAGTTTTTAAAATTAACATTGGCTTGGGCCGTCAATAATTACACACTTACCTCTGCACAAAAATTGGCAGAAAGAAAATATGCTGGGTCAATATTAGGAGACTGGATTATTTAAAAATATTTTGTGATATCCTTGTCTTTAATCTGTCATGTCATTAATGATTCATCTTTGGCTGAGGAGCTAAGGCACATTATTTATGCTTCTGATTAAATTTAGCCATGTGAAATGGGGGTTTTTTCAGTCTATTTATTTGTGAGAGTAGATTTTTACCAGAAGAGCTAAGACTAAGAAATTTTGGGTCAGGCTCTCAGCAAATCTAAGCTGATTCCATTGGCTTCTATACCAATTATTTAGTCATAGACTGAAAATAAACAGCCTTATTGAGACTCACATTAATTTGGAATAGTGCTAAACTGCCAATAGTATGCTATGTATAGATGTGCTATAGCTGGACATGCATCGTATATCACATTGAAAGTTTTATCACTGCTTCACTGAATGCTAGAGAAGTAGTGAGGTTTCACTCTTACTGGGAGTAGGAGCAGTTCTTCAAATAGTATCACTTTAAACGTGCAACATGCAATAAATTAACTTTTGTCTGAAGGATTTAATTAGTATTTATATTTCAAAGGAAAACATCACAAAATGTTTCCTTGTTTAAACACAATTCTTTCCATGCCTTCTTTCTGAAGGAAAGGTAGGCAGAAAATATAATTTTAAGTTTTTGTAGATATTTATTGTTAGCTTTGCTTCAGTATTCTTGGTATTTTTTAAGAAACTCAGTTAACTGTGCCTTATTAGCTCATTTTTCAGCTATTTGACGTCAATAATGTTAACACAGGTGAAATAAAGTTCATGGAAAGTATTGTATTTCCAAAAAACAAACAGCTTAGCAAGTTCTCTGTTGGTCTGGTCATGTGACAAGGGGGGCTTATCATGACATGCTTGGTTTTATTATTAGAGGTAAATCTTTTTGTATGTGGTGAGCTATTTGACTGTCACAGTACTGCATTTTGGATAGCAAGCCATAAACATATTTGTGGGCTTTCAGGTGTATAAAAAAATCAAGGACTTACATAATCACCCATGAAGAAGAAGAATCAAGAGCAGCTCTTGATTGGATTCTGTAGGGAGCACAGCTCAGATGAGTATTAGCCTTCTGACTGAAGGCAACACAATTTTTGACTGGTTTTAGATCTTTGCATGCACGTAGTTAACCTAAGAAGACTTCAAAAAAGGCTTTCAGAAGTCATGGTGCTTTTTTTTTTTCATGATGATGAACTCACAGCACTTAAGCAATGTAAAGTGCAGAAGACACTGGAGGAAATCTACATCTTCTGAGTCCAGGGAGAAGGACCAGAAGACTCAAAATAGTGGACGGTGAGTGAAGTTTTCCTAGAGGTGGTAACACACCAATAACAAAGCAAGATGTCAAGCTGGATGTAGCAATAGCTACGTAAAATTAATATTCCTTTCCTCTTCTCTCTACAAATAGAGTCAGAAAAAAGAACCTTCCCCTTTGAACTTCAATTGGTTTTTCTGTCTGTCAATTTCTGTAGCCATCTATAAGGTGAATATGACATAAACTTTGCTAAGTGCAAAGAAATGGAGAAACTGGGTCATGTCTTCAGTAATGACTAATTTTGAATGGGAAAGGATTGGACCAAAGAAGCATGGCAGGACCATTAGTGTGAAGACATGAGATTCATGCTTTACTACATAGTTATCTCCAAAGATAGGAATTTGTAGTGGAGTCCATCATGTAATTCAGTTTTTAGACGGCATCCAAGAAGAGCATTTCTTTCTGCTGTTGTCCCTCAAGTCCCACCATGCATTTTATTGAACACGAAAGACAAATATCTGTCATGAACAATGAAAGCATGTTTCTCCTACACTGAAGCGAAATATTGCACTTTGTAATCTCTTGAGATCCCTTTCCTATCTCCTTTTCGTTGATTATATTGTTGGAGGCAACTTCCCTGTGTTCATACAGTTTTCTCTGATGAAAAAGCAAAAATACAATTAATTAAAATTAAAGTACAATCTAATTTTCTGTCAGAAATTCATTAGTCAGAAAGTGAAATGCAGTTGGAAAGAAAACAGTCCCTGTCTCTTCTTGGATCAATGTCACAACATTGATGGCCAACAAGTTAATTCCTTGATGTGGAGATGCACTTTCTTCTTTCCTAAGTGCAAATCCTAGTTCAGGATTTGTACTCCCTTGCCAGTAATAGGTGCCCGATGGATTGATATTTGATATGTTTGCGTCTAAGTAAATTCAAGACCAATTTTTACTCATAACATGGAACTGTGCTGCAGATCTGAATTCTGTCCTGGGCATATAATTTGCAAGATAGGAGACTCATTTAACTTCATTTAGTGTACCTTTTACTTATGAATTATAGGCATCCTCCTGTCAAGGATCTACAAAAAATGGAACTGTATCCAAGAACTGACAGCTATTCAGAATGGACAACAAACTAACATGAATTCACTTTGAAGTCACCAAATGCCAAGAGAAGTTATCATAAATCCTGCCAAATTTTCTGGATGCTTAATACATGTGATAAACAAAACCCAGACAGCATTCTGCAGGCAGACATGATCTTAAAATGCAAAATGTACTCCTTTTCTTTCCAGTGCTGTTGCTCCATATAGTGGCTATAGAGACACTGAAGTCTCTGTCACATTTCAATAGTGTTTCCACATGCTGCGTGCCAAGTTTCTAACAGAGAGTTCTTGAAATGACAGGAATCCTAGATCGATAGTTAAACCATCCGGATTTCTTGAGCTCAAGTTCTTTGACTCACAGGCGGTTATCAATGGCTTAAGGACCGTTTCAGAATGAAACATTTCTGGTTAGATAAGGAAGAATGATATTTTGAGATAAATAGCTCCAGAATAATGGTAGGTATGGGTCTATAGATTGCTATTTTAAACATCACTGCTCTTCAAATATGACAAAGAAAATAATGCTCAATGGCCTGAGAATTTGAGCTAAGCAAAAAGAGTGACAGTTATTTTTTCTTCATTGGATAAGGAATTTTACCGTTGTCCTCCTTTGACTGTATACTGAGAAATAAATGCAGGCATGGAAATTCTACAGTTGTCTCAGAGAAAAACTCAGGCATGGAAATGTGGCAGAAGGGAGATTGTTGATAAATTTTTTCTTACTTTTATATTTCCAATAGGTCTAGAAGGTACAAGAAAAGGGACATGTTTTGTCCTTGAATTGTTAGGTGGATTTCTGCACACAGGTGAGAGAGGCAACAGACAGAATGTTCAGGTTCTTAACTGAGATCGGGCTCACTCCATACTACAAGTAGCCACAAATGCACCTTTTTAATTTTTTTAGCGCTCACTTTTACTGTCTGACTTTTGTGACTTGTATCTCTCTTATTCGGACCCTGGTTTTAACAACTGCTTGGTCCTTTCTCTCATACGTGTTTTTCTGCATTGTGTCTCTAACTGCAGAGCGAACAGGTCTCTCCTGTACTTGACACCGTATCCTTTTTCCGAGGGTAACACCACACATTCAGTGGCATGACTTCATAGCCTCTATAGTCAGTCCAAAACAGCAGTCTCCTTCATGTTTTTCTGTACTCCTGGAGCTCTTTGGAACTTGTTCCTGGGAGTGGAATGCAGACTAATAAAATTCCAGAGTACATGAGGTTTATAAATAAATTAAAGTGCTCTCATCTGAAACACTTAAGAAGGGTATTCGTGAACATTAACTGTAGGCATGCACAGATATATACCCTTTCTTATCATCTCTTGATGACTTTAAACAGTTCCTCCACCCACTGGTATACACGTGTAAAACATTTTCTCTGCTCACAGCATGCATTGCTCTGCATTTTAGCAAACACCATTTGGAATCCAATTGGCATGGATTCCTCCTAGAGCCACATAAACAAGAAAATTCCTACAGTATACTTCCACTTCTCCAAAGAATTTTACAAACTTTCAGGTAAGGAGTCATAGGTAACTTTCCCTGCCCTATGTCCGGTTTTAAGAGTATTTCAGGAAAAGAGAACTAAAAGAAATTCACTTATCCAATCCCAGTCATGCATGTACAATTAAATCTATGCAGGTCCTTCAACCAAGGAACAGGAACTGTCATTTACGGAGTGCTATATACCTCATCTTCTAATTGCTATCCCACAGCTGCTTCAGTCTTACAAGCTAGTTTATGGCATTGGAAATGAGAAAAAAAAGAAGAGGTCAAATTACAGATACAGTAATCACTGAGTGATAAACAGATGTTTTCAATGCACTAATGTTGGACAAAGAGGCCGCCTCTCTTCACCTCATAGAAATACTTTTTTTGGTACCAAATTTGTGCCAAGGCTGGGTTTTTTGTTTGGTTGCATTTTGCCTGTCCTAAGTCAGAAATGTCAAATGATCAGCATACTCAACTTGATTTGATTTTTAAAATATGATTATAGTTTGTATTGTGATCTTGCAGAGCAACAGGTAAGGCGGAATGAAGCCTCTGGACCTGGGAGACTGGTGAACTGTACATGTGCCCCACTGTGCAGGTTGCATGCCAGGCAGGTTTCAGGGCACAGAGAAGAATGCAAATCCCATGAATGTTCACTCAGGATTTGTGCATAGAGAGCTGGATCTTTATAAGGAGTAGATGTTGGCTCTAATCTGAATTGTTCAACACATCTTACCCCATCTTCAAAGGTAAGGATGTTTTTCAGCCACGATGGAAGGACACGAAATCTCAGCTCCCATTGCTCCCAGAGTACTGTACATCTCAGTCCACTGCTGGCTGTATTTCTGCCTCAGATTTATTACTGCTTCTTAAGTAGATACTTCTCTGTTTAGATTTTTTTTTTCATTTGGCTTTGATTCCATCATCAGGAGTTTCCATTTTCAGTCTGTAGGAGAAGGCTGCTACAAAATATGTTCAGTTTTCAGAACACATTGAATGTTGAGCTTGTCAGATGGAAGAATGAGACTTCAATAGTTTCAATAGATGCTATAAATACTACTTATAAAATAAGCAGCTCTTATTTAAAAGGTTTGTTTGAAAAATGCCTATGATTTACTGGCATTAAAAAATAAAACTAATGTAGATTTACGACTTCAAACCAAAATGGACTTTTGCCTGTTCCTTTCTGCAGCAGGGTAACGGTAAGTTTATGGAGTTTTATTCACTACAGAAACATATGACAAAACAAGATGTACTAAGCAACCAACTAGAAGATGACTTTTTAAGTGCTGACTCTGAGTTTGGAAACATCCCCAGTGAAAAAATGATGGCCAGAGGCCAGAAGCACAGCTCATCAAGAGAGGTGGGAATCAGACTGTAGAATGAAAGAAGATAAAACACATTAAATTTCCTGTGGAATGAAGTCTTAAGCCCCAGAGGGTTGCTTCTATCAATGGGTTAATTTCAGTGTTGTCACAATGTTTCATTATAATTTGGATATTTTTTCACAAATAGAAAATAGTAAATACTAAATGCTTAGTACAAAATCCAGTTAGTAGAAAACTGCAGAAGCACAATGAAGTCCAAATAAAGTATCTTGCTTCAGTTGAATTAGTGTGTTTTGACACAACATAGGTCAGTGAGGAAGTTTCACATCTTATGTTACTGTCCTAGGAATCATTTTTGTCTTACGTACCCTAAAAGCCAGAAGGTACAAATGTGACCTCCTATTTAACATATGTCTTTTTTTTCCTCCCGATCAGACTAATTGGAAACCTTTGCATCAGTGAGTAGTAAGCTCCAAAAGAAGTTATTTCACTTCATTTAATAAATTGATTTCTACTTCAGCTGAAATAACTTTTGAAAATCAATTTCTCTAGACTTTTGAAAGGTCTTCCACCACTGAGCTCTTACTGATATCACTAACAGAAAAGCAAATTGATGCAGAAGGCAAGATGTCCCCTTGGCAATACTAAGCCTGTTGGTATTGTTGGTACCTTGGCCTCCCAAACGCAATGATTTTTGTAGCAGTGTAGTTGTCCTATATAGCATCAGCTATCAGAAATAACTGCTCCCAGAACAGTTAGGCTGTTCTGTAGCAAATACCTCTTTGTAGTTATGGATGCTTCCAGTGGCTGGAATCCTGTTTGTAAAAGGCAAGACAACTCTCATTATCTGCAAAGTGTGATACGTTTATCCTCCCTTCGTAAATTAATCGGAATGGTGGACAGAAAATAAATAATCACCATTATTGGGAAAAAAAGAGTTGTCAATGAGAACCTGACTTCTCATTTCTAGGTAAAGGTCATAAATTCAGCTGAAGAAATCAGATTTGGAGAATTCAGGGTGCACTCTGCACCCACTGAAGTCATTGGCACGTATCCCATTGTTGTTGGAGAGCATACAAAAAGACACCATCTAGCACACTTTCTATTTTATTTAACTTTCCCAAATGAGTGAGTAACAATGAATGGCTTGAGTCCCTGGCTTAGTCAGTTCTGAGGTAACGTCCAAAATTAGCTCGATCTTCCTGCCTATCCATAGATAATTAAAGAACAGGTACATCAAATGTAGTCACCATGAACAACTTGGGGATGGAATCTACAGGGCCTAAGCTAAGTGGATGAATCTGGCTATGCATCTTGACAAAAAACACGGATTGCAGATACTTATATAAATTCTCACCACCTCTGAGAGTGTGCAGTACTTCCAGCTCTGGGCATCTGGGCCGAAGTAATTTAAACTGGGAGTTGCAGCAAACTTCACGTATGTACCTAAGGCACAGAGCCTACGCTAAGTAGGTTATTACGCCTCCACCTTTATACAACTGACTTCAGTATTTGCACATCTTCTTTCTCCCCATCGAAAACTACAGAGACACCCTTTTTCAACTGCATGGACATAACTGAATCCATCTTGCTGCATGCCATGTTGACACAAGGCAAATCCACATCAATTACTCTGTCCCTGGACAGAGGCAATGTTAATTAAGCAATGTGAAGTCCAGGTATAGAGGCCTTAGCTAATTTCTTTGTAAGTGCCACATTTACTCTAGTGCAGATAGTTAGCCTCTGTGCATTCTTGGGTGTTTTGAGCTGTAACTGTAAGTGACTTGAGCTGAAATATTTCTAGGTTTTCTAACACTCAGATTCAAAGTTCTTTGAAACACTTTAAGACCTTTCAGTAGAAACATCAGCCAAAGATGTTCATTGCCTAAAAAAGAAGAGGGTCTTAAGTTTTCAAAGCCCAGAGATACATTCACCAAGAGAGGACCTAGCTTAAAGTTTTCTATTCATGTTGTTTTCACCTGCTTTACTCACTATCTCTTATTAAAGAGGTATGTTGACAACTATAATTTTACCCAACTACAATAAATTTTTAAAGGTAGCCGTAAGAAATTATACTTGAAACTTCCTAATTCTTTGGGTTTATTTTTTCATGCTATGACATTTTAAATTGATCTTCAATCATAAAATAAGGCCAGCATCAAAATACAATTTGCTTATCATATTTCTACACCAACACTGATCTTTCTATTCCTTCTTCCAAATATTTCACTCATTTTTATTTCTGTTGAAAAGGTTAATAAAGCTTTAGTAACTCAGAACTGTCAGCTTTTTACCATTCCTTGTCTGCTGTGTCATTTTTAATGCAGAATTGCAGAAACAGCATGAATGATGCATCACATCAGCCAGTCATAGCGTTATAATCTCTTGGTTACTTATTAATACAATTCATCAGCTACTTAAATTCCTTATCTTTGTTTTCATTGGAGTAACAGTAGCTAAACAGGATCCTGAGTCTTCTTTTGGTGAAAACCTTTGGAGTTTCTTCTGGGAAAGAAATAGGGCTTTACTTCTTGATGTATCCAAAAACTGGATTTCAAAAATGCTCTGAGCAGTGGAATAAAGTTCATTGGTCATTAGTAATGCTTAGCATTCATTTTAGCAGGGAGCAGGATGACAACTTGAGACTTGTTCAGGCAGAAATGGTTGGAATACAAAGTGTTCTTCCTCACTTCATGTCACATATAAATTATTAACATTCCTAAAAATTTCTCTCCCCCTCAGTCACCTCCTGTTAATGTATGAAGAGTCATATTTTTTCTAATGCTTTCCTTTTTTATGCAGTCCACAGTAAGGGACTTAGCTGACAAAATGGAGGAGTTGTGCCAGCAAAATTGCAAGTACAATAAAGTTCCTTAATTTGAAGAATTACCAAGTTTTCCAGTCTCTCCTATATTGTTGATTCCAGTAACCAACTCAGGATGCAATGCAGGAAGTGAAAACCATGCCCTGATCCTGAACTTTCATCTAAATCATAAGCTACTCTGTCCTGCTCCCTTCTCCTCCTGCCCACGTCCTCAAAAAAAAAAACACCTGAATGGGAAAGACATGTTACTATTTCTCCACCATCAGCAGACACTTGTGCTGAGCACTGGTAGCATGTGCATCATTACCCCCTGACATCCTGTGTGTGGACAAATGTTAACGTGGTACAGGCTGTCAGTTACTTCAGTCCTCCAGGTGACAGATCCACGCAGCTGAGCAGATACCTGCTGTAGGGTAAGGCTATTCAAGCTGGCAGCGTACCTGGTGGCACTTGCAAAACAGACTTGTTTGTGAAAAACATTTGCCATCGCACTGTCAGTGCTTCTGTCCTGAACTAGCAACTGTCTTCCACGCTCGCTTCAGTGATGTGTTAAGGTCAGTGTCTTACCTGACCTGGAATTTTCCCTACTGCTGTTAAGGTGATAATGCTAATTGCACGCAGTGTAGTTAAGCAGTTTGAAACAGGGCTTAGAAACGCAGGAATCAGTCTTCATGTAATTCAAGAATACAAATTAGAAAAAGTGCCTTCATCAGGGGTTTGGATGTGTAAGATGAAAACTTCTAAAGAGCCAGAACTGCAGCTGGAAATAGCCTCAGGTGTATCCACCAAAGCTAAGGCAATTCTGGATTGAATCATTCCTTCTAAAATTTTGTTTTCTGTTTGGCAGCATACTACTCAGAACCTAAAGCAATACTCCCCAAGATGTTTTGGTGTTCTGCTATGGTCGTGGTTCACACTGCGCTGCTGCTCAGCACAGAAGGAAACTCCCTGTGTGCCAGCTATGATGATATCTGCAGCGACACTTCTCATTTTGCGGGTTTCCTATCAACAGCTTCCAGTTGCCCACTGGCCTCAGAACACACCTCGCCAGTACTCAGCCACATGCCACCTCATGAATACTGCTGCTTATCTCAGCAGCAACGGCAGCTGGTTTCCCAACCCAGCTGCAATCAAATGGTTTGCTGATCAGGTGTCATAATCATAAATATGGCAGTTACGGCTGACAGACACTGCAGATGCTGCTCCTTTTTTCCTGTGCCACAGGGCAAGGTGATTTTTTCCCTCCTAACACTGCGGATCACCACATGTCTCCATCCTGCTTTCTTATTTCATGCTGCTTCCTTCTTCCCCTGTTTACCTTTGCTCTTGTTCCATACCAACCAGAGTTATTCCTTTATCCTTTGCTTCAGCTGTTCT
>VZTA01025476.1:0-38633 GCA_013398855.1 Mohoua ochrocephala
TTGTCTCAAACCAGGACAGATACTTAAGGTTGCAGGGGTCATTAGGAGGTCTCCAGTCCAAACTCCTGCCAAAACCACAGTGAGTTACAAGGCTCATTATTGAAGGTTCATTATTGAAGGCTTTATTCAGTTGGGCCTTGCCCACCTCCAAGGATGGAGGCCACAGCTCCTCTGGCAATAGCCCCACTGCCTGACCGTCCTCAAAGAGAAAGTTTTTTTTAACTGGTCAGAACCTCTATGGCCAGTGCACCACTAAGCCCAGTTACACCTTCTTGTTAACCTCCTCATAGGTACCGGGAGGCTTTCTGTTAGGTCACCCCAAAGCCTTCTCCGGGCTGAACAAGTCCCATTGGCCCAACATCTCCTGGCATGGCAACTGCTGCAGCCGCTGTTGCACTTGAGGACACGGGGCCCTCTGCTGTACTTGTTCCATGTTATTGTCGTCTTTCTGCCCCAAAATGCACACTGAAGTCTATGTGTGGTCTGACACAACGGTATTTTTCTTTTCCTAAAACATTTTCTTTTACTAAAACACTGTGTGTATCACAGCCCTGTTCATAACATCAAATTTCAGAAATCCAGCTTTTTGTACCTTTACTACTGGGCCTAAAGATCTACAGAACCTTAGAAATTCATTATGGATACTTCAGCATGCATTTCTCAAATTGTTTTTTTGGGTTAAAGATGCTGCACCAATATACATTCCCATCATTTGCATTTACAGAAATGGAGTCCAGTCATGCAAGGACTCAGCATATGGAAATGGAATCAAAATCAATGGAAACTCTATTTAGGAGACTTGCAAGAATACGATCAATGATAAAGAGTCACAACAGAGCAGTATAGCTGAACCTAAAAAAAAACTTCCATTGGCTAAAAAAAATCCCATCAGTACCTAACAGTAAGTACTGCCAAACAAACTGCATAAAACCTGTGAGATTTACATTCTGTGCACATGGACACAAAATAAGAATATTTTAGAGGATGAAGAGTTTTCATCTAAGGTAATTTGACTGCTTCTACATCCTTTAAATACATAAAGAACTAAGATAGAACAATATGAAGAAGACACCTAGTCAAAATAAAAGATAATCCAAAATTTGTAATCTATGAGGACAGTGCTGTGTCTCTGTAGAGTACAATCTCTTCTCATTTCTGCAGACCTACCGCTCCTGTCAATGTGGATCTGACCACTCACAGATTTATATTCAAAACCCAAAGACAGACCCAGTGGACTTTGATGAAGAAGAGATTAGGACACAGCCATAAAACATACCCTGTGTGTCATCATCTACCGTGATTCCTAGATTTTGATGTGTTTTACTGATAATTCATTTTCCTATTCTAACTTTCAGCCATTGCAAGCAGTACCTTACCACACAAGCAGTACCTCAGTATATTTACCAGGGGTCTATGTGTATATGTTGGGGGCAGTGAGGGAAGAGGGAACAAAAAGAGTCTTACTACAGCACTAGTGAACATAAAATTGCATTTGTATCATTAAATGGCAAAGGTTTGTATGTAATTCCTGCCAGGTGATTGCCATGAAGATGTTATGTATAGAGAAATTCTTGTGCTCCAACACTGGCAAAGTCTGAGTTTTTCTGAAGGCTGTTCTGCTTCCTAGAGGCAGGCACTGATTTTTTGGTATAATCTAACACAAGTAGTTATCAAGCAGTATGGTCTCTGTGTGAAGATAGCTGTTTGTACAATCATTCCTGGACCTCAGTGAAAAAAAAAAAATGGCAGCCATAATGTCTGACAAAATTGAGTTGGTTCAGTAAAACAAAAAAAACCGCAAAACAGTAAAAAAACCCTTATTGAATGTCTTTTTCACACTAAAGGGACACTGGACGCCACTGACACCGACTCTCAGAGAATAAAAAAAGCAACCAAACACCTTCACGGAGTAATGACAGTTTGAAGCTGAAAGGGTTCTCCAACAAGTGGACAGAATGAACAGATTTTGCTTATAATTTAAGGAAGTATGAGATCTTTGACTGGAAGAAATATAACATCCTGCATGAACTTGACAACAGGAGTACATAAAGTTAATACAGTGATTGCTGCTTTTAATGGCTACCAATGGGCTTTATTTCTATTAATTCTCTACCTTTTTTCAAATCCCATTATACCTCTTTCCTTCCTAATTTTCTGTGGCAATAGTTTCTACAACTTGATGATAAACCTTGTGGTAAAAGTTGAAAAGTTACTGTAGAAAAGTTGGTTTAGACCTACAGCTTAATAATGTAATGATCTCTCTCTTCATTGTCACGCTTTGAGAAACAAGGAGTATTTCCTTACTCACATCTTCAGAGCCATTTTGCAAGATGCAACATGTAAACGCAACAACGTTTTGCTGAAGCATTCAGTTCAGAACACTAACTCCTGAAGAGCCTAATAATATTCCCAGACATAACCTTTTTTTAAAAAAATTACTCTTCCTAGAGGCTCACTAATCATTCTTAACTCAGGTACAGTATTAAGAAGCAAACAAATAGATGAAAAAAAACATAACTGGCACACCAAGCTCCTGCAGACCTGTGGGACTGTGACAGACAGGAAGAAAACAAATTAGTTCAGCAAGGTACTGAATAGACAATTTCAAATGTTACCAGCTTAATACCAATTTTGGTTTCCTTTGCATAAACCATCATTTATTTTTGTTACTGAAAACATACCATAACTCATCTATGAAAGATTACTATAGATTTTTGAATTACCAGTAATGCATTTAAGATAAATGAGTTTTAATAACTTTAATTTCAAGTTATTCCAAGTGTTTTATAATACCAACATTAATTTTTAACGAATTAGATTATATTGACTTTTAAAACAAGGCCTCCTTTGGAAGACTTATCATTTAAACAGTCTTCAGGAACCGATTTTCTACTTAAAGTTAATTCTCCTGTGAATCCATGGAAAACAAAACAAATCTTGGTCTATGGGAGCTACACTTTGCAATATTGTCTGTATACAAGCTGACCTATAGACTCATTCTCAAGGACTAACTGGTGATTTTTTGTCCATTCTTTAAATTCTCTTGAAGAGGAAGTTGTACTAGCTTATCTAAATTAAATTACCTGTTACAGGTTTGTGGCATGTACTATATGCTTCTGGTGATTTACAAGACACTACCAAACTCACTTCACCTGCACTAGCAACTGGACTGGAAACGGGAATAGAAAAATGAAATGACAGCATTTTTATTTCAGTGAGTTTGTAGCATTTTCCAATGCCTCAAATCACATTTCAAAAGGTAAATTATTACATAGTCCATAATTTCTGACTACCTGAAAAATACAAAATGAAAGGTGAAAATGGACCTATTACAGCTCTTTTACCTACACACCTTTTCAAAAGCTCTAAGTCAGTCATTATTACTTCTAAAATGTCACAATTTTCATTTTATTAAATACTTTTAGAAATTAAGATTTGAAAAACAGGATTTTTCTGTCATGGAGTCATAAGTCCTGAACTCCAGTCAAAATACAAAGGACCTTTCCTATGGCACTAATGGCTCTGCCTATTTGATCTTTCATCACTTTCAATAATTAACAAACAGTAAAATGATAACTAACTTACCTTAATTGATAACATGAGAAAACACAGCCTTCTTGTATTATCCCTAATCATGCTCCAAATGGATCAAATAAAGATAATTCATTCATCTCTGAAAGCACAACTACAGAATCACAGATCATATTGCCTATCACTCTTCCTATCTCAACCCATGGCAATACTGTTTGTCTGATTTAATCAGAGCTGCAAACTAAATGCCACAGAGCCACTTGCTCACCCCATCCGTCCCTGCCAGGGGCAGGGAGGAGAATTAAGAAGAAAAGTTAAACTTCGTGGGTTGAGAAAGAACAGTTTAGTAATGGAAAAGAAATAAAATATAATGCTGATAACAACAACAAACCCAGAAATTAATACAATAATAATCACTGCTACTATCTTTGTTATTGTTGTTGTTGTTGTTGTTATTATTATTATTATTATTGAAAGGAGAAAGAGAGGAATAAAACTCAAGAACGGCAAGTGATGCACAATGAAATCGCTCTCCACCCATCCCCAAGCAGTGATCAGTGCTTCCCAGCCAGCTCCCCACAGTTTACACACTGAGGATGACATTCTGTGGTATGGAATGTCCCTCTGGCCAGTGTGGGTCAGCTGTCCTGGCCATGCTCCTTCCTGGATTGTTGTGCACCTCCTCACTGGCAAAGCACGGGAAACCAGAAAGTCCTTGACTGCGGGTATGCACTACTCAGCAACAAATGAAGCATAACTTTGTTATCAACATCATTCTCAATCTAAAGCCAAAAACCACAGCACTGTACCAGCTACAGGAAGCAAATTAACTCTATCCCAGCCAAAACCAAGACAAACAGCAAAAAGCTCTGGGACAATTGTCACATCTTCAAATTAAAAAAAAATGTATGTCTGAATTACTGAGATTTCTATCAATATTTATATCAGTATTTCTATCAATAAAGTAATCTAACCAGGTTTACCACAGACAAACGAGGATCATTGTACGGTCTTCTGTGTCCATGAGTGATTCCCCTACAGGCTCATCAGTATTCTGAACACACTCGAGCCACACACCTTTGTCCATTTGGCCAAGAATACCAACGAATGTTAATGAAAAGTTCCAAGTCTTCAGGAGTTTGAATGTACGGCATAGTTAATTTCCTAAAGCTAGAATTTATGTTATTAAATGTCCTTTTTTTATCAAAATCTACATTCGGTTTCAAAAATTAAGGCAAATATGTCAATAATATAGAACATAGAAATAAATGTTATACTTTTTATATAGAACACATAAATAAACATACAATAATAAAGTAACCCTTGAAGTTATCTTATATTGCAATCTCTTTCTGATATTGCCACAGAAATGAATGAGGAATACTGAAACATTAATGACATTCTTATCACTTATATGAATCACAGAACTAATATCAATTGCAGCAAAAAGTAAGTACCTTCTTAAGGACACAGGTCAATAAAAGACAGTGCACACAGTACTCCTCTGTCCTTAGTTCTTGAAAGTGATAGCTAGTTTTAGCTGTAGATGTCTGTAATTTTTGGACATCAAATTACCTTCTTTGTGCCTGTTATTTTAGATCTTTTTCTTCAACAATTTATTTTGGTTTTCCAAACTGAGATAAAGCAGAATTCTTAAAAAAACCAGAAATTGTATTGATTGCAAAAGGAAAAAAAAAAAACAAAACCAAATGACATAGACATATTCCATAGTGCCCATGCTGTTAACTAGGGCCCACTGAAATCAAACCCTTGATTTGAATTGCAGCTGTCAAGGACTTCTTAAGTATTCACTACACCAGAGCGAGAATCATTATCTAAACGAATTGAGTCACAGTCTGCCATCTTGTCTGAGATCTCCCAGGGTCAGTCACATCTCAGTATGGGAAACTAGGGATTTACCCTCCCACCTCTATGCCTATTTGATTCTGTACCTGGGAAAAAGAAACCTTTTCAAGCAAGCATTTTCTTCAAAATAATACTGTTCCCAAAAATCCTTTTTACTTACATCTAGTGGTAATTTATTTCCACCCAGCCCCAGTAGGAAGGTCTATCTGTCAGAGTAAACCAAGCCTTGAAGTACTCTAGAGTCTACTCTTGCTACAATGGGTTTTTTTTCTGATAGAATAATTTACTCAAAATCAGTTCCACCATATTCCCTACAGATGCCTACACACTGCAGTGAAGACAGTAATCTATGAGGGTTCTTTGTCTCAAAAATAAAATAAAATAAAATAAAATAAAATAAAATAAAATAAAATAAAATAAAATACCAAACACAAGATCCTGAAACAAACAAACAAATAAACAAAAGCCTAAAGAAACAACCTGCTTTTACTTGCCCACCCCAGTATGAAACAGCAGCTGGAGTTTCTAAATGAAAAATCACAGCCCTATAATCTCATTGAAAACTGCTGTACAATTACCTGCCTTGATTTGTGGCAGAAATATTCTCAGAAACGAGCATTATTTGTACTCATGTGCTCTCCCACCAGAGAATGAGTAGTTTTGCGTAGCATTTCTCCTCTCATTAAAAAAGAGACAGGTACAATGCTGACATCCTTGTTAATAATAGAAGGAAAATGCTAGAAAGTACTCGTTGTCTAGGATACTGATTTAAAATACACTAAAAAGCTGCACTATTCCTATAAAGACTCTGTGACTAAGGCTTAAAATACTTACTTGATAATGTCTCCTTCAAGAGCAATCACTCGTTTAATGATCTTCTGTTCAGGATTTCTAGGAGACCTGAGGCAGGGGATAAGGTTACACAATCAGTAATATTCCCATTGTTTTAAGAAATTGAAAGAAATAGACACTATGAAAGTCATTAGAAAATTCCATGTTCTCCTTGATTTAGCATCAGTCATTATGTTCCATGGTGAAGTGAAGGTACTGCAATCCTTGTCATAGCAAACCATCATTGAAAAGCAGATGATGACCTGCTTACAAGCACCACAATAATCAACATACCTTTTATCATGAAAAATACACTCCACAACATTAAAAGCAAAGCATCCCACTACCAATGAGAAGAGTACCTTTGCAAAGAGATTAATGTATTAAAACCTGAATTCCCCATCATATGGTGTTAAACATTTATGTCATTCAATCACTTTGGGAGAAAAAATCTTCCTATGTTATATTAATATCCATCACCGATTTAGGTAAACTTTGCCTAGGAAATTGTGGAAGTTTAAAAAAAAAAAAAGGTGCAAAATTTTCTGAAAGCTTCAGCTTCTGAATGCATTGCCATGTTTTCACTTAAAGTTATTTTCCCATAAGTATCTTTTATTGAGTAGGTTCTGATCATATATTACATAACAATATGAGAAAGCAAAGATGAACTTGCATGTCCAGCCTGAATATTCCAACTTCCTGAATGCATATTAATAGATAGACTATTAAAAGTGTTTTGTTACTGTAGTTTTGACGGGTTGATGTAGACACACATGCACCATACATTTTCTTTTTCTTTATACTTTACCTCTTTTCTTTTACTTTTCACTTTTGGTTATTTAACTGTGCAAACTTCGTAGAATGTCTTCATGTTATTAAAAAAAAATTCTTTTTATTTGCTACTCGTACATAGAAAAGTCAGGGAAGGAACAAACTTTTTATTCTCTGTTGATGCTTGGGTTCTCCCTATCAAGACTTCAAGTACAGTCTGCTAGACAGGCAACTGACAGAGGTGTATATTACAGTTTTCATGGCTAAAACCATCTTTGAGCTCATCTCTGGTCAAATGGTAGCACACTAAGATTACACTTCTTTAAAAAGCAAAGCTGAGATAAGTCTGGATGAAAAGCTTGCCCACACTGCTGCATGACTAAAGGCATTTGAGGTTCCCTCCAGTTCCAGTAGTTAAAAAGAAAAATGGGTCCAGACTCTTTTTTTTTTTTAATATTATGCCAACAAAGTATTCCAACTATTTCAAAATTAGTTTGAGGTTTTAGTTTTTTTCCTTGTGTGTGCAAGGAAATAAACTTCTCTTTCAATGTAATGAAATAAAATTCAAGAAGCCTAATTTTGAATTTCAAAATATCAAATAGTTTCTCTTTACAGTTTACCAGGCCTGGAAACCTCATTTTTAACAAGCAATGAGGAACACAGAACATGAATAAAGACCATACTTTGATTCCCTAGTCATCACTCGAATTTTCAAATCATTACATAATTTACAGTAATATTTTATTTAGCATTAATTTTACCTGAACAGTTGTATATTTCAGTTCAGCCTTGCATTTCATGTTCTTTCTTAAGGTAGGAATACACAGTTTCATAATATTTTATATGTCAACCTTGGGAGGAATTAATCAAGTTTTAGATGCTCATATGATTTAAATTTATGGAATATCCACAGCACTTTCTGATGCTGCTCCTTGCAAGCAACACTTACTTCATTGAGCACTCATTTGAGCATTGACCATGTCTTATTCTCAGCCAAAGCACAGTCTATGAAAAGACAACACACCTTTATTATAAGCTGTTATAAATTAAAAATATTTTGAAAAGTTACTTTACTGCTAATTGATTTAATTTTTAATCCATTTAAGCTCAGGCTGTAATATTTTCATGTAATATTTAAGCAATGGAAATGACAATACATAATGCATGTGATGAAATGTGCATTTCTTAAAGATTGAATGAAAACAAATTTTATGTTTGCTCTTTCAAAATCCTGTTCTGGTTTAACACCTTACTTTCAAAGGTTCTCAGCAACTTCCCAGTAGGCATTTCCACTTGATTAGAATATATATATATATTGCCATGCAATTACTGACCCCTCCCTTAATTTTCCTTCCTCGTGCAAAAATTTCTACTGACCTTGAAAAAATATCTCTCTAAATTTGAGGTATGAGTAGTTGTTCTAAGAGTTGCTTTTTTGCTAGCCATGGTATATTTGAACCAAATACATAATTTATCAGAAAAACTTCAAGGAATTCCTTGCAGACAGTTATTATGAATCAGTAATATTTTTAATATTGGAAGACAGAATATTTTTAAAATAAACTTCATACTAACATTCTGATTATAATTCAGTAAAATGGCAAAGGACTGGTAAAAGACAGATGAGCAGGCTCAGAGTGGCCAATAATATGTGCACTTTCACACCAAGAATTTTCAAGAGCTGAGCAGAATGGTTTTTTTCAAGAGCCAGTGTGCAAACAGGAGGTAAGAGAGACTGGTTCTGAAGTGATGGATATTGATGCCTTCCTGAACGGGGTATAGCATAACACTGGGATTTCATTGATTATGGAAATCACAAAAACATACAGGCAGTTTCTGTCTTCTGTGTTCAACCCTGTATAGAATAGTGTGGGATCAGAGTACTACAAAGCACGTTTCCCAGGAAAAAAAGGAAAAATTATATAGCCAGCAGAAAAATCCACTTTTTAGCAAGTGATTGTCAGATAAAAATGGTGACAATTCCTTGAAAGCTTTCTCTTTACATATTTAGTAACTGAGTATTTCAGTCAACATTACTCCTAAACATTTCCCTTTCAACAGCTTGGATTATTTATTTACTCTAGTGGATACTGCCCAGCACAATTCTAAATAATTGCTCCATGAGCTAATTAACATTTGATCAAACAAAAACTTTTCATAACATTTCTTGATTCTGTATATGTCATTTGAGTCTTCTTACATTCTTTGATTTTTCTAAGTACATTCTTCTCAAGAGTGTCCACAGCCATGCTTAACTTCAGTTTCTACAGGCTTTTCTAGAGGGAAAGCTTTTAGAAAATGTCCTAAGATTCCAGCACAATAAGTGAAGCACAGTCCAACTAAATTAGTACTACAACATACAATAATATTTTTTTCCTTGAATAAACACTCAGAGTTTTTGGGTTCCTACATTAGAAAGAGACCTGATACTGGGAACGCAATGAAAAAGCAGACAATATATTTCAAAGGGATAGTTTCAATACTTAGATAGCTTAGACACTTTGATGATCTACATGTGTTCAATGTTACCCATCCATTATCATAGACAACCTGAAAAGATTTTGTGCTCACTCTTTGAAAATTATTGGAATTTTTATACTAACTTAGCATCTTCTAGCACAGGACAAATAACAGACATTTATTAAAAAGTTGCAGAGAAAAGTGCCTAAATTTTTCAATTTTTATATGTATGTATCTATGTATATGCATAAGTATGTATATTACTGTTAGAAAATTACTTCACTTTTTATGAGATAGAAGCAATATGTTTAGGCCACAGCCTGGAAGTTTGTCTTCAGATTATTCTCCGTTTACTTCAGATTGAGATTTATGTGATTTGATCATCATTTACATGGAGGCAACTGGAGAAATGAGCACTGTGTTGCTGTAGTATAAACAGACTGTAGTAATGAAGACCACCTTCTTCAAAATCAAAATTTGTACTTCTATTTATGTTGTTAATGACAGATATTGAAAAGGACTAAAATCCATAAAATAGGATAAGGGGAAATTTTTGAGATCTTAGCCCAACACTGTGATCCAAAGCCATTCACTCACTGAGCTCTTCACCTCCCAAAACTAATCACAGTCTCATCAAAAATTCTAGCATAGCTGGAGTCTACGCTTCTGGGAATTTCCAGGACTGCTGCAGGATGAAAAATACACTGTTTATCTCCTTCTCAACCCATTTGGGATCCAATAAGTAGCTAGAGAAGTAACTAAAATGTAGATGGAGTCCAGAATAAGTGGTATTAATATACCTAAAGAATTGGGAACCTCACAGTATGGTTTTGGTGGCTTTACCTAAAAGACATGCTTGGAGGAAGAGGAAACAGAGAGACATTGGAGCTACCTCATTCTTATTTTCTGTTGCTCATCCTTGCTTCCTGTTGCCAGCATAGAAGCCGATGCTCAAACTCTGTAGCAATATCCATTCTTTCATTCATCCTAGTACCATAGCTATGATAGAGCACATCCAACATAGCCAATTCTAAATATTGTATAAGAATGGAAATTTACTTAATATATGCACATATTTTCTAAACTAAAATATTTTTAATCTGCTTGTTTAACTTTTTTCCCAGTCCATAACTCTCATCTAAATTTCATGCTTCTTTATGCAGATAATGAATCTCATAATAAATATAACATCTAATTACATCACAGGTTATGACACAGTTTTTATATTGTGGAAAATAACATGCAATATAACAGAGAAGGAAAAATAAATGCTCGTACTTATTTTATTCTTGCTTTAGTTGTCATTCCTGTTACCAACTTGTCTTGTACAGAATTACTGCATTAAATGTATCCAGTACCAGGTTTAGTATCTGTGTTCAGTTTGGACCCAGCAGAACAAGAGAGGTATTCACAAGTGGAAAAAGGGACACCAAAATAATAGTAACAGAAGAGCAATGTAACAGCAGTGGCTAAGGAAATCGGGTCTGTGCAGATCAGAGATCAGGCAAAGGGTTCAATTGCTACTGTCATCTATCTAGTTGCTGATTAGGAATTCAGAATTTTTGGAAAGGTACACAGCAAAGGACATTAGCAAACACCATGAGTTGCAGCAAGGGAAATTCCAGTGGTGCAGGTTGCCCTGAGAGGCTGTGAATCGCAGAGGTACTCAGAGCTCAACAGGATACAGTTCTGGGCAGCCTGACCCAAATTCAGAGTCTAACCTGCCTTGAGTGGTTGGTAAGATTAGATAACCTTAAAACATAAATTCTTTTCCACTTCTACAGCCTTTCGTCTTATTCAAGTGTATGAAGAATCAGGATGTCAATATCTTAAAATACAAAATATTTTGTCATGGATGCAAGCTCTGATGTTAAAAGAGACAATACTGATCACTTTATTTATCTGCTGTAGCCCACAGATTATTTTTTTCTGTGTTTGTCTTGCAATATCTAATTCTATAATAAAGCATTTTTAAAGAACATTATGACACCATGTCTCAACATTCTGAGTTGCAATGAGACTTACACCCAGAGAAATTACTCTACAGTTTAATTATCCTGGCTATTAGGAAATTGCATCTGCATTCAAAATTGAATTTATCCTAGTTCAATTTCAATTTCATGCCTTCTCCTCCAAGGCAGAAAACCCCTCAACATCTTATTTCTTCTTCATGAAGAAAGATTTGGGCACAACAGTTCTTAAATTTCTCTTGGATTCATCAGCTAGAATTCTCTAAACTTCTTTGCACACATTTTTCCAGTTCTGGGACCACTTTGTGTTACCATTTTTCAAACTCCTCCAATATTTTCATTTTCATTTTCTTCTTAGCACACATGGGAATCTAGTATTATTCAGCTTGGATTATTACTATGCTTAGTAATCAATTAAGTAGAGCAACATGGCCTTATTTGCTGGCCCAATCCAAAAATTTCTTTCCTGTTTTGCATTCCATTTATTTTTTGTATAGTCAGGCAAAAAGTTCATCCTTTTCATCGTAGTAGCTGGTGTTGAAAAGATACCAAAAGTGACAATTAAACCTTCTCTGAGTAAA
Organism: Mohoua ochrocephala; assembly: GCA_013398855.1. NCBI lineage: Eukaryota > Metazoa > Chordata > Aves > Passeriformes > Acanthizidae > Mohoua > Mohoua ochrocephala. Next base: position 12,011 of record VZTA01025476.1, read on the forward strand.
CTGCTTGCTAAAACAATTAAACAATAAAGTTTAGATCACTACTTGCACTTCACATTGTATAGAGCATGTTTGTGAACACCAACCATGTGATTCACATCATGCTATTCTGTCCCTGCATTCCTGGCACGCTTGGCCAGTGATTCTGAAGACAATTGACAAAACCAGCACCTACCTTTGGATGACACAGCAATCTGCTGGAAACGTTATTGTTCACAGATGCGCCTCCAACCATTTCTACACCTTCACAGCTGAATAGAGCCTGTTTATAATCTGTCTTATTTCCCCCATTAACTCCATAAAAGGCAAATTTCTTGATCAAAATATAATGTGGCAGTAAAAAAGAATACTTGAAGAAACCAAATATCTATATTATAGCCTGTATCAAAATCATGTTTATCTATCTGTTTTGTAATTTTACTGATAAAATATACCAGGTTTGCTTGACAAAACCTTTTCCTGATTTAACACCTTTAAGTTTATTTTAGCTTCTACTAATAGAATGAGAAATAAACCATGTGATGATTTTGCTCAGATAAGACATTTCTAAGGCCCTTTTCTTTGTTTAAATGCTGGAAATTTATTGCAGGTCATGAAGTCATTTGCATTTTCTCCTTTGTCTTTCAGCCTCTTCAAAAGAGGCATTTTCCAAACGCTATTCCACACTACAAAAAACTGTTTTGAGTCCCTTCAGGCTAAATTTTAGGAAGCAGGCCCCAGTCTTAATTAATACCAATTTAGTGAACCATTTTGAATATTCACCATTTTTCACCCATAATTTAAAAAAGAAGTACTTTAAGACAGCAGTTGCACCAACTGGTCAGGCATAAGTTCTGGTGACGCTTGATTTGCTCAGCATCTCCAGTGCAAAATATGTACAAAGATATAATTAAAAATATGAGGAAAGCTGCTTCTCGTAACATCCTTTAATTCCTAACTCCATGCTACATTAGCATTTCTTTGTCAAACCTCTGTTAAAATGCAAAATCATTCACTGCCAAAAAACCATTTTGTTTTTACTGAAAGTAGTGTTTTATAATAATTACAGATTCCAAGCATTCACTGTTGGAAAGGTAGTGTTTTATTTTTCTTACATTTTAAACTGTTTGTTTATAACCTAGAGCAATGCTTCCTTTAAATTTCTTGGTGAATTCTGAGCAACCTCTAAAGAAAAATAACAATCTGAACATAACACCTGCATGAAGCCTCAGAAAAGGAGTCATACAAGTAGTAAATAATTCTCTCAAGCTCTGCTTTTCTTAGAAGTGTTCAAGAAACAAGTGGATGTGGCTATGGCCTAGTCAGTAAAGTGGTGTCCAGTCAAGGGTCGGACTCAATGATCTTGGAGGTCTTTCCCAACCCTAACAATTCTATGATTCTTGCATGCTTCTTGCTCCTTTCCCATGGGCTTCCATTCCTTTCCTTCTCTCTACATTCTGATTTAGTCTTGAGCTTTCAAGCAGAGCAGGAACTCCCTAAAGTGAAAAAGTGGCTCCCATGTAAATAAACATCCATAATGTATTTCCTGGTACCAGACACTATTTAGCAGAGATCTCCTACACTAGGGATGAAGTTGGAGGGAAATTAATACAGGTCTGCAAAATTTCAAAACAACTGACTTTTCCCTGGTCTATCTACAGTATGCTATATAATTGCAACCTCACTGTATGATGAAACATCAGCAGCATCAGATTTTCAGTGTTTTTCATAGATGTTGGAAGGATATCGCAAATAATTTGATCTTCATCAGCAGATAACTATGGATTGTCCCCAGTATTAACCAGATGTCTAATTCCTACATGACAAAAGTAAGCAATCTTTTCTACACTTTGGATCAGGCAATCAAAACTGTGTATCAGAAAAACCTTCAGAATTATATACAAGACAAAGTCAAAAAAATAATTTAAAAAACTAAAATACACCTCCTTTAGAAATTAGCATTTTCAAATTACAGCCAGTTAGCTACAGTAAGGCAAGAAAAAAAAAAAGGACAATCAAAAACTCTAAATAAAATGTTTCACAGCAATAAAACTAATTGGTACTGCAAAACAACATGACAAGAGACTCTGAAAAAAACTCAAAACACTATAGTAACTTGGAAGTATAGCTACTACTTTGAAGTAAAATCACATTTAATTGTTTCTCAGCCTTCCAGACTAACCACTTTCAGGTTAAATGACTCAGCTGCTTGTAATGCAGACTGTGTAATCACAATAGTTATGTGCACTTGACCTTCTTCCTGTTAACAAAGAGACTCAATTAATTACTTGCTGTTTTAACCGGCCATTTCACCTTATCTTCACCTTTTTCAAAAGGGCTGAAAAGCTCTAACTTAGCCTTTGACTTTGGAAGCATACGGAGAAATATTTATCTACCAAATAGAAAGTTAGCATGATCTAGGAATGAGAATACCTGGGTTTCTGTACTTAAGTCAACAACAGTAATATGTGCACTGTTTCATTAACCAATATGCTGCAGTGTAGGAGCCACATTTCACCTTTATCATAGCTGCCCAAATATTCTACTCTCTAATGGAAATAAAATATTACTTCTGTTGCAACAGACAACAGAGGGAAAGGCACAGAAAACTGCAAAATGTAAGGAAATGCTTGAAAATAATTCTTACATTGCCATGTGGGATATTATACAGACATAACCTAATTAATCTACACATTACCTATTAGCATGATCCAGAAAGTTATCATACATGATGTAAAATGCACTTCTATAACTTCTTTGATTCTGGGATTAGACCTGTATTCAGTGGCAACTCTTCCAAGCATACAAAATTGTAATCAGTTGCTCGCCCTAAAATGGCAAGGGTATCTACGCACCACACACACATTTTGCAGCAATTTTCAATAATTATTCCTTTCTGATGGCGTGCCAAAAAACTTCTCTAGTTCTAGAACACCACAACTATTAAAAAATGGATGCATTTTTAGGTGTTAAAAACATCAATGACCTAAGAACCAAAACACTATCCCAAAAGAAATTTGAACATTTAGAAGTCTGGTTCTCATATTGTCTCACCTGAAGACCAATTTTAGCATGTCAGATAGGATAAACATAATAATCTTTAGTAAAAAAAAAAAAAAAAATTACTCTAAAGAAGCCAAAGTTTTTGTCTATTTTGAAATCACCTAAACTCCATCAGCACATTGCTTTTTGAATTTTCCTAATGCTGTTTCAAGCACCTGTTGTGAAAATCTCTTTCTTGATAATTCTAAGTAGCTGGATATGTTTTCTCAAATTTAATCTCAGCTACAGTCAAGAAACTCGGGGTTTCAGACGAGTTAAGTCTGTTATAGTCAGTGCACAGAAAGTAACAATTAAAGTGGGATGAATCAGTCTTTGGAGGAGAATCTCTCCCCTCCATGACTACAAAAGAAGACAGACATCAGCTTAGTCTAGCCATCTTAACATTAAATGATTAAAGATAAACGGCTTAAAAATATTGTTTCATCTACCTTATAAGTATCTGTAGCAGATTTTGTTTTTCAAATAACACAGGAAAGCAAATATTAATGGCGAGGTAGAGGAAAGACCAATGACAATATAATGTATCCTTTTTATATAATATAATATACTTTCTTAGTAAAAAGTAGTTTAAAAATAGAGACATGTCAACATAAATTCACAGAAAACCAAACAAGCCAACAATTTAAAGCTCACTACAGAGGCCAATAGAAGTCCTGACTTCAGAACTATCTTTTTTTTTTTTTTTAAACAGTGCTGCATGCAATACAAATACTTTTTTCCATGTTTATGACAAAGAACACGAAAATCAATTATCTTCCAACTACTAAAATGTACAATCGGAGGTTTAACTAAAAAAAAAACTTTGTATCTCTATTCATGGTCATTTAAAAAAACTGTCCATAGGATAGAATACTAAATATCTCTATGTTCTCAGTTAGCACACGAATGTATAAATTATTTTCAGACTGTGCAATGCAAAATTCACTGGAACTTCTACACAGTTATATCATAAAATAACATTTCAGAAATAGAGAGTTCTGCTAAGGATAACTGATTTATTTAACTGAAAATTTAGGGGTTTTTTTTGTAAGAGAATACAGAAAAAAAAGTGAGAACCAGCATTAGCCAAACAAAACCACAGTTACAAAATGTCATTTGCAGAAGTTACAAGACACGCTTAAAAAAAAGAACAGTAATAAGATTATCGGACACAGGTAAGACCTCTCACAATAAAAAGACACCAGCATAGAGCTGGATTTTTTGCTTCACAGCTCTCATTTTTAGCTTAGATAGCATTTGGGGAAAAATGCCCACAATTAACTGCAGGTGTCCAGCCTGCAGATGACGTCAGGCTGAATTAACCATAGATTGGCTGCTGTGACAGAAATCCTCGTCGTAATTAAATTTATGACCTGCTTTTGAGGATTTAGCAGAGAGGCAATGGCAAATTTATTAGGGAATATTTTTCCCCATGATATTCTGTCTCAAAACATGATCTTCTGTGTCATCAGGTCATCAAGCATTGTGATTCATTTGGTGCTAATTGCATTATCCTCTACTTATGTGCTCCCACAGAAAGAAGAAGGGACCCTGCACAATAACTACGGATATTGCTTTAAGTGACTTTGATCACTTGAGCAGACACAAAGAACTTTGAGGAGTTTGTCAAGAATAAAACAGTACCCCGTGTTAGTTTTTGCCCTGAGATTTTTAGGAACCTGAGCTGTAAGACATTTCTTCTCTTTTATGATGGCAGATATATTTATTTAAAATATTAAGAAAGGAAGATTAAATAAATAAGAAGTGTCATCAACAGCAACCAGCATTAATGAGTAAAGTATTTATATTTACAGATGCTTTTTTCCCTTCATACATAGCAGTATAGTGCTCCCCTTTGCCATGAAGGCCAATCTGCTCCCTCTCTGCCCCAACTGTGCACACAGCCTCGGGGTTTGGTCGGCACACTTGCTTCCCAGCTCTTCCCACGCTACAGTCCGCTCTGGTTATTCCACCCAAAATGAATTCTTCAGTCTCAGGCAGCAGCAAACCCTATCCTAGCCCCATCCAGCCTGTCAAACCCAATCCTACACCACAGTTTCCCACAGAAGGTCCCCGTCATCATTTTCTCCAAGGAAGTGGTATCCTGCTCAGAATGTTGCTAGATAAGGGAGAGACTGGCAGAAGAGACAAGCAGGGAGGGGGAAAGAAGAGACTAAATTTTGCAGACACTTTCTTCACATTCTGAAGACTAATTCCTCTTCACCCTCTATACATGGGACTAAAGTTCAAACAAATTATTCATAATTTTTTTATCTTCACCTTTTTAAACTGGATCCACGAAGAGCAAGGTGAGATCCAGTTTTACTAAAATTCGAAATTTTTTGTCCCAGTCTTAAGTTTCTTTTAACCCATTGATCCATTGGTTTGGTTTTTTTTTTCTTAAAGCAAGCATCTTACTTATGAAAGTTTTATAGAACAAAAAAAATGAGGAAGTCCTCTCACAGAAAACAGTCAGAAAGACAGCAAAGTAAGATGCAAGCCAGAAGGACTAATGACACAAGCTTGTATCAGAAACTAGTATGGAAGAATAATTCTTTACTTTTTAGTGACTGGAAGTATCGGCAGTGTTAGCAGCACGAAAATTTGGGAGGAAAAAATGCAAGATATGGTGTGGGATTAACAAAACTTGTCAGAAATTCTACTGGCTCTACTGCTGAATATTTTAGATATGTAGTTTACATATTATTCTGTATATTTCAGATATTCTTGACAAATTCTTAAATGTGTTAACTGTCTCTGTTGACAGAGAATATCAATTAGAAACACAAAAAGGTTACTTCAGCTAATTAAAACTTGGCATTACTGCCTTTGCTATTCTAATTTTAAGCCTTTACATTGTCATTAAAGGTGTATATCCACAACATGTTGGAAACACAGACTTTAATGCATCTGGGTTTGAGAGAAGCCCTTTCATATCCTTATTGTAAGAAAGCAAGAACAACAACACAAATTATTTGGGTTATGAACAGCCAAATACTAAGAGTCAAAATTGGGAAATCATTCAGTTCATTTCAACACTCGTGCCTGCTGTATCACAAAATTAATTATTTAGAACAGCCTAACCTTACAATTTTGATTCTCCAAAGGTTATTCTACTACACATTCCTGATAGGTATTTGTTGCAGTCAAAAAGCACAAAATATAAACTGGAATGTATTTAAGCTGTATCATGTAGTGTGTTGAGCTGTATACTTCTGGCTCAAAATCTAAAGATAGCTTTTGCATATGTGCTTCAAATGACGCATCACTACAGAAATGGTTACTAACAGTTCCTTAAAACTCAAGCTGGCAATATGTTTAGAAAGTAGGATAATAGTAAGGCTGTTAGAGCCATAATGGTAGAAGTATAACCTTACTTCTCTCAAAGAAGCTGTGCAAGAGTATAAAAAGTCGTCTATGAGATTTGTTTAAAGGATTTATATAATTCAGAAACAGTAGGACTGGGTTAAGTTTCTTTTTAACTGAATAGCAAAACTAAGACTTACTACTTATGTAACTCTCTGTACATTCAAAGCAGTAAGTGACTGACATTCATGATTTATGGTGTCTGATAAAAAGCTACCAGTGCACTCGTCTATGCTATTCAAGTTTGGTGTGCAGACAGTATGCAAGGGAACGAAGCTTTACAAATGATTAATTGGAACACAATCAAAATGTTATTAAAAAATAGTTGTCACATCTGGAACATAAGATATTTCTCTGCTTTGTGATCAGTTCGAGTTGTCAAGATGAGTTGCCAGCAGCAAAACAACTAGAGACAGGCAAGGAGTGCTCAGCAGACAAGGATGTTTGTGGTACAAATCTGTCATACAAAACATAAGGGGAATCCCTCAAATTCCTGCCTGTTTATCAGCTTGGAGGAGGAAAAAAATGAAAGCTGTTCTTCCATTAGATGTTCACAAGCGTGTCTTTGCTAGGATGAGGCAGTATTAACTCTTTGAATGTAGTGAGGAGCAAATGCCCCTGATCCCTACCTCCCTCCAAAGACAAGCCAATTCATTCACAGGGCTGGGGAATTCTGTACCGCCAGTACACTCGCACGTGTGTTTCCACAAAGGGCAACACTCACAGGTGGGTCAGTCCAGTCAATGCAGTCATTGAAATAATAAATATTTGTTTGAACTTTCCTCATTATACTTTTGTTTCATAAGGAAAGTATGGGGAATTATACATAAGAGTAATAGTTGAAATACTTCCCCAACATCATTATATGTTATCTGGTTGATGGCAATTATCCTTATGATTGCTACTAGTCAGCATCAACTATAAGACAGTGTCACTCTAACTTCCAGTAAAAGAAGGATCAAATTATTTTTTGTCTGTCAGGAGCTAAAGAGGAAAACATGGGTAGCTGCCATGAAACTATGTTGATAATGTACACGTAGGCCTGAGATTTCAGGTTATGAGATTTCACCCATTTAACTTGATATTAAGCCTAATAATTTGTGATTGATTAACACACAACTTGGCATCCTACTTTCATTTGAAGATTCTAATAAACGGTCACCTTCTCCTGCATTTTTTCCCCACTGGTTAATCACAACTATCCTCTGAGTGTTAATAATATTTTCACATTTGAAGTTGTCCAACATCCTTTAAATTTTTTCTCAAAATTAGGTTTGATGTACAGAACAGGGTCAAATAAAAAACTTCCAATGCCCATCTTTATGCATGACAGACTATGTGTATAATTTTAGAAGAGCTTCTCTCTCTCGAGACACAGATGAGAAACATTTAAAACTATTTTACATCCTGAGAGTCATTAGCCAATTCAAAGAGAGATGCAAGATCTTTTTTCTTTTATAAACTTACTCTGCTGTCACCATTACTACTTTATGAATAATTTAATGCTGCCTGTTTGAAAACAATTAAACGGGAAAATAAACCCTGCTGTCCCCTTACATCATTTCCAGTAGCCAGTCATCTTCATTCCTTTAAACTTTGTCCCCACTTATGCTCCACTAGCTTACATGAGCTGGCACAAACCTTGGGTGAACTAGAAGAAATGGAGCCAAAGGAAAACCTCATTTTTAAAAAAAGGAGAAAATAAAAGTGCAAAAGAAAATCACAGAGTAACCTAAAAAAACAGTCTAACTTCTGTTTGTGTTAGTGACAGTGGGAAATTGAGGAATAAGTAACAGATTCCTCTCTTACTGACTTTGATGTTTTGGTGCATTGAAAGGGTTAACTTGTTTGAATTAAGAACATAGACATCCAAGTAGAAAATTGTTAAAAGGTCAGATAGACTAACAGGAAGCCTGAATAACAGCATATGACCCAAATAAACAATAAAGTAAGAAAGTATAAAGTAAAAACTATCATTTGACTCATTTGAACAGTCACATAAAAGGAGATGCATAAAAACAGTTTTTAGACCCCTAACAGCTGAGTTCTGGTCCACCCAGCTGACAATTGGTTCAGTAAATAAACTTCTGCAACATTCTTGGTTGCCAGATCTCAGATCACATGTAGTCTTTTAAACGTATTCTCAACTGTGCCTAGATGATCTATAGTCCAGTGTTTGCAAAAGTCATTAGAGTTGCGGCTATACTCAAAAAGGTAAAAAAGTAATTCAGATCTTTCGGAAAATCACAACCTACCTTCAAAAAAACTCTAAACATAAAGAAGTAGAAAGTTTATGGATTACATTTAACAGTACAGTGTTCCCTCAAGAACAATTTTGTAAGCTACAGTAACAGCTCCTAATCATATTCTGAACAAAAATGTACTATTTCTTTTCTTAACAAAATTAATGACATCGAGACATTGGTTTTGGAGATAAGGCAAAAAGAGAGAATAAAAACTTGTGTAAACTAGAATTTTTAACACGAAGTTCATTTGTGAATGAATTGTATATTGCTTGCAGCAGTTCAATGAGACCGCATACATTCCAGAAAAATTTTCACTGTAAGTTTCTTAATGAGACAGATGCAGTCTTCTCTCCAACTGTTGAATAACAATTTCATCACTCATGTAGTGGAGCAGAAAATGTACGAACGAAATTAGAAAAACCTTCTCCATTTGAATATATAACAAGCCCTTAAATGCATAATAAATTCTGGAAAGAAAATTAGCCATATAAACACTAATGTGCACTGTGTATTTAATGGTTTTTATCATGTGTGGAAATGGAGCCCTCTACTCAAGTGATCAGTTTATAATCACACAAAATTTAGAAAGTACTAGCATAGTCCAAGTGAAATTTTGTAAAATGAGCAGTGGTACTAGATGCCCAACTTAAGACGCCTGAGGGCCTTGTTATTTTCTTGGTTAAGAGCCCCTTTTCTACTTAGTTTAAAGTGGGTCCAAAAGTCATAATGTTTATAGAAAGAATTTTATTTTTTCAACTAGTGTCTATCTGAAGGACTCCTAACGGTGAGTTATACATAACTTGTAGGAGCTTATATCGCTCAATCTTGCACTGGTGAATTGGCATGATCTGTGAATTTGTGCATTCAACAGCAAAAAGGGTGAGATAATTATTAGACCTCCAATTAGCCAGAGATATCATCACCTTTGCCCTCAGGAAATGGTATAGAACCTTCTTGTAACACTTAACAGACAAATACATTATTTTCTTATAGGATGTTGACCTGACCCACAAATTTGACTCCCTGGCTTGACCTTATACCTACTTCACTCCTGAAGACTTGCCTGGCAGGCTGGACACTCAGCTGCCCCAACCACATCTCTGGCCTTGTCCCACACTGCTTTTCATACAATCTCAAGTTGGAAGGGACCCATAAGGATCATCTAGTCCAAATCCCTGCTCCTCACAGGAGTACCTAAAACCAAGTCATATGACTGAGAGTGCTGCCCTGATGCTTCTTGAACTCTGTCAGGCTTGGTGCAATGACCACTTCCTTTGGGGGCCTGTTCCAGTGCCCAACCACCCTCTGGGTGAAAAACCTTTTCCTAATGTTCAATCTGAACTTCCACTGACACAGCTTCATTCCATTTCCTTGTGTCCTATCAGAGATCACCAGAGAGATCAGCACCAGCCCTTCTGGGAAGGAAGGGGGAAGTTGCAGACTGCAATGAGGTCTCCCCTCAGTCTTCCCTTCTCCAGTCTGAACTAACCAAGTGACCTCAGCCATTCCTCGTATGACTTCCCCTCAAGGTCCTTCACCATCTTTGCAGCCCTCCTTTGGATGCTCTCTAAGAGCTTTATGTCTTTCTTATATTGTGGCTCCCAAAACTGCTCACAGGACTCGAGGGGAGGCTGCCCCAGTGCAGAGCAGAGCGGGACAATCCCCTCCCTTGCCCGGCTGGCGATGCTGTGCCTGATGCACCCCAGGACAGGGGTGGCCCTCCTGGCTGCCAGGGCACTGCTGACCCAGATTCAACTTGCCATCAAACAGGACCCACAGATCTCTTTCTGTGAGCTTCTCTCCAGCTTCTCGTTTGTGCAAATATACACAATTTGTACAAATACCAGGATTACCTTGTCCCAGGTGGCAAATCTGGCAGTAGGTTACTGCCTTGCTCTCTGGCTATCCAGATGTCTCTGTAAGGCCTCTCTATCCCAGAAAGAGTCCACAGCTCCTCCAAGTTGCAGCACTACATATTCCCATACAAGAAATTTATATATTCGTTTGAGGGGACAGAGCAGGGCCTTCCCCACCCTTTTAAAAGAAGCGCTTGTAACACAAAATATTTTTTGGAAGGGCTGCAGGCCTGTCCCCAAGGTCTGAGGGACTGCCCCACCACCCAGCTGTCCAGTGTTCCCTGTGCCCCTTCTGTTCTTGCCTGTTCCCCTGAGGGCTTGCAGTTTCAGCTCTGTGCTGTCAGGCCACCCACTAAGCCAGAATGCCTTTGTCTTCATTCATATAGCTCTAAAGCGCTAAAAGGACCTGATTAGCAATGACAAAGTGGCTTCAACATAACTGAAATAAATTTTTAATTACTTTAATTAAACAAATGCAAATTCCCAAATGTAGCTGAGTTAAAATCAGTTTAACAAAGATCTAGTTCATTTTCATGTATGTTCTTGATTCTTCTTCTTTGCCATCCCTTGAGGATGGCAAAAAAGTGAAAGCTTCCATGTGCTGAGTAAAACAATTGCTTCTGTAAGATCATTCCAAAAACTAGATGAGCAGCTCAGGGCAAGAAAGAAAATTGCTACTTTGAGCAGAAAAGAGGACGTTTCACAGGTTTTGACATCTCTTCGGGGCAATGAGCAACCACATGCTAAAATCTAGCCTGTCAGTGAGCAGGAGACTAAGCTTCACTAAACCGTGGGATGGAATGGATGGATGATGAACAGAAGGCCTGAAGGATAGAAATAGTTTTATCTTGCAGAAACTGACGATGGCATGGTTAGACAATTACAACTGAAGTGGTTTATGAAGTCACCAAACTTCAGGGAGAATTTACAAGCTTAGGCTGGAAATCAGTAACTGACAGCATTCACAAAACTAGTAACAAAGACTGGGGGGTGTGTATGTGTGCGTGTTTTGTTTTGAGCACTAGTGTTTTGTTTTGTCTTTATTTAATGCTGAGAGCAGCAAGTACTGTAGAGTGATGGTAATTTTTTTAATTGCTAGAACTCAAATACTTATAATTTTCTAATTATGCTCAGACAAACACAGTCTTTGGTTAAATCAGTTTAAGCAATTCTGAGGTTTGGTTTACTCTAGTTGGTGAGCAAAGTTAAAAGTGAACAACTTACTAGAAAAAAGAGCCTGTTATCTACCAAGTGTACTTTCCTACATGGCCGTCACAGGGTATGATAATTATGGTAACAGCAGGGGAAGGAATGGGTCCTGATAGGCTCCTGCATCAATGCCTCTGAGTTCATCATCATATGGGTAGAGCTTAACAACACTCTGTCTCAGATCACCAACCCACTCACTCCCCCAGCTACATTCCTGCTATTTTCAAGTACTCTGCTTCATTAAACCTTAAAAGGACTCTGATTGCAGGCCACAGTTGGGAAGTGGTTATGCTCTTTTTTTCTTCTCTGTAATTAATACAAGTCTGTAGAATCTTACTCTCACAGTTCCAAAGTAGCTCACTTCAGTTTACTTTTTTCGGAGAGGAAGAGCAACTCATGCATTCCCTAACTTGAACAGACATTCAGATTAGGTTCCATCTGCCCTTAAAAGTGGGAGGGGGGATATTTTTACAGTATTTACTGTAGCACTAAATGGCCAGTGAGGCCACAGGTGATTTAGCAGATTACACAAGGCAATGAGACACTTCTAAATATATTTTCTCACTTTGGATAATACTTGCTGAAGTAAAATCCTGCCGGAACAAGCAGATTTGACAGATAACATATATACAATATCCTACTGCACAAGCCTATTGTTTACACAAGTAACTTCACATTGGATTTTTTCAACAGTTGAAAAATCACATAAAGATACTTACTGTTTTCAAGTTTTTGTAAAATACAAGCTATCAAGCTACATTTAAATACTTACAGAAAGTAATCATCTCATTAAAAAAATTATGTGTCATTGAAATGGAAATTTCAGAGATGTCTGCAATTAATCACTGTTTACATAGCGGCTCACTTGTCAAAGTGACTTGCTAGGTATTATAGACCAAGTACACTTTTCATAATGTGTTCCACTGTGCAAGTGCCAATAACTCTGTCTCTCTTCCAGAAAAGGTACAATCATGTAAACAGACCCACTGACATCTAAGGCTGAGGAATGATCTCCATATTCAAAAACAAATTATCCACCTAGCCCCATTCCCCTTGGACTCAAGACAGCAGCAATTATCCTGTCCTGCCAATTGATTTTCTGGGAATTACCTATGTGATCCCCAAAACAAGCATGGAACTTGAGTACCAGCACACCAACCCATTTCTACTCCGGAGTGAGGAAAATATTGAATTCTAACCAAGTAAGTCTTTAAAGGGAAAGGGTGAAATGATATCTCAAGAGAAGTCATATTACCTCTCCTTTCTCACTGAGGCTTATTACAAGGCTTCTGATGAAATTTTTTTCTTTTTCAATGTACTTTTTTGTTCCTTTAGTTTCACTGCAGTGGGTATATTTCTTTTTTTCCACATACCAGCAACTGTCTATATTTTTCCTTTTTGCAAAGATGCTATTTACTGAGAACCTGCATTCAAATCAGCTTTTTTCTAATTTTGAGATACAGGGAGATTCTCTTAGGTAGAATGGGAAACAAAAGGACACACTAAAAACCAACAGACACCAAAAAATGATTTTGTAATACTGAAAATATTCAAAATTGAATTTTCAACTTGAAAATATTTTCAACAGCATATAAAATCACCAGAATGCACAGACAAACATAATTAGCAAATATACAAAGAAAAACAACGTCTTCTGTTTTGTTACAGGGATCAAGAAGAATGACAATGGGAATGTTGCCTCTATTTCTGAGAAATTAACTGCTCTTAAAAAACCCAAAAGTCAAACAGTCAAAATTACAGAGACTCCTTACCTATTTGACCTTTGGCTAATCAATTCCAAATAAGCAGCTTTTTACTGTTAATGTTAAATATCAAGGACAATTTCCTTGCTTCCACAAAAAAAATCAAACTAAGATGATATTGTTTTCTAGGATAGAGCAAGCTAATACAAAGCAAGTTACAGTACTTGGTTTAGCTCCCACAGAAATAAATGATGGAAAAACTTCCACTCATTAAGCTAAGCAGAACCAAGTCTGTAGTTCTCATTTGAAATCCTAATGACTATAACACAAAAAACTGTAAATAACTGTTGAACTATAACCTATAGTCTTGTCTTCAAATGCAGCTCAAGATTTGAAGTTTAACCAATCAACTCATGAATTTTAAACATTATGTTACAGGGATTGTTTTTTCTTAGGATGTTTACCTTTGCATTCAGAAACTGAAAGGTGGCTTTCAAGATAAATTTTGACACAAATAAATCATATCAGTCCTGATGCAGACTTCCTTAAAAGGAAACAGAAATACTTTAAAATGCTGCCTTTTCCAAAGAAGAGAGTTTTAGGCCTCCTGGGGATATACCTGAACAATCCACAGACAAGCAAATGACACTCGATTAATTTTTGAAACATAATTGAAACACAGCAATATGTTACAGCATTTGAAACCAGACTTGCAAGTTAGTAATAAGTAGGAGAATTATTCCTTCACTATTCCACACTATTGTTAGTGTGGTGCAGATGCTTTATTGTCATCCAACAACATATCAAGTAAAACATCTTTACGACAACCTGTTTTCACCAGTGCCTTTAAGAATAAATTTGAATAAAACAAATATATTCTTTTTCTGCAAAATAACTTCTGTCATTACACCTTTCTATTAGTTAATGTCATTTCTAAATGTCTTGGCAAGAGTTTCATAGCATACAGCAGATTCATTAGGCAGCTCTAATAAGATCAGTCATGCATTTGTTTATTTGAAAAGTTCATCCAAAAGCATCAAAATTCTAAGACAATATCAAGAGAGTTATGATTAAGGCATACATTCAGGCTTACTACTACTTTTTATATTTATCCAGATTACCAATTTCACAGTGAATATATTAGTGTTGTCCTTGTATGTCAATTGCATTCAATACCCAGAGTAAAACTAATTTGGCTAACATCCAGCTACATATCACATTGAAAAAATTATCACTCCCTTGGTGAATATTCAATGGATCAGAAAGCAAATAAAAAATGAAAGATAATTATAAGAAACTCGTTGCTACTTGAGCTTTAATCTAACCTTGGTGTTATCCACAAATTACTGCTTATTTTCTATTCATGGGCAATAATCTCTGCATTATTAACAATCAATACATAAACAAATGTTCTACATAAATCAAATAACTACTGAATGATAGATTGCAGGCCACACCCACTAAAACCTGTGAGTGAGTTTTTTAAATTAAATCAATGAAAATTCATGGAATTAATTTTAAAAACAATCAAAAAACAAGCTGAAAACACTGTTACTAGCAAGAAAAAAGTGAGAACAAAGAAACAGTGTCTCATAAACTCTGAGGAAAACCAAAAAGGTTTTCAGTAAATACTTTTGTCAGTTAAATGCATAATATTTATAATAGCAATCAAGGAAAACAACAATAAGCTCTGCTAGCCTACTCTGTACTTAATTCAAATTGTTGAAATGTGTTAATGTGTGAATTTACTAAAAAGAACAAATATTACTGACATTCAGACAGAGAAGTAAAGGAAATATAACTTCTTATTTGTTCTTTGGATACCTCAAGACTGGGTACATTGCAGAGGCTAGAATTTTGAATACAAGAATGTCAAATACACTGTCTGTTTCAGACAAAATCACCTGAAAGGGTCTGATGGAATACCATCAGCACTGCTGGTAAGACATTTGATTCCTGAAACATATGAAATGCAAGGTGCTTCAGATTCAGGCCTAAAGCCATCTCCCACGAAATACAACCCAAAGAAGGAGAATGCTATCAATTTTTAAATATAATTTTTACTATATTTAAGCTTCTTAAACAAAGGGTTCTCTAACAATTTTTATCCTGAAACAACTTTTATCCTGAAAGATCTCTGGATACTTTTATATGCAGTAGTATTCTGGTGAAAGAAATGTAAGGACTGCTATAAATAAGAAACATCACTGGTGTTTTCACCATTTTACCAACTTTAAAATATCGTCTTTAGCAGATTAAAACTCTACACGTATTCCTTTACTGTTTCTAGGTAGTATTTGTAGGTTGTTCTTTGTGTCAATTTCTTTTATTATTTTAATAACAGTGTATATTTCTGAAGGATTGAGGAAAACATATGGCGTCTTCAGTTTACTCATCTAATTTCTGACAATGAATTTAACGTAAGTCTCTACTGATCATACTGGTGATTAGGGAATAAACACTTAAAGGTAACAAATGAAGAAAAATAATTCTAAATTTTTTACCACAGATCATGTAATATTTCTGGATGTTTTCAAAGGCTTGTATTTAATATAGTAAAAATAAGTGCAAAAAAGTAAAGGTGGTATCTATGCAGAGAACCAACAGTTTCATCAAAACAAGCCAGTGATGTCTCAAGGACTACCTCCTACACAATTTAAATTAATTTTCTTGAGTAATTACATCTAAGTACTATTCTTCCCTTTCTCAGCATCTAAATCTCCTTGCCTTGTAAAAGAAAAGATTAAGTCCTAAATACCAAAACACTAACATTTTAATTAGAAAACCCACACTTGTGATACTGTGATGTTCATGGGAACAAATGAGTTGGCCTCTGATGATCCATGTGGATCCCATCTGACTCAGGACATTCTAAGATGTCGTACAAAATTGGTCTGTCATAAACACTTCTAACAAAAATCTGCTTGGCTTGAGACTCAGCATTTATCATTATTATAGGTTTGTAAAGGGAGTATTATTGTCTTTTCATCTAGTTTTCCTCATTTATTAGTTTTTCTTCCACCTGTGATTCTTTAGGAATTTTCACTATTGATACCATATTAGCTTTACAATGTCTTTTATTACCTGAACTGCTCATCACAATTAGTAAGTACGTCAGTTCACAAGCAGCATTTACCTATTCCAATTCTGATACATATCATCCAATACTACGTTTTTCATATAATAGAACTGTAAAACTACTGGGCACTCAGAAGTGGAGATCATACCATCTACAAAGTGATTCTAGTAGTGCTATTCCAGATGTAGCCTTCACAAGAGGAGTCCAAATGTACTAAATATATCTATTTATAACAATTTTCTGGTTTTAACATTTTCAAAGTATAACTCTGACTGTCATTTAGAGATGATTACAGGTTTAAATATATTTTTATTAAATTCTCTGATGGTTCATCAAAGAAATGGAGTTGGCCACATTTAATTTGGCTTCAATCAGCTTGGCTTCATGTGTTACTGATTCCTCAGTCTATTTATTTACATAGAAACTCCATTTTATTCCGGTATGTAAAATCCTTTTGTCTAACTCTTCATTCTGACTTCTTATGTGAATGAAGAGGTATCTTTTGTGGATGCAGACAACCAACTTTTCCATGTCATGTGCCAGGCTAGGAGATAGCCTGAGTGCCCCTTGGAATCTCTCTCAGAGGGGGGCCAGAAGGCAGATTACACTAACTTACAACACACGAACCCCCACATTTGTTTATATAGTTCAGCGGAAATCCCAAATTCTAACTAAACACTTATCTTTCTGTTGATCAGGACTAAAATATTCTGCTTGTGCTGCTAACACATGGAGGAGAATCTTCCATCTTATTTTCCACCATACCCTGATTGCTACATATCTCTCAGGATACGTATTTTTTTAAAGGATGAAAATTGAAAGGTGGTGGCATTCATTAATATTTTGACACACAAATATCTTAAAGATCTTGTTCTTGCAGAATTTTGCAAAGGTAACAGGAATGAATGAATGAATGAATGAATGAATGAATGAATGCAAAAGACGAGCACATAATACTGACCAAAGGTAATAATGCAACTATACAACCAGGAATATTGTAATTAGGTTTGCTTAAAATGAATTAAACAATATATTTTACTTTCCATTTTGGAAAACTGAACTGACTTCTTAATCAATGTGCCCAAACTACTTTGAAGTAATATCTGCAATTTTTAGCAAAAAAACCTATTCCAGGGAACAAAATAAAGGTAGCATATATTAAATTTTAAGTTTTTATAGGGCAGTAGAAAAAGCTGACATAATTAAAACCAATCAATGCATACATTTTACATATAACTTACACTATTATTATTATTTTATATCTTACACTTTTATTTAAATCATGTATGAAAATGTAATGGAATGTCACCGTTTTCTGAAAACCTCAAACTATCTACAAGTTTCTTCCTAAACAGAAAATACAACCACTCAGCAAAAGCACAAATCACATGTCTTTACTGAGACTCACTTTATATTCTCCTTTCTAGTCCTTCATATTCTCCTTTCTAGTTCTTTATATTCTCCTTTCTACCCACTGACCCCTTTTCTCCCTAAAGTACACTCACATGTCCATGGTTTCCACCACTTTTCCACCATCACATTGTGATCCATTCTCTTAATCTTCCTTCAGAACACATCTAGATGTCCCATTCTCCTTCAAGCTCCAGTAATATCTCCCCTAAACATGCCTTTCTGCACCCAGCTTATTCCTGATACCATACTCTAAATAACACCTCTGCTGCAGTTGTGCCACCTGACAGCTACCCAGACCCTTTACATACTTCATTTTTTTCCAAATTCTTGTCAATTCTAAAGACACGGACCTTCCAGTGAGATATAACTTCTTTACTTGCCTTACCACTGTCAGAACAGATGGTGAGGAAGATATGTTGATCTCCTCCTCCTCCTCCAAATCACTTCTTGTATCCATTAGCTCTTCTGGAATGGCAGAGCAGTGATTTCCTTTCTTTTCCTCTGTCCCTTCCATGTACTTATGTCCATGTACTTATATCCATGTATTCATGTTCAACTGTTCACTGTCAGCTCCCTTTTCAGTTCTTGTTTCTATATACTCTCCTTCTCTTGTCTTAGCTTTAATTTCTATGTTAATTGAATCACCTTCTTCCTAACCTCCTAAATGATGTATTTGTCATTTCCTCGCTGACTCACTTCAGCTCTTCTCCAAATCCACCACTTTCCCAAAAACGTTCAACAGATTTGATCTTCTCAAAACACCATTGCTCCTCCAGATATGCTGCTGTACCCTGTTTGCTTGCTTCAATGCAAGATCATACCCTTGCCTATTTCCTACTTCACCCTCAAGTGGGAAAAATTCTGGGTATCTTCTTCAAAAAAACTTCTCCTTTCAAGATATTCTGTTCTCTACTTCTGGTATCTCTGGAAATTCACACATTTAAAACTCCCAACTGCACACTCAGCATCACATGTCTCATTTGCTGCAGCATCAGTTTCTCTGCCCTTAGCAAATGCAATCTTGTTCAACTCATACCCACTCAGAATGTTTCTCCAAAAATTATTGTCCTACTTTGTCACTTAGATCATGTCAATGCTGTCCCTGCTATATTGCAGCAAGCAGACGACTGTTCCACATTTAATAGGTCCTCAAAATAGATACAAGAACTATCAGGTTAGCATATATGTAGCATTTAAGGGGTATGGCTGGACAGCAGGGGGAAATCTTCTGGGTTTTGTGATCCTGGTGGCTGCATGCTGACTCAGTTTGAATTCCCTGAAAGTCAAAGATTTTCCCTCCCTAAAAACAACTGGCATGCCAGGAAGAGAAACTTCTGGAATCCTTGATGGGGTCCTTCCTACAGCTACTCTCTCTAAGACACAGACTTCAGATATGAACAATAAAAGATGAAAACTTTTAAAGATACAGAGGGCACATGCAAGTCACTTGTGAAACCTTGGGGGCTCAGCTGGGGCAGCAATAGGGTGCGGGAACTGAGAGGGAGAGAAGTTGGTGCTGCAGGTTACTTTAAGGAGCCTGTGCAAGGGGACAGTGAAATGCAAGACTATTTTCAATAGACTGGGAGCACTATTCCAGCATCTGCACTTCATCAGAAAATTGTAAAAGGCTTTCACATTTTCAAAAAGCAGGAAGTTACTGAGCTAAGCAATCCTAAAATGAGTCATGGGTTTCAGTCCATGTGTGACATCTTTGTGTTCTGGTTGCAGCTGACTCTAACAGGGTCCAACTGAACATTTGAAGGTAGATAGCATTGCTCAGTCAAAGTCAGGCAAACTGCAAAAATAACTGCAAGAAAACCTGTTCTACATACATATAGCATTCTCAGTGCAAATTGAAAATAATGTTGTTTGTGCGCAATGCTACAGGCACTGAAGAGGTATTTAAAAGAAGTTCTGGACTACATTTGTGTACTGTGTCACTGCTTTAAGGCAATACTAATTTTTAAAAAATATTCTTATACTTGTGTAGAAAATTAAGAAATAAAATCTCTATATCATCATGCCCTTAATTAAGCCAACCTAGCCATAGGCTGACTGGCAATTTACCTCTAATTGGTCACTTATAGATTTCACCATATTGTCATGGCTCCAGCTTCTCTAGATGAGTATTCAAGACATTTGCCACAGATGTGAGTGGCAAAGAGAAGAACTATATTTACCTTTTGAGGAAGGCTAGATCCAGTGGAGCATAAAATAATTAATATAAAAACAAGAGCCTATCACAACGGTCTCTTTCAATAGAGAAAAAAAGGTACACATGTGCCCTTAAGGATTTTTCAATAGAAAAATTACTACTGTTAAAAGTCCACATTGCTAAAATAGATGTCCTTAAAAATACTATGAAAGTTATTAAAATTGCTGGGTTTAAAACCTCATCAGTAATCATCAGCTTGTTTGCACTTAAAGATGCACTAGGCTTTTTTATTACAGTTTATAAACTACACGTTTTCAGTCTTGTCCTAAAAACATGGCAAAAAAATTAAATTCTTCCTTTCACACCTATGCAAGATGAACATACATCTCAAAAGAACAAAAAAGGAGTAGAATAAAATGTGGCATAATTGTCAAGGTGACTACAAGTCATCATCATGATGCAGCTGGGAAAAACACCTGTGTAACCTATTTGCAGTAAAGAACACAAAGTACCACTTTGATACCACATACACATACAGCTGTCCATTCTGAGACAATTCAGAACACATGACAAGGAAAGGTGACTGAAAGTCACACTCATTTCACAAAAAGCAACTAACGGAATTTGGTTTGACAAAGCAAAAACAGAAGACTATATGATTTTATATACACTAGGGGGCAGAAATTGAAGCAAAAAGTGGAAAGTGTTTATGGCTTTATTTAAGTACTATGAGGATAGAAAATGTTAGAAATTACAGAAAAATATACTTAGCGTGGGATTAGACAAATGTTGCACTCATTTCCAAAGAAGAGTCCTCAAATACAAGACAAGGAAAAAAAAAAAAAGACTAACCTATTACAGGATAAAACTTGAGAATTTTTTGAAGTATATGATGTTGATCCTGGACATAGCCAGAGACAGATAGTCATGAAGCAAAGGGTCTATTTAGCCTCCTTTTCCTACATGTGTGGGTAGCAAATTTCTTACTATTGCCCTATAAATGCCAGAACATCACTGATCAACACACTTTGTGATAGTACCAAATTGTAGTCATTCTCATCACTTCCTCGGAAATGCAGATACTGTTATTTGATGAGCACAGTTTCAGCTTCTCTAAATGTTCTATTCAGACAGGAACTTAAGGAAGAATATCCAGTTATTTCATCAAATAGTAGTTCATCTGCTGGATTCTCAGATAAGAGAAAATCAGCCGAAATATTCTCCATTTTAAGAAGTGGAAGCAAGCTTTATACAGCTGGCGTCTCATGTAGAAAACACACAAATAATGAACAAGATACAACTGTCACTCCTGAGTCACCACTGTACACTTCCCATGTATTTTTAGACACTGCCGATTCGTGATACGGTAACTTACACACTGCAAGTCACAGACATAGCTGTAGTATCTTCCTGTAATCTAATCACACTGGCAAACTGCAAAACCTTTATCAACATTGATGAGCAGTTATACTTGTCTGCCCACTGAAATCAATCTCTGCTGAGAATGAGCACTCACCAGTAGTATAAACACTGTACAGCTGAACACGGTCCTGCAACTGCAGTACTATTCTGTCCTGTGCTCTCAAGCAAACAAGGAAACAGTAATATAATAATCATTTTCACCAAACTTCTCATTTTTTTGCCTTTTTTTTTTTTTAAAGTTTTAGTTAACGTCAACTGAAGAAAAAATACTATGGTGTGTGACAACAGGGGTGCTCTTCTGGAACTGACTTTGAACTTCGACTTTTAGGAAAAAAAATAGTATATAGTCATGTATATTGTGAAAATAGATTGTTATCCCACTACATTCATTAGTGAACATTTCCTCTCCCAGTCATTTTTAAATCAGTGAGGGCATCCCTTTGGAGTTTATCAAGGGAAGTCATGATTCCTGCTTATTTCTTGACAAGTAAGCATTTATGATTATAAGTCTTCTAAAGGAAACCAGTAACATTGTTTAAAATGTTTTTTAGGAGCCTAGCAGCGGTAATTTCTAAAATGACGTTGGCGTAAACAGTTTTCTTTTACTGATACTATCTTCAGTGCGATTTGACTGGATATTGAAGATGCTACTGTTCAATATTAATGTTGAAATGTCCATATTTCATCATATGCCATTTCAGTTTTCAGTCTGAAAAAAATGGACATGAATTATACAAATGTAATACATGCAGACAATCAATCTCACAGTGCAGATTGTTTATTCTAATCAACATCACCTATTGATAGGCCCACACTTGTCAGCGTGGATATTTTTCACCATCTTCAACCCTACTCCAGCAACCTCTTTATTACATCCCTGTTCTTTTTCTGCAGTGTATACCCTGATTAACATAATTTTATTTCCAGGATTAGGAAAATGTAGCATATGTTGTATGGAGTCATACATGTGCTACCATGGGTCAGCTATTTTAATTCAGTCTATCACAAATTAATATGACATGCAAGACAGACGACAATTTTATTCCTTGGCCAGCACCACACAAGGGTTACAAAAGCTTAAATCCCACGATGACAGTGAGATGACAAATGAACCCAGCCTCGGCTATTATGTTCACTTTGGCAAGTTGTTACTAACTGAAAGATGCCCACTGATAGCACAAGGGAATAAAGCTGGCATGAATGACCTCTATGAGGCTGTGTAACAAAGCCGTATTTGGGCTCTTTGCTCTATGAGAGAGGCTACTAATAAAGCACTTGCAAAAATTAAATCACCCTCAAGTATGCACCCAACTGATCAAGGCAAACAGACACACAATCTAACATTGGTGATGCTGTGAATAAATAAATAAATACAGCCTCCAGTGAGATCAGTATTCCTTTACAAATATTACATTTACATACACACAGAAATGATGAAAAAAAGCATGTATAAATAGTTAAAGGGCAAAATGTGAGTTGCACCTTTCAGCACGATTAATATAACAAATTGAAAGCATCGTCAACCTCAGCATAAAAAAGTGTTTTTGACTGTCCCATTGCACTTTGCTCTGGCATGGCTCCACCTTGAATGCTGTTTGCAGCTTTGGGAGCCACAATATAAGACATTAAGCTATTAGAGAGTGTCCAAAGGAGCGCTACAAAGATGGTGAAGGGCTTTGAGGGCAAGTTGTATGAGGTGCAGCTGAGGTCACTTTGTCCGTTCAGCCTGGAGGAGACTGAGGGGAGACCTCATTGCAGTTACAACTTCATCATGAGGGGAAGAGGAGGGGCAGGCACTGATCTCTTCTCTCTGGTGACCAGTGACAGGACCTGAGGGAATGACCTGAAGTTGTGTCAGGGGAGGCTTAAGTTGGGTATTAGAAAAATGGTTTTCACCCAGAGGGTGGCTGGGCACTGGCACAGGCTCCCCAGGGAAGTGGTCACAGCACCAAGCCTGACAGAGTTCAAGAAGCATTTGGGCAAGGCTCTCAGGCACATGGTGTGACGTTTGGGGTATCCTGTGCAGGGCCAGGAGTTGGATTTGATGATACTCACGGGTCCCTTCCAACTCAGGATACTCCATGCTTCTACAATTCTAAGTGACTGCAATTATTACAAGACTACTTCACATCCAAATATGAAATAATAACCATTCCCACTTATAGACTTAATTTATTTTTACGCTTGTCAGATCCAAGTTTGATCAAAATTGCTGCAAACAAAAGACTTGTAAATCCATGGTCCATTGGACAGTTATTGAAATGTCAATTTTTTTTCACTTGCGTAGTTCTATTAATTATATTCACATACCAATGAGAAATACTAAGTGCTTTTCTTGGGATAACTCTTTATGTATTTCTAAGTGAATGTCTGTGCAAGATAAAAACAAAATAACCTCATTGACATTTATTTAATTTGTGGTAGGTTTAAAACTTAGTTTGATGGGCATGTTGTTAAACCACTGAGAAAGCTGGCAACGCCTCTGCAATGTGCATATTTAAAGATACGCAAGCACGGGAGTTTGGCTCTTTACTTCCTGCTGCCCCGAGGAGAGGAGCGGGCCCCCCAGGCTCCGTCCTGGAGCGGGCCCGGGTCCCCCAGCAGCGGCTGCGTGGCCCTCGCAGAGCCAGTGGGGCCGGGCCGGCGGGAGAAAACCACCCTGGAGCGCAAGCAGCCGTGTGGCTGAAAACCCCCCGCGCTGAGCTGGAGAGGGTGGCTGAGAGTCATCTGAAGCCGCCGCAGCCATGCAGGACCAGCGGGCCTTCACCGCAGCTGGCCCAGCTCGTGCCGAATCGGAGAGAACACCACACAGCCGCCAAATGAAGAACATGGCAAGTATTTTCCCAAAGCAGAACCCAGACAAGATCAACTACTCAGCTACAGCTTTACAGATACCAACTTCCTTCCAAGTTAGAGACGAAAGAGAGTGAGATCATGTGAGCAGAACATGGCAACTCGGTCAGTGGGGGAAGGGAAAGAGAGGAGGCGCTGTTTCCCAGAGCCAGATCTGAAATTCTTCATGCAAGCCATGGCAAAGACTGTAATATTACAAACTGTTTTCTCTATAATTCATTAAAGTGCATGGGAGGATGTAGAAATTCAAGTGCAGCCCATGAAAAGAAGGTGTGTCCCAGTTTGAGGAGTCACCCCAAGGCAAGGTGCCAGAGCTTACAGATGCTGTGAAAGGCTTTTAGAGATTGAAGAAGAGAACCTTTACTTTCAGGCTGGAAGAGTTCATCTTTAAAAGACTAAAACCCCATGAGTGGTTTGACCCATGAAAGGCAGTGTGGGGAGACTGCAAGATTCATGGGAGAGATTTTCTTCACTGCAACAGATTCGGGCGGGGCTGTTGCTTGCGAAGGTTCAGAACCACACTGGAGAAGTTCACAAAGAACTGTCTTCTGTGGGAAGAGTCCCACGGCACACACACAAGGAGCCCTTTTCCTTAAACATAAAGAAAGACTCTTAAGAAAAGAATACACTGACCAAACCTCATGTTTTGTTTCCCTTGCGCGGGTTGGTTGGAAGGAGGGGGTACTGGAAGTAAGGGGTTGTCCTGGAAGTTTAATTACCTATTATTTCTTTTTACTTCAAATTCTGTTAGTAATAAATCCTCTTTATACTGTTAAGTCTGAGCCTGATTTGCCTTGAAGTTCTTCCATTTTTCCTCAATAATTTTTATTTCACCTCACAAAAAAATGTATTTTTAATTTCCCCTTCTCTGCTTACGTATAGCAGAGGCAAGGAAGTGAACAGTTTGTTGGTGCTCGGTGCATAACCAGCCTCAACCCGCTACAAATTTTTACTAGATTTTAAAGAAAGGACAATAAAGGACTTGACACATCTGTATGTTAACTACTCTTCCCAAAGTTTTGGGAAATAAGGTTCAAGCATGATATTACCCCACTGCATCATTATAGCACTACAATAATTTTAGTAGCTTGAAGTATTGAGGTAAATATAACATATTCCAGTGGTGACAACATTTGAGGGGTTTCCAGAATGATTCCTCTCTTCATAAACAGATTGTGTCGATGACTTGCAGGAAATTGTATTTGACATGATAGACTTGATACCTAACTATACCTAAATCAATGGCTCTCTGTCACATTCTCCTTTTCTCTAAGCATTCAGGAAGTCATGGATTCAACTAGGTCCCCAAGAAGTCAATATGACTGCTTTTATAACCTACAGAGATTTTTAAGTGGGCCTTTAGATTAGCAAAAAAAGCAGCCTGTTGGTACTCTCTAGTAAGCGCTTAACAGCCCTTTGCTAAGGGAAAGGGAGTAATGAGACTGGTCTCGTCTCTCTGGAAAAGATTCGCCTGACCCAGGTGAATTCTGAGCTGTTCTGTTTGGGCAACTTTAGGCTGCAGAGTGCAAAATCACAGAGTGACCTGAGAGATATACCCCACTATTCCTAAAAATGTTCAGCAAATGTGTGCATGCTTTATTACATTACATATATGTACACATTACATTAATTTAATAAATACATAGATGCAGATATAATGACAATTGCATTTCAGTTTTTGTGTGAATTCCTTCTGAGATGGCAAACTTGTATAGGAAAGTAGAACCTTCTCAGGCTCATGCAAAGCTCCCATTAAATTTAAGGGTAAACTAAGTAGTTTGCATGTAAAAGAAAATAAGCTTAAAGATGCTTTGTGAGTCTCACATGACAAGAAAAGGGAAAGGGACAGTGTTGCGGTGAGCTGGGAAGGGGAGGTCGAAAAAGATATTAGGCCATGATTTGGTCAAAGAAAATCCCTTCTCGGTTTTCAGGAGAAAGCCTGGCCCATCCACTTATGCATATTCATGTACCCTTGAACCACTTATGCATATTCATGTACCCTGTAAGCTGTAACCGAATCCCTCATGCCTGCCCCCTTGCTCCCATCGGTTGGTTTGTAACACCCGCCCTTTCCTCCCTCTCTCCCCATTGGCTGTTCTGTATCACCCCGCCCCCTCGGGTGTCCCTTATAACCCCCAGCCAAGCGGAAGTCCCCCCTCTCGGTTCCTAGGCTGCCATGTGGATCCTCTCCTTTCCCGGGGGGTCTACGGAATAAAAGCAATGGCGGCCAGCCCGAGGGCCACCTCCATCACCTCTGGGGTGCCTTACCATCATTCGCAGGGAGGTGCAAGGCCCACAGCGGC
>VZTA01025476.1:38860-98138 GCA_013398855.1 Mohoua ochrocephala
AGGGCAAGGGCAAGGGCAAGGGCAAGGGCAAGGGCAAGGGCAAGGGCAAGGGAAAGGGAAAGGAAGAGAAAAAGGAAACAAGAAAAAAAAAGCAAAAAGAAAAATCAGGAATTTGCTGCAGTCAAGCAAACAGGCTAAAAAGCTGATGATTCATGAAGGCCAGCTCATATAAGTGTTGAGACAAACAAGAAATTACAACTACTTTCAAATTTCACAAGGCTAAAACTGGTGGGCATTTTTCCTCTCATCATCATTATGAATAAAAGTTACGTTTTAAACTCCTAATAATAATATATAATAAGAGTCACTTAGTCACTTCGAATGTTTTGCTCAACTTTAATTGCAGGGCTCCCAAGACATACTAAAGACTTCACAAGACTAAAACAGACAAAACATTATTCACCAAAGAATTTAAAAATAAATTATTGAGATTTAGTTGCTATCACTTCTCTGGTTTATCACTTTGTTATCTTTAAACTACATATATATTTTTACTTCTTTAGTATTATTCTAGAGAGAAAATAACTTCGGTCTTTTTACTCTGACACACCTTTTATATATTTTCTAGATTTGAATGACTTACACCCAGTTAGCCACTCCTGTATTGCCTATGTAAAATTAAATTACCCCAAAAATCCATTTGCTTTGTATAATGTACAGTTAGTCCTTATTTGCAATATTTGCCAACACTGTATAAACCATTCAACACAGAAAGCAAAGGCTTTTACCTGCTTGAAGGACTTACAGTCTCCAGCTAGGATGACTTGACTGTGCAGGACACGAAAGGAAAATGAACAATGATTAACACCACCACCGCACCAACACAGGCACACACATTTCCCGTGGATACTGCAAAACCAAATTTTTTTTGTGCCAGGAAAAGGACAGGATGCTTTTTATTTAAAGAAACCACTGGGAAAAATGCTTTTTGCCTCAAGCAGAGTAGCTACGCCTACTACAATACAGAATTCCAGACAATGCTGGAAGAAGGAATTGAGGGCATCTTTGAGCATAATAATCTGCTTTCTTTTTTCCTAAGATCAGGCAGGGAGACAATCTTCTCAGCCTACACTGCAGATGTAGATCCATATGTACCCTATTCCTAGTCAGTATTTGGAGACTTTATTATTAACTGGTTTATTATCAGACACAGACACATGTTTGGTGTGCTCGTTATGCCTTCTCATATTCTGATGAGAATCACACACATCCTGACCACCATATCTAGAACAGAAGAGGTGGCCTCTGCAATGCTCCTGCTCTCCTGACCATCTACAGCTGGTGACATGCAGAAGTCCTCTCGGGCACAGGCACCCAGGTTTCCCTCCCAGGGAAATGAAGACTAAAATAGAGTGGGGATGTGGCTGGAGTGTG
The DNA here is from genome assembly GCA_013398855.1 of Mohoua ochrocephala. Lineage (NCBI taxonomy): Eukaryota > Metazoa > Chordata > Aves > Passeriformes > Acanthizidae > Mohoua > Mohoua ochrocephala. Next base: position 40,235 of record VZTA01025476.1, read on the forward strand.
TCTGTCTACATTCCACAGCGGGAGATAGTCTCCATGACTCTACTCTGAGAACAAGACTGGACTAGCAGCACAGCACGTGGAGAGCAGATTGTGACAACACAAATAGTGAGCTGCTGAGTCTACAGCAAGAAATTGATGTTGAAAGATGATTTTGGCCCTGATAAAAAATGTGTTTATTGGCATTAAAAGTAGCATAGGACAGAAACTGTGGCAAATAAAAGGGTAAAATTATTTCGCTAGGAAGAAGAAAATATTTACATGTGGTGAAGACTTCCAGAGATAGTTTTATGGGTTTGCTTACCTTCAAGGCACCAAATGCATTTATTTTAAGGAAGTAATGAAAACATTTATTTCAGTGCACTGAAAGAGCAATCTCATGCTATTACTATACTGTAGTGAAGTTTAATCCATACTGACCTCAGCTGTGGCAGTTCCGATAATACATGGAAGTATATTATCAATGCCTGGAAAGCAGCAGGGAAGCAGCTAGTCAAAATAAACCGTGTCAGTTCTGCAGTTTACATAAAAATATGATTGAATTTCTTTTCCTGTGTTATTATAACTGCTTTGCTACAGCAATTGCCTAGGTCTGACAATGACAACATGGGCAAGAAAAACGAAAGAAAATGAAATAAAAGCAAGATGACCTAGTAACAAGAAACATAAACCTCCTTCTCCCTGTAATGAAAAGATTATATTTAATCAGCAACTGTGTGCTTTGAATTTGATTCAAGCTACCTCAAAAGATCCTTGACCAAAGACAATTACAGTCAGTGAACGGTAGCTATTTTATGCAGTTTAGTATTTTTGAATTTGGATCACTCTTCTACTCACCCGGAGTCTAATAATTCTCCATTAAAATAAAGTGTTAATAACCTCATGCTAAGTACAAGCTTAAGGACAGAGAAGTTCAAGAGTAAGAAATGTTCCTGTTTTCCTATTTACCTGTCACTTAGGTTTAAAGCTCTGCACTGTGCATGCTAGTCAGCTCAGAAAACATATTACAACTGCACACTAAACTAACAGTTCTGTTCTGAGTTTCCATTAAAATTCTCTACTATGAAGAGGTTCAAAATTCACCCATGAAAATATATTCCTGGGAGGCATTTGATCTCATCTCCAGAGTGGATATTTTGATTTTTTCCACAGCAAGTATCTGAGGACAATTTTTTAAAAAATCATTTTCTGAAAACAGAGTGAACTAAACACGGATTTGAAGAAGGTCGGTCTGACAAAGGAGCCCTCAGGGGGGTGCAGAAGCTTCACTCACTCCAAGTCCCCGCTGGGAGGAGGCTGGAGCCCCTGACAGCAGCAGCAGCCTTGGCTCCTGCCCAGTGCAGTCACAGAGCCCTGATAACACGTCTGCACGGAGTACAGATGGATCCCCTTCAAGCATATGTCCCTAATGTGAAAGGCTCAGTCCTCTTACACTCTACCATAAGCTTTCCACATCCTGTTCTGTTCTACAAAGAGGAACCAGATTTATTTTGCTTCCTTCTGCCATATGTGCTTCTATAGAGAAAGGAGGATTTGTCCTAGTAAATGAGCACATCATACAAAACGAAAAATATTAGTCTCATTTCTCTCTGTCTCTGTCATGCACAGATTTGACTGAGAAAACCAAAGTCATTTAATATCAAGTGTTTAATGTGGAACCCTGCTTCTGATATTTTAAAATATATATTCATGCTTAAACTTTCCAAACATTTAATACAATCAATAGAATTCTGTAATGGTTTTTTGTCCACTTTCTAGCCATCTTAAGCAACATGGTGAAAGAAAACAAAAGATTTCTGATCTATGTTCCTAAGACATGTTCTAGCAGGTTTTTCTTCAAGGTACCATTTGAAACCACATTGACATTTCTCTTTAAGGTTTATCAAGCATTGCAAGTCTCCCTTTGGAACCTAAACATCATTGGAGGAGAGGTAATTACAGAAAATGCCTCCAACTGCTGCTATAATGAACAGAATTTTCCTAGTCAGAATAATGTTTTCAAGTTTGTTTTGGCAAATAGTTGCATGTGAACTGCTGCTATAATGACACATCTTTTGAGACAAGTGATTTTGATAGATCCTTATAACAATAATACCACAATAATGTGTATATAAACTCAGTTTTTATTTAATTTCTTCTGGAAAGGGTAAGCTAAAATGTGAGAAAACTGAAATGCACAAAATTATCTTTGCATTCTCTTCATCAGCCCACACGCAAAAGCAGCTTTAATTTATTTTATACAACAAAAGTATCTGAAGTTGAAAAATGGTGTCAAAGAGCATTTTCTACTCTTCTTCATGGCATTACTTTCTTATTAAATAAAAAATAGTGACAATTTCAGGGCAACAGATTGACTTTATACCATGGGAAAATCACTTCTTGACCTAAAAGAGATCTTTTCGGACTGATTAACTAGCTTTAGGGCCAGACTGTACAGGTGTTTGGCACAAAACAGTTACTCCACAGGATCTAGCTAAGAAGGCTTCTGTGGGAAAAAGAACAGAAGGTAATTACCAGATTGATGACAGAATAGAAAAATTTCCCATGGATAAGAGTCTAATGAAATTTTGGCTGTGCATTATTCAGAGCGGAGCGCGCATGTTTGTGCGTTGCAAACATGAAGCATCTCATCCAGCCTCCAGAACTGTCTTCTGTGCAAGTCTCTCCAACTGCCAAATCTTACACAGTTTGTTTCACAAGAACAGGAGCTGGAATGTACAAATTGCCAGAAGAGGAAGATACCCTTGGGAGTAGTTATTAAATATGCATGTATATTCATGAATACTTCACACTTCTCCACTGACCACACTACATGAACATTCACTAAAATATGTAAGAGTTCATGAAAACTGCATGAATGACAATGAACACCAAATGAGACATTTCGTATCACTTTTTGATACGTGACATCTAGACCTTCAGGGATACTATCTCGCTGTCAGATTCTTCAATATCCAGCTTCGAAGTTCTGAATCACCCTCTGCAGGAAACTGTATTGTGCCTTAACAGGACATAAAGACAGCATGCAACATCAAAGTTACAAGCTCATAACAGGTTAACCTAAACACACATTGATCTACATACATCGGCACTAGGTATCATCCTTCCATTCAAGCTTCAGGCACTCATTCCTCAAAAACTTTCCCATTCTCTCCCATGCTTTTTTGTCAAAGAATACTCTCAATATTCCCAGAGAAATTCAACTTTCCCACATTTCAAAATGTCGGTAAGGCTGCACTACTAGCAATTACATGCTATTTCCACCCTGTTATAGCATATACATAGAATCATAGAATAGTTAAGGTTGGAAAAGACCTCTGAGATCGTCAAGTCCAACCATCAACGCAGTATCACCACCGTGTTCACCGTTAAAACCATGTCCTCAAATGCCCTATCCACATGTTTTTTGAACACTTCCAGAGATGGTGGCTCCACCGCTTCTCTAAACAGCCTGTTCCAGTGCTTGATGATCTTTTCCATAAAGAAATTTTCCCAATATCTAATCTAAACCTCCCTGATGCAACTTGAGGCCATTTCCTCTTGTCTTGTCACTTGTTACCTGGGAGAAGAGACTGACCCCCACCTCACTACAGCCTCCTTTCAGGTAGTTGTAGAGAGCAATCAGTTCTCCCCTGAGCCTCCTTTACTCCAGGTTAAACAATTCCAGTTCCCTCAGCCACTCCTCATAAGACTTGTGCTCCCCACCCTCCACCTCAGCCTCTTCCTTGCTGCTGATTTTTGCAGACTGCTTTCAGGGTTCCTCCCTCAGTCCAGCACTCCCTCCTCTTAGGACACTGAAAAGCACCAAATCCACTAACAATTCTAAGCAAGAGTTGTTAGACATGACCGATAAGGCAACTTGAATCTACCCTCTGAAAATTATTTTTCAGGCCTTCTACACCCTCCTCCTAGAGGAATATAATAGACTTGTCAATCACTTCCTCACAGTACAAACAAAATCACATTGTGGTATCTATACATAAATGACATGAAATAGGCAACTGACCACACTGTAAACTTATTTCCTCTAGATCAGTTGTAATAGATTCAAATGTATACAGGGAGAAACTTGCACCGATCTAGCTGAATGGACTCAAATAGCAATGTAATTTAGATCAGTGTCACTTCTTTTTCAGGAAGAGCCTTAAATAGGTATTTCTTCCCATTCGATATAGACATTCTCTGGATGTAACATATGACTTTCCAGTTTGTAGCAGCACAGATGCCCTTTACTTAGGTTTGGTTTAACTCCATCAAAGTGGATGAAACTGTCCACTGACTCTGAACAGCACTGAATTAGTTCTGTGGTGGAAGATATGCCTTTAAGAATTAAATACAAAAATATTACATTCCAAACTTACTTACCTGTCTGATGCACACTACCCTGTTCTCGGTCTCTCATCTCAAATAAATCCCAATTATCTTTCTTTCCTCTTCCTATGCCTGTTTGAAGAAAACTATTTAAATCCTTTTTTTCCTCTCTTGCACTTAGTATTTTCTGCTCCTGGTTCGGTTGTTGTGCCCTGTCTAACACTGTATGTTATTAAAAATAGCTGTATTTAGTCTTCAAACAAAGTTTCTTTTCTAATCTATAATTATATAAGAAAGTAATATTGACAGGTGTATCAAACTGTTTGCCCCCAAATGCCATTATGAGTGGATCATGTAAAAATAAAAATAAGTTGCAACCTAGATTAGATTACATGGCTGAAAGCAGCCTATTCTAGTAGCAATTACAAAAAAGTCACTTATTTGTATAAAAATGGCCAAGAAATTTCAAAAGAAGATGTAGCTTAAGACATAAAATTAGAAGCTCAGTAAAACAAGGTTTAGATGCAACTCAGTGCTTAGTAAAGTGATTACCACAGCCATACATCTAAGAAACAAAAGATATATATATAGGTAGAAAGTCATTATAAAACCCTTATTGGAAGAGAAAGAACCATGGATTTTTTAAAAAATAACTCCTACAACAATCACAGCTCCAATATCATGAACACCTGACTTTCGATTCAACTGTTTTTTGAAATGTTCAGTTCTAATGTCAGACAATCATTCTTATATAGAGAACAATACTGAGAACATAGTTTGAACACACTGCATCTCTCCTTCTGCCTAGGAGTATTTAATTATAGCCCAGGGCTCAGTCAGTTGGATACCTACAAGTTAAGTCAGTGTTCCCTAACTTTTTGTATATTCTCTTGAGAAAGATGGCAATAATCTGAACCTCACCAGGATCAGTTTATTTGCTTTGTCTTGACAGTTCCTGCTGCTGTCTTGGTTTCTGTTGATCCCAGTAGAAGTACAGTGCACGAAGACAGGGCAGATCCAGCAGTATTCATATATGTGGAATCCACACTGTTCTATGGATTTATTCCACGCCATTAAGATGAACTCACCAATTATGAACTACTGAGCTAACTCGTACTGTATGTAAATGCTAAACATATTTAACAGTGCTATGTAAGAAAGGGCTAAGATATGATGTCTTGTTTTACATATGAAAAATGACTCAAAGATACTCATCTCAGTCAGAAATAAAATACTAACGATGCCATCACGGTATTACTGTTTGCCTATTTTCTTTTAATTTTATTAAAACTGGAATAATTTTTCAAGACACAAATTGTGGTTTTTGTTTTGTCTAGTAAGTTCTGAGACTTGCGGTTTAAGAAATAATACTTTTTTCCTATAAGAAACAGCCCTGAGACAAGGAAAAAGCATTTTGGGCATATATCTATGAACAATTAGATCGAACATTTCCCTACAAAGCCAGGAAGAAAAATATTTTCAAAATATTTTCAAAGTGAGTGAATTTGGAGGGAAAAAAAAATCCATGTCCTGTTCTCCAGTTTCATACAGCTGGTAATTGTACCACGGCTTTTAGTGAAACAGCATCACTCCATAATCTTCCTGAAGCCACTGTGGTAGAAATAGGACTAAAAAATAAATAAAAAATTAAGGGTCTTGTAACATCCTGCCTCGTCTGGATTCCTTTAACCCACTTTTGAAATGCATAAAATAGCAATAATTCTTATGGACATGTTATTTTTAGTGACTTTCTGCTGTCAAAGGAAAGTAGTCCTATTGGCAATAGTGAATAATGTGATCAAAAATGCTGTCATTTAGCAATAAGGGTTTGAGCCACAGCTGTCTCTGCCACATCATTCTCTCACTCGCTGATCAAGACCACTCAGTTGTCAGAGGCATACGTGGGCTTTGCAGACAATTCTGACTTCAGACATGATCAGATGCCAGCTCATAGCTGTTGTTCAAGTACTTTGAACAAGAGTTTTTACAGGACGCTGAATTCTGTCATCAGGAAGAGGGTGACCTCTCTTTGGAAGGCATAAATACACTAATAGTGACTTGATACAACAATTTGAAAATTAATAACAACAGAAAAGGTCACAAATGTAAATGAGCAGAATATAAGGAAGAAAAAGAAAGGTTGAGTCCCTTGAAGGGAAAGATTTCTGCAACTAAGCTGCCAAAAAAAAAAAAGTCCGAGAAGAAAAAGAAAAAAAGATTTTTCTACAAATGTAAAGTATTTTTATTCATTGTAACTAAACTCTAGGGAAACCTATCTAGATGAGCTTTGCAGAGTGTCAGGCTAGATATGCTATGCAAAACATTTCTTTTCTTCTAATCTTGAGCAGCTTCTGTGCTGTTAATAAATCCTGGTTTTAATTAGACCACTTGAGTCTCAGACTTTTTAAGGAAAGTTTCATACAGGTTGTCCCACAGAGACAAAAGTTTCAATCACAAAAAGGTAGTGTAAGAAAAGTGTCCAACAGGGACTCCCAGACAAAGAGGGCAATTTTGCACTTCTTTTACAGAGCTATATTACTACAGCAAGACTAAGGTCATAGGCATTCTTCTTCCACTGACCAAGTACAAGAAGCGAATTCAAAAGAAACAGCAAAGAACAGAACATCTACGCTCTTTTTCCTTCCCCTAACTTTAAATACCTAGTCAGATAAAAGGATTGGTAAGTACTTGCACTACTACCAAATGACAAAACCCCAAATACAAGATAGTAATTTCAGAGACCAGAATTGCAAAAAGGTTTTCAAATGCAGCTTCTGATTTTATCAGCTTTTTTTTTTGTCCCAATATGAAATGAATTTAATGGATCATCTTTTTTGAAAGCATTGAGAATGCTTATTTAGATTACATTAAGATTAAGTGTCAGTTCAAATAGCAGACGCGTAACAAATAGGAAAAGTACAGAGAGCTCTTCAATCAATAGAACACTTAAAGACATCCGCTTTAATAGCTAATGAAATTTAAAGTGAAAAAAATCTGAAAGACCAGGAATTTAAAAACTTTGACAAATCATGTGACAAATAGCAAACAGCTACTAGTGTGAAATAGCAAATATGTGACAAAGTATTCTGTTCAGCCACTCTCTAATCTCCTATAATCTTCTTTCATTCATGATTGGACAAATACTCACAAAGGAAAAAAAAATGTTAAATATCATTTGATAATAAATTTCTGAATATGACTCCTGAAGCACATCTTCTAGACATAAAAAAATGCTTTGCCAGCTATAATACATGTGCTATTTCTACTACTATAATAGTTGCTTTCTAGTCACTCCCTATTTTGCATACAGTTCCGAATAACAAATGCTAGCAGCAAGTTAGATTGCTGCAAGCAAACTGTCACAATATTTTCAGGACATATTTGGTCTGCAAATTCCCCAAACTAGCTGTTGCAATCAGCAGAAAGGCATTGCAGCTGTCACCACCTCTGAATCGGCTTAATAATTATCCTCTAAAGAATACACAAACTAACACAAGAAATTAACCATAAAATCCACATGGAAAGAGAGCATTGCAAAATGCAGCTATAGTATTCTGCAAGCATTGCTGTAACTACTGACTCAACAGAGGCTCTTCCAAAAGGCAAACAGCATTAAGTAATTATCTCAAATTTCCCACGTGCATCTCATTCTCTTAGAAAACTTTCCTCAGTTTTTTTCTGTTTTAAAGATTGTAAAATTATATGTATCAGTAATATAATTTTTTCCTTTTCTCAATTTAGAAATCTTTCTTTTTCTTTAGTTTTGAACTGCACCTGTTACATGACACACTGCTGTGGCAAAAGCTGTGCATACAAAGGCTGTAAAAGGAATGTCCAACATGAAAGACAAAGAATGGTCTAAAATGGGATGTCAGTGACAATAGTCTGACTCAGTGAAAACTAATTTTGGGTTGAGGTGGGGAAGGAGGGAGAAAAATCAAAGCCTTTCATGTATTTTTCTCTTGACCTGAGAAAGAGCATGTGGGACACTTAAAAAAATCTTGTGATAGACAATGAAGACTTTCATGAGGACTCTCAGGATCAACTGACATAGTAACCTGCTCAAAAGCAAGAAACACTTGTCTCCCTTTTTTCCCCATTCTATATATACTCTATGGATCTAAAGACTGTTTCCGTTGTATATGTTTAACCAGGAAAGAATTGCATGTAAAATATATTCAGGAAGTGATAATGAAACAGCTAAGAATAGAAAGTAGGGTATGATGTTATGGAGATACCGTATCACAACTGAGAATTTCATGGTCTAGCCCAACTTTTTTTTTTTTTTTTTTTTTTTTTTTTTTTTTTTGTAATTCAGTAAGATATGTGAGACAGAGTCCATATGCAATGAATATATAGTTTTAAAAAGCACTGGCACAGTAAATATCAACATCCAAATTATAATGCCTCCAGCTACTTGGGCACTACAACTCTAAAATAGAAGTGTTAATCATACTGTGAAAATACCTTAATTCACAGGTAAGACTACTATTTTGAAGTTATGATTTTGCACCCATTTAAACATTATTTATCAAGGAAATAAACTAAATTGCAGTGTCTTTATTTTTAACACTTGAAAACCTACAATTGTCTTGGGGTTTATACATTTATAATGTTTTTTATTGTTTTCTTTGATACTACAAGGCTTACCATACCATAAGATCCCACTAAAGACTTGCACTGTATTAAATCAGCTGCTTCATTACTTTTAGAGACCAAAGCCACTTTATTTTTCTATTTGTACTGCAACATCAATCATTTAAAGTATATTTTCAATTGTGTTTATATTATGAGATATATAAAGCACATGAGGATATATATTGTAAATAAATTATTACCACATTACTAGATAGCAATAAAGGTTGAAGGCAAAGAAAAAAAAACAAAGCACATTACTCTCTGATGGTGAGACTGCAGCAAGCAGCAAACTGCTTAATCTATAGAGACAGGACAAATGTCAGAGTAAATTCTTGAGCAGGACTATATAGCTCCAGGGAAAGATAATGGCACACTGTGCTCTTCAGCTTTAGGTCAGAGCCTGGCACCAGGCTCAGATCATTCCTCTTTTATGCAATGATCCACTGCTTGCATACTCAGACGTCAGAGTTGTTGGTTAAAGGCTCATGAGGGATGTTGGTAATAAAACTCACCACTTTCATTTCTCACAGCATTGCCAGGAAATCACAGCGCAAGCCAAATGGTTTCTATCACGTTCAAAAACCAAGCACTAGCTAACGGTATAGGGACCATCCATAAATGTTCGAGCAGGTATGAAACAGCTCCTGGAATGAGTAATGGAGATTCTCCCAGGCCATCTGATGGCTGTCTATCGCCCCATGTGAAATGAGCGCTTGACGCACTTTTCCCTGGCTCCCAGTGGACCGATAAGAAGCAATACCCAAGGAAATCAGTGACCTTGGCAGTAGAGCCAAAAAGAATGAAAAATTCTGTCTTTCTCACAGCACCTAAGAGTTGAGAGATGTTACTGGAATACAGAATAGAAACATGAACTGTCACCAAAGACAACACTGTTGTGGTATGTCAGTGTCAATGTCAGTCACTGGATGCGATTACAGACAACAACCTTCACATTCAAATTATAGGAGAAAGCAGCTCGTTTTCATACATGAGAATTTTCATAAAATTGTCTACTGATCTTGACACTAAAATATGCCCCTGAGAGGTACTAGAAAGACCTCTATAAAATACGTTATATATACCACAGAAAATAACTTTTCCACTACTATCAAAATTCTTGAAAGAGCATTTCTGGCAGTTTCTAAATGAGTTATACTGGCCAGAATTTCATAAAACAGGATTCACGATCCAGCACCACCTGACAGCTGTTGCTACCACCATTGCTACCAAGACTGTTAACTGCTGTCATGTTCAATGGCACTAAATCCCTCAGTAAGAGAATCCTTGACCGGGAAATGTATGGCCCTGCTCTCAGTATACAACAGAACAATTTTCACAAGTCATGACAATAAACATTTAAAAAATAAATTAATATTAGAAGTGGTGGGATGAAGTTTATGAATATTTTTGCCAGACAGCAACTAGCCAAACCAAGCAAAGCACAAGGTTTTGTGGAAAGACCACATCCTAACTAAAAGGAAAGATGTTGGGAAAGAAATACAGGGAAAGGTATAAAGGCCAGCAAAGTCTTCGAAAACACTGATGAGTTTTAAAAAACACTATTTTTTTTTTAAAGGTTATATAGTTTCACATACATTTTACATTTACAGTTGAACAAGAGCTAGAAAGAAAAAATGGAGGAATGGCTGCTCTGGAGTGGATATTAACCCCAAGGAACTATCTGGCTGAGAATGTCAGGGTGAGTGAAAGGCAACATGGGTGACACTGATGAATAATCTACAGAATTCATATTCCTTTAAAAGGGAAGAAATAAACAGCAAAATAAAGCAACTAATTTCAAGAAGGCAAACAAATTTGGATGAATCAGTGGAAAGACAGCAAAAATAGGTTAAAAGAGTAATTTTTTCCAATGGAGACAAAGGCAGGAATTGCACTAAATCAGGTATTTCACAGATCTTCAACAAGCATAAAGTGTGACAAGCACAAAAGCACACAGTGAAAAATAAGAAAAGCCAACACACATTATGGAATTCAAATATGAAAAAGGAACAAGATTAACATGAACACAAACCCCTATGAATACACTGGCAGTGAGAGAACAACAAATAAAATATTGGTCTGTCATTCAAAAGAGAGGAAATTATATTGACAGAGTGCAGAGAAGGGGCCAAAGGATTTAATAATCTTTTCCACCAATTGTCACTGAAATACTCAATTGCAAGCAAATGGCCAACCTGGTTTCTACCAAAGAGAGCTCAATTCTTAACTCTGGTTAAGTTGGTCTGAAGATGTAGGCTAGAATCATGACTATTGTGACAATCATTGCAAACAATCACCTGCCTAAAAAAGGAAAGTTAGGGATATAAAGGCTACTAGCAAATTTGAAAGTAAGCATTGAATGAGCAGTGCAATGGGATTCAAGGATGAGCACTTGGGGAGAAGTATTTTTTGTTTTATGTAGCAATTAATAACAGACCAGTGTCCAGACCAAGAATAAGGCATTGCAGCAGAGTAGAACCATTCTAAAACTTCAGTGATGAGCAGCTGTTCACAAGACACATTTTTGCTATTACAGAAGCTGTCGATTGAGCTAAATCAGATTCATCTAACTCATAATTTAAATAAAATGATTCTATTTCTCCTCAGTAAAACCCAGCAGATGCTATAATGAAAGAAAAAAGTATTATTTATCTACCTCAAATCAAACAGTGTAAGCAGAAAAATTCTTTATGGAACAATCATTCAGTTTCGCTATTCAATTTTTACCATGATTTTTCTTCCTTGCTTCTTGCTGTTTCCTTATTGCAGGATGTCCAAATATGCATTATAACACAACTGACACAGTCAAGACAAAATGAAATCAATCTCAAGATAACTGGGATCATGGGATCCACTGAATAAATAGTACTTCTAGTAGTGGTCTAAATCTCCATTCTTTTTACTCTTCACTGTAAGAACACATGAGAGAAAATACTTTAGAGGTAAATACACCCAACTAAACATAGGAGTTCAGATCTGACTCTCGAATCTGACAGAAAAATAAAGCCTAAATACTCTAACTTCAAGACAAGAGCACAGTCTCTTCAGGAAGGAGCTTGTGAATATGAGCACTGCACACACAAGATTTGCAGGGAATTCTTAAATATAAAAGGATTTTTTGTTACAAGGTCATAATCGGAAATCTACCATGTTGGCAACTGCAGACTTTGTGTTTGTTTAGTGAATGAAATGACACTATAAATATTGCCCTCATTTTTTTTTTTAATTATTAAAAGCAACAAATTTTACTTTAGGAGAAAAAGAACATATTTTCATAAATTTAATAAAGAATAAAGGTCAAAAAGAAGCTCATTATTAATTTAAAATAGGTATAAATAAACAGTCTGCATTATACATTAGTTACCTTTTAATATGAAATACAAGTGTGGGTTTTGCAGCTAGAAAGAAACACCTATTTTCAAATTTTATTTGTATGACTTTTTTTGCAGAGGAAAAAGTACACATGTAGACTTGGTAAGAGGTACCATTAATAAGCACTTACAGGTAAGAAAAAGATATTTAGCTTCCATCTATGAACACTTTTGGCAGGTTGATCAGACTGAAAATGTGGGGGGTTAACAGTGGAAAAATCAATTAATATTTTACAATCATTATGCTGTTCTGCTGTTGATTCTCTTGATCATGCTGTTAGTTGCTTTAAAAGACTAAGATCCTCAATTACTACACATTGCACAGAACATTAATCATATTCCTGACATTTTCAAATCTAGGTGGGCCTGTTTTGTTTTGCAAATATGTGCCGTATCTGAAACATGTGCTTCGAATTGACTTAGAATATCACCAGAAGGATACTGAAAAATCAGAGAAGAGAAGAGAAGAGAAGAGAAGAGAAGAGAAGAGAAGAGAAGAGAAGAGAAGAGAAGAGAAGAGAAGAGAAGAGAAGAGAAGAGAAGAGAAGAGAAAAGAAAGAAAAAGAAAAGAAAAGAAAAGAAAAGAAAAGAAAAGAAAAGAAAAGAAAAGAAAAGAAAAGAAAAGAAAAGAAAAGAAAAGAAAAGAAATAGGAGATGAAATTGAGGCCAGAAGCAGAAGCCATTAATTTCACAAGAGAGCTTTGGATGTTATAACAACCCACTCCAGATGCATTAGTTGGATATCATTTTCCGTTTCAGTAAGAGTAAGATCAAATCAAGGCAGCCTCATAGTAAAATCCTACAGTTACACTCTGAAAAGAGGGGTCATTTTAATTTCAGGGTCTTTTATTACACAGCAAGATAACTGATTGAACTGTGAAATAGCATTAACAGCATAAATATATTCTGATGTCCTCTCTTTAATGCATTTAAAAATTACAGAAGTATTTTGAGGTTTTATTTGCAGGAATTATGATGAATCTTCAATTCCTTTTTCTTAACTCCAAAGTATTTATATGAAGCCTGTACTATTGCTAAATCTTCTGCCACTGCTAAATTTTGCACTAATTATGAAATTAATGCTTTTAAGGGCTGTGATGATGTAATAGTTTCAGGAGTTCAAAGCTCTTGACCAAAAGTGAACTTCTTTGTTATAAACCCATTACATTTTTCTTAGTTTTGGAAGCTTTTTTCTAGAATAAAATAGTGTCGTAATTCAAAGCAAGACAGTTGAAAATCATGGGTGTTTTTATTACAGTATAAATGACTCGAAAAGGAAACTATACTTCTTACAGCCTTCAGAGGATCTACTGTCAACAGAAAGACAGCCTGGTACCTGCAGAAGAGTACTGTTTCCAAAAATCAGGCAAGTAGCTTCGACTTATCATGTAACTCGTACTAAGTAATTCACAAAGAGGGTTTTGGTAAGAACAGATGTTTTAGTGTTTAAAACCTGCAAAGATTCTGAAGAACTCAAAGATACTAAGTTCAACTAAACCAGCATTCATTCAGAAAAAAATCTGAAGTGTGTGTTAATGTTACTCTCATTCTGACTAGATTGTGTATTACATCCAGACCTTTCTATGAAATTGAGTAGATGATATGACATTTACTCATACTCAAGGAAAATGAAACTCAATCACTTTTATCATAAGACTCTCAAGTTCCTGCCTGTAAATTTATAATTCACCTGAAGACAAAACAAAAGTTTTTGGAAAATCTCCCAAGTTTGTCTGATTATGATGACAGAAATCAGTGTGTACTGTAATGGCTTACAGTGAGGCTCCCTCCCTCTCCAGCGACAACCCCATTAGTCTGAACTAGGATACTGATCCCAGATATTTCAGGCGGGTATTACACTTCGTGGAAACTTTGATGAAAATCTCAGTGCATAAAACATACTCTGTTGTTCTTATTGTAAGGTCTTAGCCAAGTATGTGGAACACCTCTCTCAAAAGATTATCTGTTAACGCACGAATATGTGCTGGGACACAATGCTGTACACCAGCAGCTTCGCAGTTCTGAATGTGCTTAGCAAGAAACATCCTAACACTTTTATTTACACGCTACCAAAAATACCTTCAGGAAAATACATAAACATGAAATGAAATGTAAAGTTGCATCTGTCAGTTCAAACTTACCCATTGCAACTTTGAGTCACATGAGTTGGTTGAACTGAATATTCTGAATCCAAGTAACCTCATCTTTACTCATAGACTCGTTCACACCTCACCCTCAGTGCCAAACCACCACTGACTAAGGAACAGATTTGTCTACTGGAAGAGTAGCAGATTGTAGGAATGAGGTTAAATACATTTTACTGTTACCTTAAGTACTCACAACTAACAGAACAAGGAATACATTTATTTTACAGTTGAGAGCCGGTTACTATCGAGGGAGAGAAGTAAAAATAAAATACCGAGAACACAAGAGTTGGTCGATATATTACTTTTAGTATGGCAAAGAAAAACAAAGAGGCAGTTCAAAACTTTTGGTGTAGGCATAACATGGCAGTATGTCGATCAGCTGTTGTTTCGATCACAAGACGAGCAGTAATGGTAAATATGTCTAGATTTTAATTAAATTTCCCATAGATTGAGTATCTGTGACTAACAGTATTTAAATTTCTTCAGTCACATAATATTTATACATCTTTACGATTCTTCCTTTAAGCCATAAAGAACTGTACATAACCAGTTTTTCTCCCAAGGAAAGAACTATCTGTATTATAAACAACTCTGATTATACTCCGTATATAATCACCACCTACACTTCAAGATTATTGTGGCTAGTCTGGATCATGTTATTGCGTACTCTTGGTCTGAAATCTTTACGATCTTCAAACATAATAGCAAACTTTGAAATAACAATTCCTGTTTTCTGCTTTTCTGCTTGTGTCCGTAGAGATGCTTATGTCTTCATTTAAAATAGTCCACATATATTTTAATGTCACCCTAAAGACTCTTCAATCTTTTCAGTTCTCTATGTGGTGTTTTACTATTTCACCGTCTTATAATATTTTTCCAATGTTTTCACTGTAGATTTTTAAATGAAATTTCTACTCTAGTCCAGTATTAATTTGTATGTAGAAATAACTACTCCTTCATAAACACTTAAGTAACAGAAAGAACTTTTCATAGTTTTAAATTATATTTTTAATAGAATTCATCCATTATCTTTAAAAAAATCCCTCTTATCAGGAGCACTACATTCTTATTTTTTAATGTTTTGATCTCAAGATCACCTAGTTATGCATGCCCAGAAATTAATCTTGATTTATGCTCTGGAATTCTTCAAGTCTTTTAACTTGGCTATAGAAAAACATATGCAATTTCCAGTAAAGTTTTCCCTACGAGTTTTCCCTGTAAGCCTAAGGAACAATCCAAAGGCAGCACTGGCATGAATAGTCATATGAGCTAATATGGAATTGATGCTAATCAAATAAATTTTTGAATCAGGATAGCTGCACTTACAGTTCTTAACATTCAAGGGCTCAGAAGTGTTATTCACTTGTTGAACCACTTATGCTTAAGAATAACATAAGCCCAATACAAAAAGAAAAGCAACTCATCAATGGCAGAACAGACACTAAACAGAAAAGAATATGATAATCTCCTCTGTCATTCTATTTATGAAGAAGAAAGGTGGTAACATTTATTTTGAGTTCCTAGTCTATGGTTGACTACTAATTATGTTAATTCAGCTGTAGTTATTGGGTAAAATAAAACAAATTTTAAAAACCAGATAAATTCTTAAACTTAGAGATCCAGTTTTAACAGTGCCTTTGTGATTTCTCAAGGAAGATTTGATTAAATATTATTGCTGAATTAAGGTGCACCACCTGCCAAACAAACCCAATTTTAGTGTTATTCTAGCTGAAATTCTGCAGTAGACACAGAATCAACTCTGTTGACCAGCTTAAAGAAACACCCTCTGAGGTTCAGAAGCTGAACCTAACAGAGTTACTCATATGGAATTCTATTAGAAGCAACAGACAGTTAAAATTTCCCAGTGTGATTCTTCTTCCATTTTCTAAGGCAGTTCTCACTGACCAGACATTCTAAAATACATCATGAAATAATTCTCTACAGAGATTGAATTATTTGATCAAATGGCTCAATCAAATTATGTGGCAAGCATAAGTGGACTACACTTTTTTTTCAAACTACCTGCACTCTGACTTGAAGCTTTATTTTTCCCTCTCACTTATAATGCACCAGATAGTACAGCTGGGTACTTCGGATCTGAAAAGAAAACTGAAAGGCAAAGGTTAAATTGATTTGTCGGGGTAAATGCAACAAAGAGGAAGACTACTCCTATTACAAGTAACTATGAAGGCAGTCTTCTGAAAAGGAAGAAGAGGTGCCTGCTGCAAACACATTTTTGCATCTTTCCCAAATATGAAGAAGGTACCAGTACTGTGTTATGCTGTTGGGCAAACATCTTACTTGATCTCAGCAATAGCCAGTGGGCTCCAACATCCCCAATTACTTGCCTTACATCAACAACTTATTGACCTACTGAAGTCAATTAAAATTGTCATGTACTTAAGGGTAGATAAATTGGTTTAATCTCTTACCAAATCATAATTTCAAACAAGATATTCTTTACACAATCCCTTTAGTGTCTTTTTCATGTGCAGTCCTGGTGACTTCCATTAGCTCATACTAAAATAGCTGTATAAAACCTACAGGAAAATTCTTCCTAAGGATCTAACTAGGTTTTTTCCTATTCCCAATTCTATAACCTCAGCTCCTGTGTAGGGTGGCAATAGTGTTTTTCATTGTTGGGAAAGTACTAGCATACTGGGTGCATATTTGATTAATGCACATGAAATGAATGCTGTCTTTTTTCTACAGCTATTGCTTTCCCCAGTACACCCTTTCAGAATAGTGTCTACAGAACAGGCATTTTTGAAAAGAGGTGCTTAAAATGTGAACAGAAAAAATAGAATCATATGTATTACAGATAAAAATTGCCTAGTAGGCCACCTATTCTCTCTATGCACTAGAGCAAGATTGTTCTCCATGGTACATTTTCTAGTATTCTACGGGTGAAATTTTTAATGTGCTAAACAACAGGACTTCTATCATTCCACTTGGGAGATAATTTCCACTTAATACATATTTCTGAAGACGTTTTCTCCAAGATTCTACCCATATTTTCTCTTCAATTTTACCATACGATATCCTGTGTGGGGACACCCTACATATTCCTTCCTGTCTTTGGTCTTAATACATACAAAATATTTCACAGATCATTTCTTTAACCCTCTCCTAATCTCTTATCTTATATATAAACATTTATTTTAAAAAACCCCAACAAACTATAACTTGACCATATGTATAATTTGAACACATAATTTGAACTGTATCTATGTGCAATATATAAACACATACAGAGAAGCATATATATGTATAATATAAACACGTATTTAATGTTTCTCTCTTAAAGCAACACTTCCATTGTCCTCACTTTTGCTCATCATAGAATCATCTTCAACAACATTTTGGGATATTGATTTATGTATGTTTGGATGGCATTGCATCTACAGTCTGTTATGCAATGTCTTGGTTTCTACTACACAACAGTGAAAATTTGTGTCTAATAGAGCTATATAACAATGAAGCAACTACAAAATACTAAATGATAAACTATCTCCCTTATATAGTACTCTGTAATCATAACAGATTTTGTTAAAAAAATTTTTTTCTTTTTTTCTTTTAGTCTCATTACGGAAAAAGTGCAATCTCACTCTTAAATGTCAGTAGCATAGTTTAAAAAGAGATAGCATGATTAAAAAAAAAATAAATTCACAACTTAATGACATTAGACTTTTGCTACTGACTCCTGTGCTATCACAGAAGTTAATTCAGGAAATATGTTCTGGCTTAAACCACTCAGTAACTGAAAGCTATTAAGTCTGGGTTAGGCAGAAAACTGTCAGATATAATTTAGATAAAGCTGATTCTTCATTGATGAGAGGTAGCTATATTAGGAGCAACTAAGGTGTCGGGCAGCCCTGTTTTCTGCGGTGCATTTAATGAAATTGTAACAACTGTAGCAATTAATCTTGAATCATTAAAAAGTTGATGACTTAGTTTTGTTATGTATCAGCAAGTATATACCTGCTAATTTAAGGAATACATACAGAATTACTAGACATACAACTGCAGAAATCAATATCCGCATTTCTCATCTATATATATACAAATTGACATTTGATATTACACGGGAATATTTGCTTTGGAAATAACACAAGGATAAACCTTTTATGCAGTTCCTATACATTTTTACTACCTACCTTAGCCAAACTCAAATAAAGTAAATTCATACAAAGTAAGGAAGTGAGAATTCTCAGACACAATTAATAATTTAACTACTATTTTTTCCTCTTAAAGAAGCACATACTTTTGTTGGACACATAAGACCAAATTAGCTTTTTTTCTTTCTTTTAAATATTTTATCAAACTTGTTTGTCAACCAAGTCTTAAAATTGCCATTTCACTGTTCTGTTTAATAGCTCAAGCTGCTGAAAGTATCAGAAACATTTCTAATCCTGTGCGGAATTCTAGAGGTCTCTCATAGCACATAGGAATGAAAAATGCGCAACAGCAATTACCTGTGGAACAGACCCTGTACAGTAGAAAAATTGCAAATTATCTGCCACAAAACCGGGTCCAAACAACAGAGTCTAGCAGATAGAAAACACATGGTTTACTCAAGTATGACAATTACCATACATTGATTCACTATATGACTGATCTTATACCCAGTTAAAGAATTTTGGATTTCAAGAAATAAAGAAAGTGAATAATTACACTATTAAAATCTAAAGATGTTCAAAACCTTTAAATTCTACCTTATAATGTCACATTTAGTATCCAAAACATATCTTTACAGCTTCTGATGTAAAGTGATCTAAAGGCATTTCAATTTTAGAGTGAAATGAGATGTCATCTATAGATCTTTAGTATCAGCAAGAATCAATGAAGTGGTAATTTGCAGTAATAGGCAAAACCCAAATATGGCACACCTGGGAAAGAAGCAGCTCTGAGGACTAGGGCAGACTCATCGCAACTGTCTCTACTCCAACAAAGGCTGCATTAAGCCAAGTTCTCTCACTCCGTTAAAGTTTTAGCATGCAATAAAATTAATGTTCCTCTACATATTGATTTTTCACTTCATAAAAATGTAAGACTCTGCAAAAGAAAATTTCATCTCATTGCAAGTTTTCGTATTTGTTTCTTTCTTTGGCCTAATTTCAACTGGCAACCAAAGTGCTTCACACCCAAGGCTGTCCCAATGTCACTGATCCCTCTGTCCAGATAAAGCAATGCGTTGCAACAGCCATGTCATTGTCACAAGAAAAACCCAACAGCAAAACTCCTACTTTTAGCGACACAAGGTCAGTATAAATGCACATTTAACTATATACAATGGATAGCTTCACTGGCCTCCAGTAAAACATCTTTAAGTCAGGAGTTCCCCACTCCAGTTTAACAGCAATGTTTTTCAATTACCTGTGGAGAAGGAAAAAATCGTAACTCATCCAGACAGAAAAGTTGGTTTTTGTCTTGAACAATACTGAATTATTGTATCTGTTTTGAAGAATTTTGGAATGTAAAACAGGATAAGAAAGTAAAAAATGGGACAGTAAGTCTAGAGTATCAGCAAAGAAACCAAATAAACACAATAAATTCAGACACGATGCCTTGAGATGAAAGACATCCCACAACTAAACATAAGTAGTTGAGATCATTCTTAGAAAGACTTCTTAGGTGGAGGGTACATCTAGGAACAAAATAAGACCTACTGATCTCTACCTCTGTTGTAAGAGACATGGAGAGTTATTGATCTCACTTTGGTATTTTCAAATGCAAGCTGCTTTGTAATGAAACTTAGCCACTATAAAAACATAAAAAAATATTTAATTTGTTCGAATTTTATCATTCTTGCCCCAAACTATGTGTATTAAAAATTATTTCCTCTCTCCTAATCTTTTATATACTTATTTTTAGGGTATAAATATTCTGTCAAGAAATCCATAATACAATTTCTCTTACTAGCTTTGCAAAACTCCATTTTTTGAGCATTTGCTTGGCTTCTACTGAGTTTCTGTGACCTGTTTTTTCCATCTGAATCCTAATGAAAGGTGAACCTTAAAACTACATATATTTCATATTAGATTTCACATTAGATTTCATATTTTTCTTCCTCTGTATAACTCTTTATAACAAAGCATTTAGCATTGATTTTTATAAAAGCTAGACCAGTAAAAATATAATTAGGAATGCTTAAAATTATAGGCATCTTAGAAACAATTTGCAGAGCAAACTGGAAGAAAGTATTATTTCTATGTTACAGATTCAAAATGTAAAGGTACAAATTAATTAAGACATGAACAATAGCTGGCACATCAAACAGTGAGAATAAGGAACTTTGACCAATGCTCTAAGTCTGCTGAGCATGGCAGCAATAATGCAGGTGGTCACTGAGTTCTTATTCCCTCTGGCTCAGCCTCTGCTACTACCAGTGCTAGAAATACGAAATCAAAATGGTATGGCCAGACCTTTGAAAAAGTCGACAAAGCTTTTCACCGCTTCCATAAAGCAAGGTTTGCTTCTCAGTGGCACACCTGTATTTATCAGTGTTATCAATATTAAGAATTTTGTTCAGTTGCCATAGAACAAAATTTATGGTTTTATGGTCAAATAATGTGGCACTGTGTTTTGCAACTCAATTTCTCAGCACCATCTGAACAGCAACCTTTCTTTCTTTGTTTAGTACAACATTATTTTGTCAGAAGCTTCTTCTCACCAGTCTCTTGTTTAATTGCTTTTGTCTTTAGCAACCATTGCATTCATTTTTTTAATTATATGTTTGGGTAGGCCCTAAATCACTGCAACAGACATGGACAGGACAACCATCATTTCCTCCCATGGTAAAGAAGAACTGACTGTGGCTAAACACTGTCATCTGTAGAATTTACATAAACACATTAATTAGCCTTCCTTTCTTTCTCTTCAAAACCATATTAAAATACCAGACACAGCTGTCTCTACAAAAGATTAAATTCATGTCCTTTCTAATTCATGATGTCACCCCAGTCACAAGCAATTTCCAGTAGTTTTTACTTTCAAAGGAAAGACAACTAATGAAAACACCACTATAAAATTTTACATGTGGAAGTCGTGCAGACATTCTACAAAAAAATTTAGTATTCTTTTGAGATTTCTTTCCCATAGCAATGGGCAAAGATATACAGGCCAGCATTCCTGAAGCTAAATCAAACTTCACTTCCAATAAAATATGCAGTTATTATGACACACGCTGAGAGCTTTTCCTTCTATTAGAATATTGCTTTCTCATGTACTGTGCTGGTTTTGCCTGGGATAGAGTTAACTTCCTCTACAGTAGCTGGTGTGGAGCTGTGTTTAGGATTTGTGCTGGAAACAGTCTTGATAACACGGGAATATTTCAGCTATTTTTGAGCAGAGCTTACCCAGAGTCAAGGCCTTTTCTGCTTCTCACCCCACCCCAGCAGCGAGGAGTGCACAAGGAGTTGTGAGGGGACACAGCCAGGACAGCTGACCCCAACTGACCACAGGAAAATCGCAGACCGTGTGGTGGTGTGCTCAGCATATAGGGCTGGGGGAAGAAGAAGGAAGGTGGGGACATTCAGAGCGATGGTGTTTGTCTTCCCCAGCCACTGTCATTGCATGATGGAGCTCTGTGTTCCTGGGGATGGCTGAACGCCTGCCTGCCAAAGAGCAGCGGTGAATTAATCCCTTAGGTTTTTTGCTTGGATGCATGGTTTTCCCTTTATCTGTTAAACTGCATTTATCTCACCTCATGAGTTTTCTCACCTTTACCCATCTGATTCTCTACCTCATCCCACTGCGAGGGAAGTGAGCAAGCAGTTATGTGGGGCTGAGCTGCCCCTGGGGTTATAATGACACAAACACCTCACAAAATTAATTTACAGTGTAACACTTACGGATGAGTCAAATCATTGGGGTTTTACTTTTTCTGATAGGGATGATCAGTACTTGCAGAATGCTTCATGGGAATGTATCATATTCAAAGGATCACATGCATTTATGGAATAAAGTAAATGGGTTGATGTGATGGACAAAAGGGCCTTTCAGAGACTGAGAATGAAAATTTCTCAATCTGAAGAGCAATAGTAACACTAGAAGAGGAAAAATTAATAAAATTATAAGATCTTATATTAGAAAATAACGACAAAATCGAATTATTTTATTGCTACCACGGCAGTCAATATGCATATATCTACAGCGTTGCAAAGGATGAGGACAAAAGGAAAAGGACAAAGACCACGTAGAAAGTCCGTTGTCAAGAGACTGAACCCACTTGTCCTAATAAAGCCCATATCTATCACACTTGATTGAAATCCACATCATTACCTTTATTCCCTACTTGATATTAGTGAAAATACTACAGTTACAATTAAATGCCACTTACACATCATGCAGCATTTGTGACCACAGATAGAAAATTTAAAATGTTGGAAAACATTCTAAATGTTTTCTGTGAACAGTCACTTTTTCACTGATTTCAGCATACTACTCTTTTTAAGAGAAACGAGCAAGAGAATGTTCACAAGTGAGAAACAGGATTAAAACGAAATGTTATTAACAAACTATTAATTGCATTTGTGGCATAACATAGTTTTAGCTTTTTAATCTAATGAACCAAAATCTCTTTAACAATCAGTAGCGACAGGCACAGTACTGACAACACTTACAAAACAAAGGCTGAACACTACACAAATATTATTTGGGTTAAATTTTTCCCAAGACCGGACCTCAGGTCTCTGTCCACAGAGAGTTGTAGTATCACTTCTTTGCTTATAAAAAAACCCCTTAAAATTCATATAAAGGGTTTATTATACTACATACAAACATTACAATCAATATTATTTTTTATCCTCGCTATGGAATTGTGAGTTAAGACCTCATTCTGGAATGGACCCACCTCTCTGCCGAACCTCCAGAGACTCGATTTTGGCCAGCATTGATGTTTAATTAAACAATTAGCTCAAAGGATTTGAATACTTAACGTAAACTAACGCTCATCATAAACTGACCTCACTGTGCTGCCAAAATATTTTTTGAATACAGAAAGACAGCTCTACTAAAATAGTAATTTTACAAATTTAAATGCATTGAATTAGCAAGAGGAAAAAAATTAAAACAGCCTTGGTCACCCAGCCCCATTACACCTACACACTCATATTTTAAATTACTACATAGTAATAGATGGCTATTACTCTATAACCACTGAGGTCCAGAATGAAAACTGGGGCCTCCGAACTAAGTAAAGAAAGCATGAAAGGCTGTGAGATAAAGGATCGACTTTGCAAAAGACTCCTAAATGCATCTAGATTTGTAGCAGTAACTGCATTAAGCAAACCCATCAGCTGCAGAGAAGGCAGATGAGTGTAAGAGTAGGCTATTGCCCATGACAGGAAATCTTAGCAATCTGCTCTAACTGGCCATGCTTCAGCAAAGCATTTAAGGATGGTGCTAAAGGGCTCTCTTGGCTACAAATACCTTCTTGAATTGAGCCTAAGGGCCTTGTGGAGTTAGGGCCAGATAAAAACATGCATTATTCTTTTTTTGTGCGCGAAACTATTCAAATACAGAGTGCTCAGAGAACTGATGCATTCGACTTCCTTACTATTTAATAGAAACAAGAACAGTATTTAACAACTACAGAAAAATACAATTTTCATACGTATTGAAAGTCATATCTGAAGTTGACTACAAACATACTGGATCCACTCTTCCCTGCAAAGCTGGAGCGATAAAGACACAATGAGGCTCATTGGAATGAGAGTATATTTACAAAAATGAGTGTGAGAAGCATATTTTTATTACAAATAAAACCTTAGAGTATGTACGTTTTGGCTGAAACTTTGAAATTTAGAAAAGCATGCAAAACATCTGTATTTTTTAAAGTAAATTTTAGAGGAATTTATATATTTCATATATACATTCTTTAAGCCGGTAATTTCTCCAAAAGCAACAGTCCACGTACCTGAGGGAGGAAGCCATTTAGTGACCACTACTGTGTCATCTTTCTTCTAAAAGAAAAATGCCTACGTCTCTATCACCAATGGTAAAAAACATTTACATATCTATAAAAAATACTTATTTTTGTGTATAGAGGTGTAACCAAATCAAAAAAAGTGGAAGATATCCAAAGGAATATGCTCTTCCATCTATTTTTAGTGTAATTTATTACTTTGTGTTATTAATTACTAAAGAAAACACATGTATTGTTTGTCTTATAAGTTGTATAAATGCTATGAACTACTGAACAAATGAATCTTTTTATTTGTTTACAGTCCTTAAAGAAGACTCCATTTCTCACTATAGATATCCTCATACAGCCTGACTTTTTGGCTTCGGGGAGGAATTACTACAGTACCCAACTTTCACTCAGAAAATCTGTCCTTTATGTCTTAGGAAACAAACTTCAGCATTGCTAAATATTAGTAATTACATCCAATTTCTTTCCTCCATGAAAGAGGCACGTTCCTAGTTCCTCCCAATTCACCTCTCATCTCTAACATTTCTAGTATAGGGTGGGGGGAGATTAAATTTTTTTAAGTCAGAAAGAAAGAGCCTTTTGATTTCTGTCTAATTTCCAGCTTTTCGAATGATGTATTTTATATATTCCACGTGACAAAAAGATCAAGCTGTTTCACAGTACTAGGACAAAGGACCCAGCACATTCACTGATTAATCTAGAATCTTACTCCCAGATGGTTATTGTCCCTCATTTCTACAAAACAAGACATCATTGCCAGCAAATACACATTTGTTCTTCTGCTAACATTGTTCTACAGCTTAAACAGACATTCTCCCTCTGCCAGTGAATTTCTCTTTGAGCAGAATAAAAAGACAGTACAATTTCTTTATTCTACAAGGATAGGTAATAATTCTTAATAATACCTCAGACAGAATCTCTATTTTCTCAACCGTAGCTACCCATCTTGTACTTCTTCCTTTTAGAATTCCTATTGCCATCATATGTGACCCAAACTACAAACAGAATTTCAGATGAAATCCCACCAGTACATTGCCTTTAATATTTTCTTCCCACTTCTAAAAATGCTGTAATACATCCTGATATGTCTTTACACTTGTCTTTTTTCATTGCCATGTCACATTTATGGCTTTAGTCACCCTGAGAGTAATAAAGCCAGATCTCTCTCTTCCTCCAACACTTTCAATTATAACTTTTCTTACAACAGAAAAATCATATTAGTTCCTAATTAGACTTTGTACTGCACACTTTTATTTCACTCACTCTTCTTTCGCTGACTTTTTAATCTTTCACATTTTTTTCTATCAGCCAGTTTTCCAGCCTTTATTTTTGTACTCAGAGAAATATTTCCTATTGCCTCCAAATTAGGCCACAGTTCAACATGAATTTCAGTAGCACTGACCTGAATTAAACTAATCCAAGAGTGAGAAAAAATGTGGCTCCACATTGGCTCCCCAATTCAATTTATCATACAAGTTCTGCCAACAGTCAACATGAGGGTGAAAACAAGCCCAGAAGGGAGGATGTGCTTCTTTAAACCTATGTAACACACAGACACATCAACCTGCTCCAGAGGCATTACCCAGTAGTCCTTCACTAGCCTCAGCCTGTCTAACAGCTGACTGCCATAATCTTCTCTTTGCTATTAGCCTTTATCTTTTCCTGGCTGCAGCACTTGTTCAATCCATCACTCATTTCACTGCTTCAGGATGCTAAGAACGTAGATCATCATTCACCTGTTGCCACTATCCTGACAGGCCTAAGCAAAGGGTCAGAGAGAAGAGCCCATGGAGGGGGTGGGAATGCAGCTGCTGATGGCAGAAGGTCGGAAAAACTGCAACCAGGAAGTTAATCTGCAAAGGTTGTTTTACAGCCCAGTACCAGACTGGAAAGAGCTTGCTGCTCTCAAAGGACCAGATCATTTTCACCTTTTTCCTTTCTGTGTTATTCCTGTTCCTCTTCCCTGCTCCCAGCCATGCACTCCTGCTCTGGGCATTGCTCAGTCCCTTTGTGAACTGCCTGCACCCACCTCAGAGCCAAGGACTGCCTCAGACACTGGGAGTGTCTCAAATACACAAATGCTGTCCAATGGGAACACTCAGCAGGGAGAGAGCCATGCAGGAAGAACCATGCAGCTCTTTTCCATCTCTTCTTCTTTCAGTTGTTTTATCAATGGATTGTAATTCAAACTAAGTAGTATCAATAATGAACAACTAAGCAACAAATTTCAGCTGCTTTTCATACACCAAGTCACTGCTACTCAGTGTTAAAAACAATATACCAATTTAAATGTTCAAAAGGTATTTAGGAGTTGAGAAGATTTAAATTATTCACTCAGTCAGATTCCACAATATGAGCTTATGGTAATTGTGGTTGCCCGGTGGGTCAATTAGGAAAGTTCAGGGAAAAAATATGCCTTTCCTTCAGATGAAGAGAAGAAATACACTGGGACACCACTCTGCAGCACTGAAATAGGCATTCATCATCTTGCCACATTAGGGTGCAGGCATACTTGCTGATATAGAAATATATCACTCAATAAAGCCTCTTGTCCAAATATTTAAGGCTTAATTACTTACTCGTATAAAGACAAACTTCTGCTTTAAAAAATCATGAAAGTTTAATGAGGACAGAAGGCAGTAGAGTGAGACTTCTGAAACAAACTCTATCTCCAAGGTAGCAGCTGAAAAAACGTCCCACAGTTATTACATGACTTGAGAATGGAAAACAGGTTCTGACACAATTAGCCTTTTGGCAATACAGAAAAGTTATTAAAAAGACTAACTGGTGTTTTCTTGAAGGCCAAAATTTGTACACCTTGCAAACCCACTCAAAATCAGCACTACTTCAAAACTGATAAACACACAAGGAGCAGTTACAATTAACTTCTATTTTCAAAAGAAGTATTAGAGGTACCAGAACATATTCTTAGTCTGGATGTCAATTTTCTTTGTTTGGAATAAATGAAAAAAACAGACAATGTGTGCCAAATACTAACATAGGAAACAGACAACAGGTGAAACAGTAGTAAGGGGGAAGGTAAAGGACACAACTTGTAAGCGTAGCAAGGTAACAGTTAGTACCTGGCAGATAAATTTAGTACGGTCCTAATCAAGTCTCCTGTTACTGTTGTGAATCTGTGAAATGGATTCCAGTATTAAGACTTAAAGAAATTTATCTTCTCCTGAACCATCTTACATTCTTATGAAAAGACATATTTTTATTTCTGTTTTACTGGCATGCATCCTCCTATTGCTGTAGCAGGTAATTGCACAAATAGCAATCAAGGGCAGTTATACCAATCAAAACATTGCTGTTCTTCCATTGTGATTTAAAATATTTTCAGAGCTTTTGCTGATTTAACACTCTAGCTAAGTACTGGGATCATCTCATCTGCAGATACAATTATGTTATCTAAAACAGAGTTCAGTAGAAATTCATATGCACACACATGGATGCGTACATACAAAAACCAGCAAGACAGAAACAGCATTACAGCAAATTCCATCCAAGATCATACACAGAAAATTAAATCTTAATGAGTTGTAGATCTTAAAATAACTTATTTCTTCTATCCCTCTTTCTAAAATACATTTGTATTAATATTTCTTAAACCTAGAGGTGAATTTCTGATCACACTGAAATCAGCAATTCACAAATTCTCTTCAACAAAACCAGTACTTTGCCTGGGATTTTACTTATATACGTCCCTCAGTTTTATATGTACCTCTCTATTTTTTTGCTTTGGTATATGGGTAATGCTTGGTTTCCAAGGATTTAAATAGAGTTTACAATAGGCCTTGGAAAAGTGACCACAGCATATGCAGAAATTGCTGCCATGAAAGCCACTATTTCAGATTTTTCATGGCTTCAAGAAAACCAGTAGTAAATTTCTCTTTCTACAATTTTAGTTCTGAATAATGTAAAACATTTTACTATGACATCTATCTCATTCCCTACAAGTATGTTTGGGAATGATTTGTCAATGAAAGTGAGAATGATTCTATGATTTCTTGAGATGTTACCAACCAATAACTGCAAATGAACTTCCAATCAAGCCCCATGATCCTGATGCTAAATGTTTCATTTCCACAAGCTCTTCAGAGAGCCAGTGCATTATCCCACTGAACTACTGAAATACGGAATTACACGGTATTAAAGGTGAGGTATGTGTTTATAGAGCCTATTGAATGCTTTCAAAAATAAAGACCGATAGCATTTCATTGTTTAAAAGCAGTTTCTATCTTTCTTTAAACCCTTTTAAGAGTCTATGAAAATTTTAATATTCACAGGATTTACACACAGGTAAAATAATAGAAATATGGTCCTCAGAATAAAACAATTTGCCATGTATTATACAGCTCTCGAATACTACAGCTCTTCTGAAAGGGCTGATTAATCATAATGTTTAAAGGCTGTGACACATTTATGCCCAAACTAATATAGGCAAAGCTAGTAATTCACAGTTACAAACCTGTGCAAGAGACAGCTTACGTGTTGGGACACTTGGTTTTAAATTCTGGACCTTTTTGGACCCTGCCCGTTTCTGGTATTGAACTCACTTAGCTGGCATATCTTAACACTTCTGTGTTAAGATATGAAGAGGAAAAACAAAAAGCCTAATTTGCTGTTATTTGATTTGCTTTAAAAAACCTTTGTCACTTAGGTTGACACAGAAGAACCATAAAAACT
The DNA here is from genome assembly GCA_013398855.1 of Mohoua ochrocephala. Lineage (NCBI taxonomy): Eukaryota > Metazoa > Chordata > Aves > Passeriformes > Acanthizidae > Mohoua > Mohoua ochrocephala. Next base: position 69,325 of record VZTA01025476.1, read on the forward strand.
AAAGAATACGGATAATAATTCATATTGCACTTCTCCTTAGTCAAGATCATAAACTTTAGATTCACTCTTAAAAAAAAAACAAGCTGCAGAACATTTATTTAAAGCACAGAAATAGGTGTTGATCATAAATATACTGAAGATGTCAGACCAATTTTAAATAAATATTTAAATGGGTTTTAGTAAATTATGAACGTGATCTTCAAGCTCTGTAGAACCAAAATTTAGTCAAGGCAGAGCATTATAGGCTTCTCTAGAGAGACAATGGGTATTTGGTGCCATCAGCACCCTAGAACCCTTGGAGTACAGTTGTGCTTATCAAGGGCAGAAAAAAGCCATACTGGTATATGCCAAGTAAAAGTTTTTCTCAACAATTCATCCAAGCCAGAATACTGACCTTTCAATTTATTTGCCTTACAAGCTTCCAAAGCATTTACCCATGAAAAATTTATATAGCTTGCTCCATCTCTTTTCCACCAAGAAGAAGAAAAATGGACTGCACCCGTGATTTTACCTTTCCATGGTTTAAACTGAGAAATGGGGTTGCAGCAGCTGACTTCTGGAGCATTGCAGTGAGGGGCAGCTATTGTCTAGGCAGCACTTGCCCATAAATGTTTCTCCTGCCTGTCCCACACTTTATTGGAAAGAAGGGAAATCCACAGAAGCAGAGCCTGTTAAGCCGGTCTGAGGCTGACACCAATGTCCTAGGGTCAGACTGGCCATGCGTTGAGCCCTACTAAGGCAGACCACCTCAGAGCAGTGTTTAAGCCAAGATTACAGGAGCCTTTGTGCCACGGCCAAAGGAAGGAACAGATTACACACAGACCTGCCCCTGACATCCTTGAAAGTGCGCGATGTATACGACATCACACGAAGAATTCAGAGAAAAGGAAGATGAACTGCTTTTTCTAAAAATTAGGGGCAGGGTGGGAGAAGGCAGTTGCATGTTCTTTGCACAATCACAAAGAGGAGGAAAAAATTGGGCACAGGGAAGATGAATCTGTGGAAAGTGAGATTCAAAGCCTAAGGTAATTTATAATTAGCTCAGTTAGGAATATTCAATTAAAGGCTTTTAAATGCAGTGTAGGCAGCAATGAAGTTTGGCTTCTCTCCAAAAGTAGTTGCACTCATACCCAGAACCAGGACGGTCTCAGGAGAGGTTAGTGAAATTAATGGAATTACTAGAATCTCCTCTCCTGGTCAAAAGTTAGTGCTCCTGCCTGATGTACCAAATTATTCACCATTTAGGTTACTCCTGAGGCACATTTTTAAATAGCAATATTGAGCCTCCTTTATGTTTAGTTCAATATTCTCCATGTGACATAACAGAAGCCATGACAAAAATATGTGTCCTGAGAGTACAGTTAGGAAAATATGAGAATGTATCAGCAGTTTGATTTCTCTCTCTTTGACCCATGCATTTTAACTTCTTGGGTTTCCAGTCTGAATGTTATTACTATTTCATTAAGGCCATAACTATCTGTGTGCTGGTTCCTGAAAGCCTATTTGGCATAACATTCGAATTAGCAGTAATGAGGAGAATACGCTCTTCCATCATCAAGTTTGTTACCATGATGAATCTCTCTCTGTAGGAAAATATGAAATGAGTTAATGTACCTGCCTATTAAAGCCACTTCAGGAGATGGCTGAATATATCAATGGCCTATTAGCTAAAGAAAAATTCAACCTAAGGCCCAAGGAAGAAATACAGATGTATCTAAAAAGTGGATTTATTGCAGCTATTTCTTACAGTACTCAAGCAAAAAGTAGATGTCAGCAAAATTAGGAGTGCTAAAAGATCACACTAAAAAAAGTTAGACAATTTTGGGGCTTTAGGATTCTGCATACAAAACAGTGAGGCTTATATGAATTTTTTTGTGCATTTAAGGCTTTTTGCTACTTCCTTGTAGCTGAACTTAGATTATCCGTCACGATAACAAAAAAACCCCAAACAAACAAATAAAAAACCCCAAACAAAAAAAAACAACCAGCAGAAGAAACTGAAGAGCGCACCTAACCAACTGAGTGAGGCTTCTATTGAGTGATCAAAGTGGCAGACTGGAATAAAATTTTGGGTAAAATCTAAGGCCTCACAATTTGTTTTAGAGAGTATTATCAAAAGGATTACTGTTTCCAGAACTATCTAGAAAAGTGGAAATCAAAGACTTAAATATGGATATTAGTCTCCTTTTTTTTTCTTCTGAACTTTCTGCAGTGCCACTGAACTATTTTCATGCAGAGATAGGTAAACCACTACTTTATAATTGCAAGTAAATGTAAAATACTAACCTCATAGTTGCTTTATTTATTCTTACCTGGGTAAATATTGAGAAAAGCTGTTCTAACATTGAAAAATGAGTATTCCCACCAGTTGAGGAGTTAGAAATTCCCATTGTCACAAAAATTCAAAATTATTAAAGAGAGTTTAATAGATTTTAGAACGCACAGATAAGGACTGGATTTATACAGCAATCTGATGAGTAGGCTTTATCTTTGATAAGCAAAAAAGGACTGCAAAGATCTTCCTAAAATGTTAAGTTTAGCTTCTTCTTCTGTAGGCATGAAGTCAGCTATTTGTAAACACACCTCTTTTATAAATATGCCAATCAGTATCTTTGAAGAGGGGTTTTTTGCTAGTGGTTGATTTCATCTGAGTTGTGGTTGGTTTGGATTGCTCTTGCTTTGATTTTTTTACCCGAACTATGGAAATTTATCCCAGGATGTGATGACTCACAGGGAGAAAAAAAATATCCAGACTTAAATTTAATCACAGTCACACACAAATTTTGTTCTTCTGCTACCACACACAAATTTTGTTCTTCTGCTACCTTTTCCTCATTGTGTACCAGCAGGATGTATTTATCAGCAGGAATCTTATTTTCCCTCTGACTCTCCTACACTACACAAGACAAGGTTTTATAAAGTCCTCTGTAATGTAGGCTCTGCTGTCACCTGAATAGTATTTAATTGCATGTGTTCCACTTTGAGTTCATATGATTTTCAAGCACAAAAAATCATAACTGAATTAATCATTCTAAGTGAAGTGGCCAGTTCCTTACTGCGCTTGGAACAACTTGGAACAACAATCCTCAGACATATTTGCTTTTTTTCACAGCTGTGCCACCCTGTGACTTCTTACCTCTTGATCAGCCAGTAATACAGAGGTATGTTCTCCTTCTCAGTTATTTCAAATAAGCCCACAATTTAAAGCAGAATTACATTTTATTGGCTCCAAATGACATTCCATCATCAACTATTTAGACCGTATTCTCACTTCTGTTATTAAAGTTCAAACAGCCTTTCTGAATGATATTCCTATGTTCCTCTGAGCTCCTTATGGTGGGAAAAGCACCCTCTTTCGCCCATTCAATCGGTCCTTTGCTTTCTCATCACAACGATGTCATCAAAGGATTTACTTGGCATAAAACAATTATTTATATTATCTACTGCATTTTATATGATACTTTTACCCAATGATCAAATAGTTAAATTACTACAAAACGTTAGTTCCTCTTCTCTGGTAACTAGAATTGCCAATTAAATTATTAACTCTTAATTATTTCTCAGTATCAAATGGTCCTGGTCCTCACCAGGTAAACTGATAGTCTTGTAACGAAACAAATGTTAACTTTCTCTGAAAGTACCTATCCCTGTTATTTTATAAAAAAAATATTGATTTAATCACTTTTATGATAATACTGATGGGAGTTAGAGGCTGAATGCATTCTCTTGGAAACACACCAGTTACGCCATAAAGGAAATGGTCAGTATTACCAAGCACTGAAGATCTTATTTCTTGCTGCAGTCATAAATTAAAGGATAACGAATAGCAATGCTTTTAGTGTTCCTTGAGACATGTTGTGAATTCTTGCGATTCAACAGCAGAAAGCAAACATAGCCACTGCAGTATTGAAATAACACAAATATCCTGAAACACTAAAAATTGATATTTCTTAGCCAAGACAAATGACTTCTGATATCTCTATGTAATCTAATTTATTTTGCTTCACCCAAAAGTATTCAACTAAGTCAAGACAAGGACATGTCAGCTTCACCACAGCTGTCATTTTCCCACGCATTTAACAGTCAAGGAGTTACAGAAAAAAACCTATAGGGACAGGCTGCTCATTAACTGTGCACACAAACACACACATAAATCCCTTTGAGGCATATTAGCTTTAAAAGTAAACTCTTGTCACCCAAAATGGCTCATGAACTATGCAACATATATTACAAACAATTATTCATCAGACATATCAGATAGCAATAACTGATGACTTAAATCTCTTAATCTCAAAATAAATTGGCATTAACACCCACAAAACATAGGGGAAATTAAGTTTCTGTAGTATGGGTTTCGTTGTCACATGACTCTACAGAGCTGAGGGCTTTGTATCCCTTCAAAATGGGAATTTCCATCTTTGTCTTCAGTTTTCTATCTTGTTTGGCAGAAAAATGAACTGATAAACTAATTCATATACTAGAACATACTGAATAAGAACATTTATTAGCCAGAAACTTCATTTCCCTACAGATCTCTGGTAATCTTCTGGATTTCTCCATTTCTGTGACACTTTGAGCTTATTTGTGAACAAGTCTCACCTTTGAGGATACTTTGAAATCAGTTCCAAGTTATTTAATTACTTATACTTTAAAAATATATCCCATCAAACCAGATTAATCTGGCTGTACTAAGGCAACCTTTTGTTTCTGTGCATATCAGCTGAGCATACATAATTGGTACTAGAGGAATTACTAATTCAATTGTTTGTTAATACAAGTGTTTGGTCAGCACAGAATACATGTGTTCTTCATGTGGGGAAAATGTGCTGACCCCAACAGAACATATGTGTAAGTGTGGTTGGGTGTGTATTTGCAGTCAGGTCTTACACTTCATCAAGGATTTTGCCAAAACAGACTCACTTTCCAAGCAAAGGTTTGATCAGCTGTTGAATGCAGAGCCATCTTTGCAGCCTTGTTTTAGCCATAACCATTGGATAGGGATTTCTTTCTATTTTTATCTCATACCATGTTTTGTTTCAGGAAATGAAAATCAGGACTCTTTTATCTGTTGCTACCTAAATGATAAACCAGATTTCTCACTTGTCCTTACAACAGACGCATGCAAAGTATGGGACGTAACAACATCTGCCTTCCCTGCCTAATTTATTAATATTTTCACATTGCTTTTCATAGGACCTAAATAATAAAAATGTATACATACATGGACAAATCTCTCAAATATATATAGACGTACACTTTCATAAGCATGTAATAAAATACTCTATATTCCTTAAAGATGGAGTGGTTTTATGCCTCTTTTGTTTCCTTTGCCTCTTTCTCAGTGCTGTAATGTAATCCTCAGTGTCTGAGCACCAGACTTCAAATGAGAGATCTATTCAAAACATGCACAGACAAAATAAGTGGTTTCCTTAGTAATGGAAACTATGTGAAAGCCTCTGAAACAACTCCTCCTCCAGTAAGTCATGATGTACATGATCCTTTCTACCCCCAACTTATTGATTTAAAGATAGCTTTACATTTAAATAAAAGTATCTAATGTGTACAGTTTTTGGCAGTGAAATTAGAGATGAGAGGGAAGACATTTACTGCATTCCTAGTTACATTGTTTGGGTTTTAATCAGTAAGGATGTTGTATGTTCCAGTGACCTTTTAATTAATTTTTTAGATCTGCAAGTTGAAAAAAATGAAATTGTATAACTAAACCACTAAGGACTTCACTTAGGTACCCATTACACTCCAATAGTTTAGCGTACTTGATTTAAACTATCATTAGGTAACCATATTCTGAACACACACTGCACTTATCCATGCTGTTTCTTGTCATCTCCAAGATAAATTCGTGCTCTTGATGGCATGGGAAAATAACTGATACTTCTCTCCGTCTCAGAGTAAAAGTAACTAAAAGTAAAATGACATTCTAGTTCTAATATTTAGCTTAGTGACTTTAAAGTTTTCTGAATCGCCAATACAGCTCTTGCGCAAAGAGTTATGAAAAGCAGATAATTTAGAATTGCTATTGTTATCCATCCATTTCAATATTAAACCACAACAAAATGCAACAAGAATAGTTTGTTCGGTTTCATCAAAAGAGTTAAGAAATTCAAGTCTGAAGTTCTGCCCTTGAGAATCACACTATATATATATGGCATTTATTGCCACAAACGTGGCATTATCAGGGAAGGTGACTGAATTTAAAAAAAAAATAATTATTGGGAGAAGAAGGTTCCCTTTCACTGATCACATACTATTCCCACACCACACAGTGTCAGCAGAAAAAGGATAAACCTGTTTCAGATAAAAAATCAGTTAATGTTCCATAGAAAGGAAAATAGATTTGAGCAAAGAAACAGAAAAAAGCTTCTCTATAAGGACAGAAAGTTCAAGACCTATCACCACCTAATTATAACAAATCAACACCAGGATGGAAATTCTAGGCCTTCCTTTCAAATCATTACTGCCACTATTATCTTCCTCAGCCTTAGACACAGATTAGCTCCAAGAGCTCTGACACCGACTGCTATGTTCCATGCGCATTCTGGGTCCCACAAACATGCAGATCCTTAGGAAATCAATAAGGGCATCTCAGTCTTAAAGATCCACCACTGAGACGGTCCCAGTAAGTTACATCCAATTACCAAAGGCTACAAAACCTGAGATATCACCGCAACTAAGATATAAACTTACTGAGATGAAATCAATTTTTAAACATATACACTGAGCTTGAAAATTGCTTTGCAGATATTTCATCTGCCTTATCCAGCTGCATATAAAGATTCTCTAGCTGCTTTTCACACTCCGTCTTCATTAAGAATCCCATGTGACATAGCAAGGTTGTGGTTGCTATGTGTGACTCACTTCCAGCCTTCTGCAGATACTGGTATGCCAGAGATTCTTGCCTATTAAAAAAGGGTCAAGGATGAAAATTAGAACTCAGAGATCACTCTGTGTTGGACCCAGTAGGGATAGAACTTGTTAAGACTTTTCAGACCTCAAGCCACTCCTGAAGAAGGCTGACTATGACTCTGGGACCTGTAATGAGGAAAGCGACTATAGCTTTTGCCGGGGATCTCATACTTTTTGTTTCATAGAAAGCAGTTGCTACATGAATAGGTAAATTTTCTGAAATAGGAAATATCTCCTTGATAACCAAGACCAGCTCCTCACCCCTGCTTTCATTCAATCCCATCACGCATGACTGAATTTGCCTATAAAGGCAAACATAAGGCTCTTTACTATGCAGTTCCAGATTTTTCCAAGTCATATAGCACCTACTACCTACATAGCATTTAATGAAGTAAATGGGGCTTTCTGTAGATGTGAATTTTTCCTTATGTGAAATTCTTTCCAGATTTGTTTTCATCTGCTTTTGCTCTATCATATCAACACTAACTCTCAGATCTGATAAAAGAAATTTCATAGCAGGTTAAGTAATCTGATACAGCATTTTCCATTATGAAGTGCAACTCTAGAAATTTGAATTCATTGTTGGCAACACGCCTTTCATCTTCAAAAAAGACAAAGAACAAGAGCCAGAAATGTTGCTTTTGTTTATCGCTGAAAAAATGATTCAATTTTGGGAAGATACATGTTAAGAAAAATTACTCCTTGTCTGTATGGAAGCATAGCCCTTTTAGGAAAACATCGATAGTCTGGCCATAATATCTAAAAACGCACATGACAATGTCAGGTTGATGACATTGCACTGAAAATCCTGGCAGAGGAGGGTTGCATGAAGTGGTGGCTCTTTTTTCGCTCTTCCAGGCAAATCTCATCTATAATTAATAAGTCAATTAATAAATTAACTGATAACACCACAACACAGATTTCTCTGAAAATGACCTTCACTCAGAAAGAAAAAAATGACCTTCACTCACTCCCCACAACCCACATGGAAGATACAATAAGGGTGTGCTTTGCAGAACTGGTGAGAATTAATCTGTCAAATAAACAGCAGCTCATCTCTTTTTTTACTCTACAGGCTACAAGAAGAAAGTGAGAAAAGCCACCACTGAGCCTCCTCCTGGTAGTCATGGTGCTTCAGAAACCAGGATAGGAGCGTGTGTAGTCATAAGCGATAAAGCTATTCCAAAAGTGTTGTCTCTTTTACACATGGACATAATCTGTATGGATACACACTTTAAAAGAATTTTTTTAATTGCCAATTTCTGTCATCTTAGAATTTAAATCAAATAGTTGTGGGATTTTTTACTGTAACTGCATAGTATTTATTACAGTTTTTCGCTACACTTGCTGCATTCTAAACACAGCTGTGCTCTCACAGCTTAAAAACACTAGAAATGTTCGTGGTTAATCCTGAACCACAAAAAGGGATATTAAGGCCCAAGGATGCTCTGCCTTTCTATATGCCAAAAAAGGGGAAAAAGTTTTGAAATCATCTTCCAATTTTGAGAAAAATGCAGACACAGAATCATTGTATTTTAATAACTAAGGGGTTTATGGATTGTGTTTATTGTCCATTACAAACAAATAATTACTTAGTTTATTTAATGTGCACTCAGTAATCAGATAAAATGTATGCTAAATAAATTGCTGGAGTTAGTCTGCACTAATTTCATTGTCTCTCTATCAGTCTGAGAGAATTTTTTTCTATTCTGTAACCTATTAAGCTATATATATGATTCTCATAATATAGATCACATTGCCAGTTTAAAACCACCAAGCACCATAGTGAAATCAGCAGAAAAATAACGTAATGAACTTTAAAAATCATAATTGTTTTGGTCATAAAAGATACTTTTCTCCTGCAGATAGTTTGAAAAAAAATATTCTTTAGCATTACCTAAATTATAAAATTCAATTATTTCACCCTTTTTTATGAAACAGAACTTTATTATGATATAATAACATTTTAACTAATATGTAAATGTATGCCTATCAAGGAAGTACTTTAATTGCATATATAGTCTATCATAAGAACTCACTTTCTTTATGCAAGTATACTTTAGTTGATTTAATTATCTAGCCCTCTAATTACACAGTCCATACCAATCAACCAAAATGAAGCACTTGTATAATCTTAATTTCACATGTCAAATCACTGAATATGTTTTTGCATTATTCTCATGTTAATTAGAAAGCCAGATTTTTGAATGACTGACAGTGAGTTCATGAGGAGGTTAGGGGCAAAACACAAGAAAGATTTCACACAGGGCAATGCTAGTCCCTACCCATTTACCCTTCTCCAGATCATCTGTTTCTCCACTGGATGAGACATGAGAAACAGCAATAATCAGTTGTCTTTAAAAGAACATTTTCAACTTTGCCCAAACTTTTTGAAATTTTCTTCTCTCTTACTCCATCCACAATCCCAACCCTGTAGAACAGGTTAATAACTTTTGCAGGGGAGAGGTAGGAGATGGCTGCAATCAGGAAGGATTTCCATTTTTCTTGTGGGGGTTACAATGGCAAGAAGTCTTACTCTTCTGGCTTTGGGCTCTGCTTACTTAAAACATCCAGAGCATTATCCCATCCAGCACGGGACACTGTGTTGTGCAGCAGAGAAGGCTTATAGGTTCACTTGGAAATTTAAAATGGCTTGACTTTGCAGCTCATGGCGGTGAACATTACATCCATCAGAGGCTCCAAGAGCCATCTCGTGGGGGCAAAGGAGAAACAAGGTTTCACCAACGAGCCCCTGAGGCTACAGAAAGATGATGTGGCATCTTTCTGATCTTAGTTTTCCCTGTCCCAACCTCAGGCAAGAAGACCTGAAAGGTCTAAAGATGGTTAGCCCCAACTTTTTTGTTATAACTCTTTAACTCACATTAGTAAAAAAAATTGAACATCCATTAGAAGAGAATGAGAGAAAATGAAAAGGCCACTTGGTCTTCCCCTGGTCTGGAGTATCTCACCTATTTGCATGAATCAGTCACTTAAATGCCATTATTTCATCTGTGAAACAATCTCACTCAGTTGGATGAGTGAAAAATGAACAGCACACGTCTTTGAAAAAAATTAACACTTTGCTCACCGTAGTTAGCTTAAACGCAGTATTCAAAAATTTGAGGCAGAAGTTAAATACTGCTTTAATAGAGCCACAGTGTAAGTACTGGTGAGTCTAACAGGAGTAGTTTTGTAAAGTTTGCCCTAAGCAATTATAACAACCTGAAATTTATTCAGAATGGTGGAATTAATTTAATTCACTTTTCATAATAAGTGATTTTATGAAAAGTAAAAGTATTTTTTTACCAAATAAAAACAAAAATAATGCAGCCAAAGATCTCAGACTCAAAGCGAACTGAGATGAAACTCAGTATTCATAAAATAGCGACCATTTTATTGTAAACTTTTGGTGCTATTGCTGTTGCAAAAAGTACACTGATCACTCCATTTGCTAATCTTCAGAAATTTTTCATAGTCTTATTAGACAGGACCACGAGGCTTTCTTCAAAGCAGATGAGTGTGAAATGAGAACCACATCTCACTTCAGTCCACTAGAGGGTGGCCTGACTCGCTCAGGGCGATGGGACTGAATTCACTCAAGAGATCCAACATTTTCTTCTTTTTGACCTGTTGATAACCAATTCTTTGTGCTTCATTATCAATCATCTCCTATTATAAAGTAATTTCTTTTATATAAACAGTATGTATGATAAAAAAACACCTTTTCCTAACAACATCTATCGCATTTGTTGTTTTGTATATCTAGGAGAAGGGGTGATGATAATCACAAATTATTCTACAATTTTTAAAAACTTCATAGTTTGTATGCCCTTTGTTCATGGACACAGAATAAATAGGGAAACAGTAAATCATTCACGAAAGAGCATGGCATAAAGGGAGAAAGAAGAAAGAAAGGGAAGGGAAAATCTGGACAGCCTATTGTTTATATAATTGGATGGCCATAAAAGACAGACTCAAGCAGAAAGAAACTGACTTTTTATTTAACCAACCCCTTTCACAGTTTATTCTGAATTTTTATTTCTCAGGAAGATGCATTATTGCTCTTACTTTCTATTGATAAGCACAGGTAGTAAAATGTAATATTTGACAAAATTTAGAAGAGGAAGAATATGTAAAATCTTTTCCTGTGTTAAGCTTAAAAAAAAAACCAAAACCAAAACCAAAACCAAAAACAAAAACAAAAAAAACCACCAAAACTGGGGGCAAGGCACAACACATTTTTCCTGAATGGTTTCAACATACAGTATCCTCTGAACTACAGCAGCCCTTGCAGAACTTCAGTGATGTCTAATAAGTTGTTCTGAGTACAGGTAACAGCCCTTAAAAGAAAAAAAAAATTAAATATAAAAGGAGGGTGGGGGGAGAAAATTTGGACCTCCCAATCTGTTCTGTACAGACAGAAAGCATGCCCTGTAGCTGCCACAAATCGGAAGAGCTATCTGGGAGCGCGCACAGGCTCGTTTGGTGTATCCGTCCCCGAAGCAGCAGCAGTGTCACGTAACAGACATCTTCCCACGGGCAGCCAGGCCGGCGCAGCCGCGGCATCGGGGCACGCCGAGCGCCCGCTGCTCTCCGGGGAGCCGGGGGGCTCCGCGATTAATGACCGCTGAGCAGGCAGCACCGTGCCACTGTGACAGGCGGGCGCTGGGCGATGCACCGCTAACCACCATGGAAACAAGGAGAAATAAGAGCAGCTAGCGAGCATCTCTCTCTCTCTCTCTCCCCCCCCCGCCTTTCTCTCTCCGCTGGATCGCGAGCCTCAGACAGCCAGGCAGCAACAGCGCCTGGCAAACGCAAGGGATCTCAGCTGGCAGCACAGAGAGTCTCTCATGTTGTAGGACATCAATAGATACATCTTTGTATTATAGACTGTTAGACACACGCACGCACACCGACTCACACCCATACATACATGTACGCCGATCTATTCAGACGCTGGCTTTAATACAAGTATGTCGCTACCTGAACTAAGGATTCAAAATCACTGAGATGCAAGAACTCCTCCAGCTCTGAAACTACTCTTATTATAGGGTAAGTTCCTCTTTATTTTCCATTTTACCCCGACTTTTATCTTAACTTGTAGACTCTTTTCCCTTTCTTCTTTTTGTAAAGTTATTTTATTAGTGTATTTTCACATTTTACTTTCTGAACAGAAATGCAAATGCAATTTGCTTTTTATGCCAGAGATAATCTAAATATGCTTGCAATAGTATCAGATCTGTGCATATGTTAGCTTGAAAGAACATCAAAGGATAAAAAATTATAAAAGGAGAATGTTTCCACTGATGTTTCAGAGGCAAAATCAAATTAAACACTTGCTGTGTGTTTTGAAACCAATAAAACAAGATACAGGACAGCCTCCTTTCTTCTCTCCAGTGCTAGGATTAAGGGAAATGCTGTTTATGTCAGGACCTAAAAACCACTGAGCAGTGAGGCTGAATGAGCATATCACCAACAGTTATTGAATTTCTGCCAGGCTACATCTTAAGGATAGTGGCAAATGACTTCGCTTAAAAACATCCCCTTTCCAGTCAGAAGGGACAGTGTGAATGTCTGATTACTGATGCAGCTGGAACGGACGTGTTAGGTAAAAAGGATCACATTAAGCAGAGGAGTTCTAATCTTCTTTGGTAATTACCAGGATCTCAGCAGGGTGCCTCTCTTTACATGTACGGAGAGTGTTTAAATCCATCACTATAAAAGCTTTGCCTGTTTTAGTATAGGAAGGCTCAGAACTGTTTGTCTTTGCTTTCCATGTCTTTGTTTTCACATGTCTAGCTAGAGTTTTTGCCCAGCACTGCTGTTGAGAAAGAGAACCCAACACAGGGGGAAGGAGAAGGCAGCAAATGCAGGGGGCTAGAAAAATATCAGTGATTTTCTATTTAACCAACTTAATCAACTTAAAATTCCGGGCTAGCACTACAGTGGTCTAATGTGCTTGTGCTTATGCATGTGTATGTCATTTCTTGCATGCAGTATAAGAGCACCTCAGTATCCTTTCAGATGAAAACACATTCGGTAAAGTGCATCAGCATGGATCTGTGATTCATGCATCAGTGAAAGACAGAGATAGATTTTACTTTACACCACGAAAAAGACAGGTTAGCCATCTAATGCATGCTTCAAAGTGAAAAAATACAATCTGCATCTTCCCATATGCTTTTGTTTGTTTTTTAGAGTACTATATCTGTATTAAAAACACCTCAGTATTTAGATTATTTCTCCTACTCCTTTTTCTCCCTTCAGCCTCCTCACTCCTGTGCTCTCTGGAGAACACCATAAAGATTCTGTTCCTTTGCACCAATGTAATTATTTGCTTGTAATTTTAGAGTTACTGTGTTCTGAGAAACACACACTGTGAAAGAACCATCAACAGATAGCCACTGGCTTTAAATCTGCCACCTTTCCAAAAATGTCAGGAAATGGGTAGCTTAACAATACGTATGGTAAGAAGTCAATTAATTCAGGTGACCTTTGTAAATGGTGACAATAAAGCAGCTCTGACAATATGCCACAGCATTCGACATTCCCTCTGGAAAATGAATGAGCTTAAGAAGAGGTTTTCTTTTCAGAGTACAAAATGAAAGGTATTGAAGCATTAGCTCCTGCTATTGGCAAGCTTGCTCCCTCTATTTTAGATGGTCTATAAAACCTGTTTAAAGCAAGCTGACTTATTTTATTATATGAAACACAATCTCTGGTCTAATTAATTAAATATCCTGTTTTCATTCACACAGCATGTGCACTTCAGCTGTTAAAACAAGAACTTCCAGCTCCTGGTTTGCATTTTTACAAAATGTGCTATAAAATAAGTAGAGAAAACCTGATTCTGATCTCTTCATGCAATGTGCAAAGGACTACTCAGAGGAAACTTTTTCTACATGCCTCGGTAGCTGCTCAGCTTTTCTGAATCTTTATCCTTACTCACTTTTAATGTAGAAAATAAGTAAATATGAGTAACTTTACACAAATGCATTTGGATTTTGCCACGTATACTCTAGTGTGCTACTTTAAAATGTTATATAGATATGCCAAAGAGCTTCAGAAAAATGTGGCCATTTCAATCATACACGTACAGAGAAAATGTGCTGTAGATGCAGCATCTCAGTACACAGCACAGACATTCTTAACCAGCAAAGCAGGCAAAATGCATGGTGACTGTATTTTGGTTAATACTCCCTCAAAGCTCCTGCAATAATGTTGTAGTGTCAGACAACGACTGGCTGATGTTGTTATGGTAACCCCGAAGTCCCGCCTTTTAGGGTGGCAGCTCTGAGCATAACATCAGAGCATGCCTGCTTGGAGTACCCAGAAGTGGGTGAGCCCTTCATTCTTGCACCGGAATTAGACCAGATCAACTAAGCAACGTTGCTACCTGTAATGCAGATCAAAAATATAATGTCTAATCTTTGTTAACTGATCAAGATTGAGCAGCTTATGAAAATACTCACATCCTGCTATTCACTTGTAATCACTTGTCCCTTGTCACTAGAAAACAAAACTGTTTTCAAGAGAGAGCAATCCATATAGGAGTGTTGGAGCCACTTTCTTTGACTTTAGCCCATAACCTTTACTATATTAATAAATGCTCTACCATCAAACCAAAAGCTTTGCTGCTTGGTGACAATCACTCTTAACTAAAGTTAGACTGGTATTTAACAGCCAAGTTTTGGAGTATTAGAACAATAGAAGAAGATAAGCAGTAGAAAACAAAGAGATTTTCAAGACAAGCTCTATCTACCATTGAAAGAAAAGTCACCACAGAGAGAAAAGTGAAACCTTTTTTGAACTATATAGAGATGTGATTTAGTGATTCATGCAACATCAACGTTTTAGTTAATTCATATATCCTTTCTTCAGATAGTACCATTAAAAGCTGAAGGAAAACAAAACTCTTGAGAGAGACATTGTCAGAAACGATCTTAAAATACTCTTCCACGTCAAATTCCACAAACTCTACTTAATATCAAGTAACAAAAACTGACAATGGAAAACCAATTTCACATGTAGCACTCAAGGAACTATTTTCTGAAATCAAAGGAATGGACAGCTAAAATTTTTCTGAAGATCAAAAATCGGACAGCTTCTAATTCATTTTTTAACAGAATATGCCTTCTACAAGCCTTCATACTACTTTAAAAGAATACGAATTCTCATTCTAACAACACAACAAACAATTAAAATCTTTTACTTTACTGAAAGGAAAATGCCAGTAGAATTTGAGAAGAAACAGTAGTGACAGATGTCATTAGAAAGGTCATTAAACACATTAGTATTAAGAGAAAAATCAATACTTCTCATTACAACTGTAATGTAACTGTAAAAAGGAATTACTCTGCCTTTTACTTATTCAACTGACCAGTCCACAAACTGTTAAAAGCCGTTATTGTGAAATGGTGTAGTTCATAAAGAACTTATTCAAATAAACAGTATGACCTTCAGTGTTACACACAAAATCTATAAATTATTTCATCAATTTTTCCTCAATAAATTCATATCCTCAACTGAACTCAACTGATAAATGTTTATTAGCACAGCACATGGAGTTATGCTCATATGCACCAGAGGAAGATCCAATATGGATGTCAATAAGATTATTTCACATTGTGTTCTTCATGGAATAGCTGAATGTGACACCTTGGGAGAAAAAGCATTTTCATGAGGGCAAAATACAAACTACTTTCACAATTTTGCTTGATCCCATTACCCTCTCCCAACAGAATTTCATATTCTTTATACATGGAACATCAACCATAATACAAGCTGCAGGCATGCTCTCACCCCTAGCATTCACCAAACTGCTTAGTTTTCTTAAAAGCAACAGCAAATGCAGACATTAAAATGAAGGGAAAGTTTCATTTTATAAACACAAATTTATACAGCATATTCTTGAAACAATTATCCTTCATTTAGAAATACTTCTTTTTCACCAAAGATTTATCGCCACTCTCAGCTTGGCCACAAGCAGCAGTGGTCTAATTCAAAGGAAATAAGAAATAGGATCTCTGTATTCACATTATTTCTATTCAGTTGTTGTATTTCTGGAATTCATTAAAATATCTGCCCCAAATTTAATGGTAGTTCAACTCTACTGACCTGTCTATTAGAGAAGAAAAGAATTTTTGCCTCTTTTCTGCTCCCAACTCCCACAGTCTCAGTCAAACTGGGAGATGCTTTTCGACAACACTGGCACAAAAGAAATCATTTAGCTTTTCTCTTTCCTGAATAAGCATCTGTATTTAGAGGTAAACACTGCAAAGCAGAATAAAATGTTACAGGGAATATTTTTTCAAAATGTCTACTGATTATTAGTATTACCCCAAGAGTCTATTAAAAGACATTTCTTGTTATGCAAATAGCAACCAGTCAGCCAGGAAATACTTTAAATTCTCTATAACATTTGGCATAAAAAAGGTAAAAATCTTAAGTTTAGCTGTACCAAAAATCCCTGTGCATCCAGCTATTAGTATGAAAAAAAAAGAAAGTATATGTTTTATAAATTATATGTCTAGGGATCAGACAATTTCAGAAATTACCTATTTAATGAATTACGGAATAATAAAACAAAATAAGCATGGTGCAATAGAACACACAATGAAGAGCAAAGCTGTGCATTGAGACATTTTTTTAAATCGCCATAGTACTCAATGCTATGGTATTCTATTATACCAACATCCTGGATAAGAAAAGATGACTCCCAAATTGTCTTTGAAGAGGCAACATTACCAGGGCTCTTCTAGTGTAGTGCTGGGAGGTTAAAGGAAACTAGGTTGGTTAGTTTTGTCATGGTGCTAAACCAAAAAGTCATTCTTATTGGAGATAGAATGAGAAATATATACCAGATTTGGGAGGCATTTAAATAAGTACAATTATGGGGCTCATTCCCTGAATAAGGATAAATACAAATGTCTCCTACTTTATAATAGTAGCATATCTCTGCTGAAAACAGACATATATGTGTCGCTATTTATATCATATTTATGTGATTTATTTAGTACCTAAAGACCTAATAAAATTTTTCATCTTGACAGGAGCAATATTTATGTGAAAACAGAAACTTTTCTCAAAGATTTTAGCTAGTGTCACGGTAGCTATAAATAGAAAGACAAGAGAGAGACATTTGTTTCTTCACCCCAAGCTCATTCCTGTTGCCAAGTTCTCTCAAGTCACTGAACTTCCTCTCCCCTCTGGAAAGCAGCTTTCTCTAGAGGTCACGTCAAGCATCAGCAATTTTTGCAGATGACACTTAACAGTGAGCTAATTCACCCAAGTGCGGAACAGTGCAGTGCAGTGTTCCCACCAAAGTGCAGAATTACCTGCTGAGCTCCCCACCCCAGCTGGCTCCATGTCGCATGCCATGGAAGGAGCTGAGAGAAAAGGAGAGCCCGCACTGGTCAAGGCGCACATGGGAGTTGAGTCTTCCAGAAAAAAACTCTTTTCTGTCTAACAGCTCCAAATCCACTGCAATACTAAATTGCTCTCTTTTGTGTGAGAGAAACAAATACAGAAAAATACATACAGAAATCAGGCAGTGCTGTAAAAATTCTTCCTCCCTCTGCACTGCAAAAGGATGTTTCTTAAACAATTTGATCAATTCATGAAGTACAGCATTTTCTCCTGTCAAATTCTAAACAAATTCTAAAAAGCCTTTCAGTATGAAAAATATAATTACAGTCAAGTGGTGCTTCATTACCACTGTAGCTTGAGGGACATTATCTGCACAACTCCTACTAAATACCACTTTATAACAAAATACAGTTGCTTAGGTTATCCTCTAAGCATAACACTAAAAGCTTATCCTAGACATACCACGCGTATTGCACCATTTTGAACATATATTTCTTTTTACACGAGATGCACCGTGTTAACTTTCTGAAAAGACAGCTGAGACTCTACAGCCTCTATTTCATTACACTCTCACAATACAGTAATTTTACTATTTCATTTTAATATGTTTGGCCAGTTACTTGCTGGTAAACCCAATATAACGCTAAAACTCAACAGCACTTGAGAGAAATGGAATGATTAATACCGATTATACCAATTTACAGAGGTATCCTTATGAGGTGAGAGAAGACCAAATGAGGCAATTGCAAATATAATGATCTGTTAAACTAGAAATGTTTGTCTGAATAGCAATTTCACCCAGCATGTATAATTCAGGGAACGTATTCTTCTGAATGTTGCTTTGATATAGATTATCCAGTCATCAATATTGTGTCAGACAAATGCACTTTCAGTCATTTTATTTTTATTGTAAAATAAGAGACAAAAAGGATATTCAGCATATTATTCCAGGGTTAGACTCCAAACTCTAAGCTCCAGAAACACAAAAGGAAAAGTACTCTATCTTCCAACGGCAGCGGCCAAACTGCTGAGCTCTGTCTTTCCTGGGCAGAAAGAAGAGCCGGTCAATCTGAGGAACTGCACAGAAACATTTCTGCGTTTCTCACTTCCACCCAAGGATAATTTGCATGTTGGGACACACACTATACAAACCCGACACTCCCTCTGACAGGAAGTAATCACCTTGGATATTAGTGCATAGAGTCATTTTGATGAGGCTACTCAAGGCAATGCAGACCCAAGTGCCTTTATTAGGCATTTAAATATTGACTTCAGCAGCTGTCAATTAACAATAACCTATAACTAGAATAGATAACTAAAATGACATACAATTTCAAAGATTTAAATGCTGAAATCTTAAATTACCCATATATTGTCCAAATTATTAAGTACGTTTAGGATCTTTGGTCACTTCAATTCAAGCAAAGTATATAGATCCACATATGTGGTATTTGCATACGTGGAGGTCCTGGCCTTCTGTTCCGTACTGAAATACCCTTTGCTCTTTTAAGGTTTGGAAAATCCATAAACTTGCTGATTTTCAAATGTTATTCTTCATTACTGCTCTGACAGCCTCTGAGGTTTACCAAAAATTCACAGAAAGAAACAAAAAAAATCTCCATTTATCCTAGGCAAATGTGAATTAAGGATTTGTAATCTTTACTTTGTTTTACATGTGGTTTATATATAAGTTCTTCAAAAAGCATCTTGTGTTGATATGCCATCATGTCAATCCTACCAACAAACAGGTGCAGAAAACATTAAAAAAATGAAGAAAAAATGATTAAAAGTTTAAATAAACAAACAATATCTGTGCCTGACACAGCAGGGAAACTATAATAGTTATGTAGAGATTGTAGACTATCCATTTACAACTATTCAGTGGTAAGCATATAAAAGCTGTGGCAAAAATCCACTATACTACTGTTCTACCTCTCATGTAGAAGTTAGCCAAACTTTCAAAATGTCTGAGTAAATTCTGTGAAAGCCATCTACTCCATCATTAATTGCAATACAGATATTTATTTTTACAATAAAGAATAATCAATGCTCAGGGCTGAGGAAAATGTTCAGTTCCATAAAAATTAAATCTGCATTAGCATTGCTTAAAAATAAATTTTGTTTGGCATGTCAAAGAACTAAGTATTGAATCCACCATGATCTGTGTGCAATGGAACAGTGAAAGAACAAGATTTGTAAGCATAGCAAGTAGTAAGAAACTCCAGTTTGATTTTTACCTTCCATAAGCTGGTCCGGCATAACAGCAGACTTTGCTTTGAGCGGGAGGTTGGACTAGAGAGTTTCTGAGATCCCTTCCACTTGACTATCCCATGGTGACCCTCTCAATAGGACAGCTTGCTTCTCTGCCAACACTGCCTTGGGTAACGATACACAGCACCGCTGTCAACAGAGTCTGCTTAGATGTCTTGGCATGACTGCGTCAGATGAGAGCGATTTAGATGTTACTAGAGGTGAAGGGCACTGTTCAATCTGTCTCTGAGCAAGTTGTATGGAGTTGAAAATTCTGAAAAGGCAGACAGTCTGCTGGACGGCTAAAGGAAATAAAACTCCATTTGGTCACAACGCAATATTTGCTTTGCTGTTACATACCAAGAGAAGAGTAATTCAATGAAATCTCAGCAGGATACTAAAAAGGGTTTAAATGTCTTACTAGCTTGTCTAAAAATTTTAAAATAACACACTGCATTTATTCAGTTAACAGAAAGCAACTATTTTCTAGGAAGAGAGAACGATTCCCTGAAACATTACCATCTTAATTTGTAATCTCTGTATTTCTGTTCAGCCAGGTGTTCAGTGTTTTCCACAGATCTGGAACTGAATACACTACAGTTTTATACACAGCTTCAAGAATACAGCGCTAGCAGTCATGAATTAGAGTTAGCATAATAACCACTTCATATTAAGTGCTAAACTTTGGCTTTCATTTCCTAGAGTGGTATTTTCTTCATGTAGTGTATATGCTTAAACTGTTTCACTCTTTACATGTTATAAACCTGCAATGGGTTTCATGAGAAGTGGTTCTGCTAAGAAAACTTGTCAGTTTGAAGGTATTATTTATGCTGAGTTTCCGTAGCTATCTCCAATATCAAGATTATCAAGATACTCTACCAGAGTAATTTAAGAAACACAAACGGGTCAATTATAGTTGCCTAAAATTTAGAGTACGCTTTTACAGATGATTAAGCGGACACCATTTTAAGTCTTCATTTTTGAAAAAAGACAGCTATTTGCAAAGCACAACAAACTAGAACCACACAGTAACTACCTGTAACCTCATGTAAGCCATGGAGTGTAAAGCAGGACAGAAATAAACTGCAGCACTAAATTCCAGCCTTTGCTTTAATCTTATCAATGGATAAAATAAGACAGCCCTTTCTGTTCTTAGTTCTGCGTGTGCATAAAATCATTGTCATGAGATTTACTTAGTACTAAGTTTAAAGGGAGGGTTGGGAAGGCCTTTAAAGTATTCTTCTCATATTAGAACCATCCTGTGCAGACAGATTGCATTTCTATTCTTTAGCATGAATAAAGGCTATAATTTGAAAATGTTTTTAAAGAAAAATATTTCTGAAAAAAGTAAATTATATTGCTGATATTTATCACTGGTATTATATCAACTCCCTAAGTGAATATTCTAGCACTGGAATACTCTAAACTCAAAAGTATGAAGGATAAAGAAGTTTTAGAAGAGGAATTTCAACAAAATAATAACGATGTATTATTATAGGCTATGTTTATGATCGTTACATCTGCCAGACCAAGTCTGCTTGTTGGCATTCACTGGGGTTAAGCATTCGAATGTAACTCAAATCAAAATGTTAATGATTCATCATAAAATTATTTCTTCTTGTAACAAGGATGCATTTTTCATTATGCAGTAATTTGCAGAATTCATTAAAAAACATTCTCCAAAACAAGCACAGAAAGGTTTGCCTTAACAAGAATTCCTGTTCAGTCCTAAATGGGACTCTTGTGAGAACAAGAAAATCTTGTCTTTGTAAATGCCTGCTGGATTTTAACTCAGACACTCATATTCAAGATAGATGCTTAATGGAATTTGAACAATTACAGGAAATCATATTTAAGTGCAAAGGACAACTTTTAAAATTCAATTTAATTTCTGTTTACATGCCCTGATAATCACACCCAGCAAACATGATCAGCACTTACAGCAACCACAGCTATATCTTATTGACAGTAAATCTAGATAGTTTGACGGGGCAAAAACCAGTTTAAGCTTAGCAGTTGAATGCTTAAATGCCTTTCTGAGCCAGGCAAATTACAAGTGTATGGGAGATTCAAAATAAAAGATGAAGCAGATCTAATTCATTGTTATGTAAATAGTATAGAGGAAAACTATAACGAACAAATTGAGGATATGAGACTGTATATGATACTGCTTTCCACACTGCCAATTTACATGTGTTTTATTCTTGGACTTTTCTGCAAAATGCAAAAACTGGTTACCCTAGCAACTGCCACATGTTACTCAGTTTATTTCTGAGGTACAGAGCAGCCTATAAAAGAATAATATTGTGTACTTCTATTAGGATCTCTCAGCACCACAGAGAATTCAGAACTTCATGTTCCAGCATGTGCATGTATTTTCTGAAAGTTTTAAGAAAGCATATTAAAGAAAGAGTATTGTACGTATCTTATAAACTAATTTTCTTTATGGCTTATGTGCAAATTAAAAACAAAGATTAGGAGCTGTATGGAGAAAAATGTATACTCTGTCCAACCTGATAGTTGTTTTCTGCATTCTTTTTTCATTACAGTTCTAGTAGACATCTATAGCAAACAAGTAAAGCCTTCAAAACTTCTTTAATGATGTATAGGATATCATCTTCCAAAGCATAATAGGCCCTGAGCTACCTGGTATAGTGGAAGGTGTCTCTGCCCATGGTGGGAGGGGTTGGAAATCAGATAATCTTTAATGTCCCTTTAAACCCAAATTATTCTATGATTCTATGATAATTCTATGATAATCATTATGAAGATCTCAAATTCTCATCATCTGTTAAAGGTTAAGGTTTATTTCAAAGCAAGAATTAAAAGATTTTGTAGTTGCTCATGAACAATATGCTCTCCCTCCCCAAAATGCAGAACTCTTTGTTACGTGTCTAGGCCCTATATAATTTATGAGGAGGTGTCTTGCAATAGTAGCACACAATAACCAGAATGATGAAATGAGAGTCAAGCGAAGTTAGACATTAATGAACACATCTTATGGAAAACTCTGTCATTTTTTGCTTTTGAAACCTGGAAAGGAGCCTCTGCGTCCGCTGGAGATCCACAGCCCCTGGTCCTAGAGACAGGCCTTTATCCAAGCAGTCTGCACAGGAACCAAGCCAGGATTCATAATTTATAGTTTATAGGTCAAGGTTAAGCATTTTTTCCCTTCTTCCAGTAGATTTTTTTTTCTGGTTTCTACATTAAAATATTTTTTAGCAGAATAGAGGAAAATACTTGGTTACATCCTGACGACTCATTCCAAATACATGATTTTGCCCATTAAGATAATAAAAAATATTTCTAAATTTGTACTTGAAACAGAATAATCAAAAATTTAAAAGCCTTTGGATTTAAACAAGCATTTGTATGTTTGAATATTCTTCCTGCTAGCTATTTTCACAAGCTCTAACCAGTAAATGCTGTTCTGCCTGTTTTACTTATCTCTGCTGACTTCTTTCATATCATCACATACCACTCTGAAAAGAGTAGAAAACCTAAGGAACATCTTAGCAGAAGAAAATAAGCCCTGATACATTTTTTCCTGTGGTTTTCAGGGATGGGGATTTTGGCATGTAGCTAAAACTGGAAATTATAGTATTAGATGGACAAGAAAAACAAGAGCACATGTACAAGTCCTGAACAGGTTAGAAGTTTTGAACAGGTCTGGCAGCATCCTCTTGGATTGGAAGGGTAAACGAATAGAGGCTAATTCTGTATTTAGGCTTTGGGAAGCATTCAAACGAAAAGTGCCTCAGACATTACTGCTATGAGCATATGCTTCCCTTTGGATTCTTGTGATGCTTGGCCTAATCAAACTACAGAAACACAATAGCAGGGAACATATAAACAGACCTTTTTTGCATTCCCTTGGGACATAATATAGAGTAATCAATTGTAAATTAATTGGGGAAAATTTGTTTTGCATAGCATAGAGAGGCAAAACATTAATTCGGATTCATTTGCTTAATGGCAATTCTAATATGTTATGCATCTATTCAACCTAGTTTTTTATAGTGAAATGCAAAACAATTAACAAGGATGTAAATACCAATAAACTGTAATCTACACCTCTATTACCAGTAAAAGTAGAGTCAAAATAATAGATAAAATTTAATTTCTACCAAGAAATATTCAGATTGGTTATTTGAGTGCATCAAATCTTCCATCAACTTATGAGAATTTATAACCACTTCATTACATTTAGGCACACTGGGCACAGATATGCAAAGCCACTCAACAGCACAGAGGTTTCATGTTGTACAATCCATCTCTATGTAAGCATTCAAGTCAGTGCTAGCTCTCCATATGTTACTTACTTTAGGTCTTATATAAACAATACCTGCTCTAAGTGCACTTTCAAGAGAAACAAATACTGAGCTATTAATGGTATAAGTCTGAAAATAATTCTCTTTATTTTTAAACAAAATCCTGCATGTGGTTTGTCTTATATTGGTCTAGGTAAAACAGATAAACAGATAAAACAGATAAACAGATAAACAGATAGAATGGATAAGCAGATAAAATAAGTATATTAAGTATATGTGACAAAGAGACAGAAAGAATTTTTTTTAAAAGTCACTCTATGGTTAAAGTCCCCAAACACATCTTCAAGTGAAAGCATAAGCACATAAAGTAATAAAATAAAAATATGTAAAAAATAACAAGTATTTTGGAGTTTATTGGCCTTAATAAGTAAGTCACCTTAATTTGAGACTTACTGAATGTGAGATTCAATAAATGCCATTCTTGCTCTGATTAAATGTCAGGGCCATAGACTTGTTGTTTCAAGATGAGAGAGCAACAGTTTTGTGTGTATAATGAACCCTCCAGATGATCTGTCTGTGCAATACTTCTCTCATCAATGAAACTTCACGGTCGGTCTCTTAAACTGTAGGTTCTTTATTATGATATGCTTTGCTTTAATAAAAATTAATTTTTAGTTTTAACACTAGAAACAAACTGATGCAAATTTGGCCTGATTGTTGACTAGATCTCTGACAGAAGGGAAAGAGGAAAGAGCAGTCAGAAATCTTACTGCATATATGGAAAAAGAGTGGCTTGTGATGATTTTTGCTTTTCATACCATTAATGAGGTTTGAGGCCCCCTTATTGAAGTTCCTGTCCTCAAATCCACCATTTCCACAGCCAGAGGCACAGTAGGTCAATGTGGTTATCTCAGACAGATAAGGATTTTGGGACTGTACAAGCCTAAGCCCCAGAGGCACTCTATGTCCATGTGGTTATCTTAGAAAATAAAGCTCATCACCACACAATTCTACAATCTATGCCTAACCAGACACAATCAAGCCCTCAGGAATTAATGGACTTTCCTAAGTGGCATAAAAAGCATCTCTCAGCAGAAAGAAAGCACTGTGCACTGGACCATTCTGTTTAAATTCCTTGCATTTAAGAACTCAATAAATAGTTTACAAGTAGTTCCAGAAGTATTACTAGTATATTTAGAACTTATGTCTGTAACATAGAAATACAAACATCGAAAAAATTGCTAAGAATTTTTGCAAAAGTTACATTGCATTCAGAATCCAGACATTCTGAATCATATTTGCTTTTTTTTTTTTCTGCTTTTCAAATTTGTTTGCAGAAATAAATCTGTGTTCACACAAAAAGCTGTGCAAAATGAATTCTGAGTCTATTACTTGAAATTGTTCAGCTGTAAAGCAAATTCTGGCTTGGATTCAACAAAGTTCATAAGCAACAGTTTATGAAAAGTGAGTCATTTACTTTGAAAGTACCTCCAACACAAAGTATTACACAGAGGTAACAGTAAACTCAGAATACCAAATAACAAATATGAATTATTGTGGTTTTTTCAAACTGGTTAAATGGGAAAAAGAAAAAGTGTTGAAAAAACCATGCAGTTAACTACTGTAATCAAGAACTGGTAAATGAAATCTAGTACATATGACAGCACACTGCAGAAAGTAGGAAACATTGATAATCCGAAGAGACGTGGAGCTTGGCCTAGCATTTGAGATCTTTCAGATTATGTGTGATAAAAGCTGAGCTCTCATAACAGGCTGATGGCATGGTAATTGCTGGTTTCATTCATCTCTTTTAGGCCTAAAGGATTGAGAAGTCTAATTCTTACCACATGGGTCCCCAAACAGCCATTAGACAGAGAGCCTTAGTCTGAGCAGAAAAAAAGCCCTCAAAGGACAAAGAAACGATTTTTTTTTTTTATGAGGAGTGCTAGAAATCACTGCATAGAGAAGAAGTAGAATTAAGTTAACATCAACGTGGTTTTACTTCCAACTCAGTTAACTTCCAAAAGATGGTGACCAAGAGAATGGCAAAGTAGGAAAAAGAACCCCAACCTTTCTTCCTCTTTGCCCTCATCTTACTCTCCCATCTGCCTCTAGCAGATAAAACCTGTTTGTACCTACTCCTTTCAGAATAAATAAACATTTTAATTTAATAGCATTATGTTATCACTTTAAGTTGTCTTCAGAATACTAGACATCAAGGAAGCAGTTAACAAATTCCTTATCATTCCACAGCTATTTTACAAACGTATGGTGCAACTGAGATGACCAAATTAAAAAAATAAAAATATTAAAGGAAATCATAGTCATTCTGAAGAGTTTGACAAATTTTCTTACCAAATATATTTCTTTTAAATTCTGAATCCGGCTGGCAGGAAGACTATGAATATAATGAATGGTACATAGCATCATCCTGCAAATTAGGATGTGAAAGGCTAGGAGCTACTTTAAGTTGATTTCCAGTCAATAAGTATTCCGAATATTTTCCAGGCACAAAATTAAATGAGACCACAATTAACCTCAGCTGGATTCTGACACATGCCCATACAGCAGAATGCTCTATCTGCATCCTCCTTTCCTGCGGCCAGCCACTGAAATTTTATTTTTAACTCTACTGACAATGTCTACTTTATGAAGAAATAGATGCAGTTTTGCAGCAAGTGTCAGTGCCCTCATGAATATTGTCACAGCAGACAGAAGTCACTGAAACCTGATGCTAATCATTTTGAATATTAAAATTAAAAAAGGATGTATAATAAAGACTATTACAGCAACTGTTGCTTTAGAATTATGTTGCCTGATAGACCCGAAGAATTACCTGTATTTGCTGGTATCGATTTTTAACCTTGCAAAATTCTTTCTTTAACACGCAGAACGGAAGCCTAACACGGGTAAACATTAAAATATCACACCAGCATGGGTAGCCTCTGGAACTAAGGATTTTTTTTCCAGTGAAACAAATTCTGTTTCATGCTGCTTAGCTATTATTATTTTTAAAAGAGAAAGCAATTAAAACCATGGTGAAAAATTCATCAAGAGCAACTCTCATAACAAAAGTATTACAGACTCAATAGCAGTAAGATAGGAATGAGCCTGTTCCAAAACAATCTGCCTAAACTAATTACCAAACTAATGAAGGCTAATCATTTCAAACCTTAATAACAGCTTGAAAAATATGCTATTTCACAATTAAGCAAATGAACCAGAAAGATTTTTTTTTCACTAGAATGTACTGATTTATCTTTCCACTGGATTTCAAGGATCACATTTGTGTATAATCTACTACTTTATTTAGAGTAAACCAAAATTAATCAAAACAAACCTTCCCATTCATCAAAAATAGTGCGTTGTAAGTTTCTTTTACATTCTATTAGAATTTCGGAGGAGAGAAACGTTGCCTTCTTCTCCTTAACAGTTCTAGAAATTGAGTTAGAGTATAGGGAAGAAGTATTCGGGAATGTTAATAGGAGCATTTCTGCTTTAACAGAATAGAATTCTTACTTCTCTGACATAGGGGAGGTCTAATAGCAATTCTTGAAAGAATTTAAACCCCAAAAATAGCTTGGAAGACCATAAAGACCAGAAAGAAAAAAAATGAAACTTATCAAGACTTTTTCACTTTACCATTGCCTTAGTTATTAGTTTGGTAGCTACACAGTATTAAAATGATATGATTCAGCCTAAGAAATAAACAACTATGAATGCTTATCAATTAAGCATAGCTAATAGTTAGCCTTTTGATTCTTGAACATTGAGCATTACCTGTAACCAAAACATCCTTGGTACCATCTAATTTATTAGGTCATCATCCTGACAGTCATGATAAGGAAAAGGATCATAATAATCCTTCTGGAGAAACATTCAATGTTTTGCTAACTCTCAGCAAAACAACTGAATCCACTTCAAAGCATGAGTTCCCTTGACAAAAATGGGTTTGGTAATAGATCAAGCTACTAAGAACACAACCTGCTCAACCTTTTTGGACTGGTGTCGTCGATCACTGCACGACAATTTGCAAAGGAATACCAAGCCTTCCTTTATCTTTCTCAATATGTAATTGTAGTCTTCCATTTCTATTTCTTTCAAGCTAATTATAGGGGTTTGTAACTAAGCATCTATGTCTCCACCTGCAGTAGAAATTCCATCTTTCATTAAAACATTAGGCTAGTGAATGTCAGTTTTCTGTATCCAGATGACTATAAACTGCAAGGACATTAAAAAGGATTGAGACATTCTGACTTTGGAGAGAACACATCTCAATAAATCTTCAGTATTTTGTTCCAAGATCGGCTTCTATTAACTACCAAATATGTTACAAATGTTTTTAAAATTGACCCTTGAAAAATAAGTATTTGTAGAAAAAAGGCAAAATTATTTGTATTTGATCAATTTGCATTCAATTCTAATTTTTAACAGCAACCTGGGAATTAGAATGAAACTAAAACCCAATTTTCAAGCCAAACATTTTTATAGCCTTTAGGGTATTTTTCTTACTGCTTGGAATGCAAGTCCTAAAAGCCTGCTCCTGAAGGACTGCCAAACAAAGCTATTCCACCTCATAACTACTCAACTTTCTACTCATTACTTCTATAACTTTCAAATGCTATTTCATCTTCCCTGGACATTGCTCACATTATTGCTCATGAATACCAAGAGACAGAAAAAAGCATTCTATCACCTTCAAGGGAATGTTTTCAGGACTTTTCAAGTTCTCAGCCATTCAGATGTGATGCTTTGCCTACTCATTTAATCACAGAATAATCTCAGCCTTTAACCAACTGAAAATTACTGGATGGCACCAAGGATTCAGAATTGAAATTTCAGAAATGCATCAGGATCATTCTCCACAACCAGTAGTGGAAAGTAAACCTGATGGGTCAAGGTTTGAAAATACAGGAATTAGAAAAGCCAGTGTTCTGCACTCCATTTTCCAAATCTGGATTTACTTTCAGAATTTGCATTTCCCACACACAACAGCATACG